>LNAC01000232.1:207362-240123 GCA_002007465.1 Ailurus styani | reverse complement strand
GGGGTAGTAATAAAGGGAGTTAGTTTGGATGTTTTTTTGAGGGAGAGGGGTCACTTACAAAACCTATTCTAAGACACCAACCAACATCCTCTGCTCTCCAGATGCCAGTTCAGTCCACTTTTACCTGAGTGGTAAGAATCGTGTTTTATACAGAATGGCTCCCAGTGTCCACTGAACTTCTCGGTCATATACCAGCTGGGCTGTCTGCAGGTGCGGGTAGTCATAGGGAAAATGGAATCCTTCATGAAGGACTTGGTACATCCAGGCCGATTTAAAACACTGATATCTGTGTGAAAAAATAATATTTTTCTTAAAGAAGAAGAAGGAAAAAAAGAATTCTAATACTTTCTATATACTCTCACTGCATGTCAAAAGACCTTTCTCTCTCCATTTCCCCTTCGTCGCCTCCAGGTGGAGCCAAACCTGAGCCTACTTTATCTTGATGTTTATTTACCACAAAGGTGAAGAAAGCCTTCATGCAATAATGATACTGTGACTGTGTTTTCTTTCTTTTTTTTTTTTTAAAGAGCGTGAGAGAGGATGGTGGAGAGGCAGATGGAGAAGAGAGAGCATCTCAAGCAGGCTCCATGCCCAGCACAGAGCCCGATGAAGGGCTCAATCTTACAACCCTGAAATCACAACCTGAGCCAAGATCAAGAGTCAGATGCTTAACGGACCGAGCCACTCAGGTGCCCCCTTTTTCTGAGTCCTTATCTTCAAGTCTATTTACATGATGTCTGGGATCATGCCTACCTACAAGTCTACTTACATGATGTCTGGGATTTTTAAGAGGGCAGTAGAAGGGTAGGAAAATAGATGCAACAAGATTGGGCAGAAGTTGGGCACCTGGGTGGCTCAGTGGGTTAAAGCCTCTGCTTTCAGCTCAGGTCATGATCTCAGCATCCTGGGATCGAGGCCCACATCGGGCTCTCTGCTCAGCAGGGAGCCTGCTTCCTCCTCTCCCTGTCTCTCTGCCTGCCTCTCTGCCTACCTGTAATCTCTGTGTCAAATAAATAAATAAAATCTTAAAAAAAAAAAAAAGATTGGGCAGAAGTTGATAATCATTGGTAGAGAAGCAGAGTGACAGGCACAAGGGAGTTCATGATACTGTTCTATTTTTATTTATGTTCAAGATATTTTGGGCGCCTGGGTGGCTCAGTGGGTTAAAGCCTCTGCCTTCAGCTCAGGTCATGATCTCAGGGTCCTGGGATGGAGGCCCACATCGGGCTCCCTACTCGGCGGGGAGCCTGCTTCCTTCTCTCTGCCTACTTGTGATCTCTCTCTCTCTCTCTGTGTCAAATAAATAAAATAAAAATCTTAAAAAAAAAAAAAAGATATTTTACAAATGTTGGGCACCTGGGTGGCTCAATGGGTTAAGCCTCTGCCTTCGGCTCAGGTCATGATCTCGGGGTCCTGGGATCGAGTCCTGCATTGGGCTTTTTGCTCAGCAGGGAGCCTGCTTCCCCTTCTCTCTCTGCCTGCCTCTCTGCCTACTTGTGATCTCTCTCTCTCTCTGTCATATAAATAAATAAAATCTTTTTTAAAAAAAGATATTTTACAAATGTTTACAAAAATGGGAGGGCCGATGAGCCAAATTGGCAAAATACTGGCATTTGTTGAAATGGATGAGGTTTATATTTTCTTTCTACCTTTCTGCATGTTCCATTTTTAATTTTAAAAACCCACTACTTTTGGTTTCAGTCCACTCAGACAGAACCTTTCGGTGACCCTGGTTTTCACTGACTTCGCTAAACTAAGCTGTTATGGCCCCTATTGCTCAGAAAACCAAATCAAAAATAATAAAATTCTCCTTCAACATAAAATCCCATCTGTACCCTTACTTGCTCTCTCCCTCATTATAATCTGCCATCTACACTTTCAGGCCACATCTAAGGGAGAAAAGGAAGCTACTTACTTGAGTCGATGCTCATCCGCGTGAGATGAAAAAAGGCCATTCTTGAACCTCTGGGTTAGTACTGACCAGGCCATGCCACAGTAATCCTGGAACAACCACACAGAAATGGTGTGATGTGAAATTAAAGTCAAACTCTGTAACTTCCCTACACTCACAGCTGCTCCATGTCTAAAGTTACTCATGGGCTACTAGTTGACAAAGGAAAACAGAAATGCCATCTTCATTCACTGGACACTGTGCAATACGACTGCCAAAATGCAGGCTGCTGTAGGTCCCCTTTCTATTCCCCTCACCTCAAGTCCAATACAGAGCCAGCCCGATGTGGCTCCTGCTCTTCAGCTTCAGACAGGGTAAGGTGAGGACCAGGAAGAGCAACATCAAAGCCAAAGGGAGCCGCATTCTGCTCTATGTCAGACTAACACAAGCAGGTAAAGTAGATGGTAAAGAATGGTCAATATTCTACCACTGGCCTGTCTCCATGTTGTAGTTCTCCCCAAAGGAATCATTCCTTTTGCTTTGATCAGTAAACTAATGTTTCCTGAATGTCTACTTTGTGCCAGGTGCTATTCTAGGTGCCAGGGAGATCTAGCAGTGAACAAAACAGACAAAACTTTCTGTCCTTATGAAGCTTACATTCTAGTGGTAAGAGACAGACAGCAACCAAATACATACATGTACATGCATACATACAACATGCACATACACACACATCCATACACACATACGTATACAGTGTTAGGTGACATAAGTGCTCACGGGAAAATTAAAGGAGGAAAGGGAAACGGGTAATATTGGGAAAGGGCTGCAGTTTTGGATATGGTTGCTAGGGAAGGAATAACTGGGAAAGCAACAGTTGAGTCAAAGTAAAAAAGAGAACAAAATTATCTCTTTTACCTGGGAAAGAGAACATATTAAGCCACTAGCAACTTGGGCAAGCAATAACTTGAGCCCTTTGGTGTTCAAGGGAATAGAATCTGAAGAAGTTTTAAAATGAGAGAAAGATGTGGGCCATGGACATTTAGGGACCCCTGGATGCTGGAAAGGAAAAGGAATATGAGTATATTCCTGGAGGCTGGAGAAGAAAGAACAAATACAAACCAGGTTTTCCTCAATATTTTCTCTCTTTTTAAAAAACATTTTATTTGAGAGACAGAGAGCATGTTGGCGGGCCAGAGGGAGAGGGAGAAGCAGACTCCCCTGCTGAGCAGGAAACCCAAGGTGGGGCTTGACTCCAGGACCCTGGGATCCTGACCTGAGCTAAAGGCAAATGCTTAACCAGGTGAGCCACCCAGGTGCCCCCCTCAATATTTCTTAGGGACTGGCTTTAGGGAACAGAATACTACACATACTACAGATATTTTTTTTTAAGATTTATTTATTTATTTCAGAGAGAGAGAGAGAGCATAAGTGGGAGGGGCAGGAGGAGAGGGAGAGAGAATCTCATGACTCCGTGCTGAGCACAGAGCATGACTCAGGGCTTGATCTCACGACCCTGAGCTGAAACCAAGAGTTGGATGCTTAACCGACTGCCACCCAGGCACCCCACAGTTACTATTAAATTGCAAGTCCTCTATCCAGAGAACCCAAGAGAACTGTAACAAAGCAGGAAGGAAAGAATAAAAAATGTAAGAAAGGACAGATTCTTCCCCTAAGTTTCTGTACTAAAAGAGAGATCAGAAAGATAGGCAAAACTTCAGAAACAAATCTAAATTAGAGGAGATTGGGTGCCTGGGTGACTCAGCTGTTTAAGAGACATCACACTCTTGGTTTTGGCTTAGGTGGTGATCTCGGGGTCATGGCACTGAGCCCCACACTGGGCTCCGTGCTCATTGTGGAGTCTGCTTGAGATTCTCTTCCTCTTCCTTCCCCTCTGCCTTCCCCCCAACTGTGCGTGCACACATGCTCTCTCTCACAAATAAATAAAATCTTTAAAAAAAAATTAAAGGAGCTATACTCTCCTCTGCCCCTCCCCCCACTTACATGCTCACTCTCTCTAAAATAAATAAATCTTTTTTTAAAAAGGAGGAGCTATAGAGAGCTAGCTAAACTTTTACCTGTTCAGGTAACTAATCATTTAAGCTTATAAGCTGCTACTGTCCTAGATATGCTCTAAATGAATTTTTATTTCTTCTGCATTTTAGTTTTAAATAATACTTCCATTGACATTGCTTTTCCCAACATCTTTCTAATATTCCAAGTGACCCTGTATACCATTCTGGCCTCCTAATGGCTCCAACCAAGAAAATGAAAGTGCACCTGCCCACCCGTGTGACATCATTTCCAAAAGCACATTACAACTGAGAATACCCAGTAAGGGGAAAAATATCTGGGGATGACACTTTTGGCCACAAACATTAAACAGGATTGTTGGAAAACTAGAGGAAAAACCGTTAGCCACCACAACAATTTTGGACTTGGGTGATAATTTGGGTGATCACGACATGCATGGAAACCTAAGCTTAATGAACTAGAAGAGAGTTCAGCTTAACGGATTCCTTAACTTCTGAGTCCACTTTCTCATCTATAAAATGAGGGCTCACAGGGCCCCTGTGAGACCGGGCATGCAAAGTTCTTTGCACAGCATCTGGCACAAAGTTAGGCATCCAATAAATGGCTGAAGCTGGCATGAGTCATCTTCGTTATGAGTAATTTACCTGGGCAGCCTTGGCAAATGTTGGCCCATGATAACGGCCACCGATGCGTAACACATCCTCTGTACAGTAAAAAAACTCGGAGAAACCGTAGAACTCGCTGTTGTTGAAGTCAATTGGCGACTGGTAGATGCCATTCAGCGAGGCCTGGCTGGTGTTGGAGCGAGCCAGCAGGGGGCTCAGCATTGCCCCGCAAGACGCCCAGTCTCCTCTTCCTCGGATGTGCAGCACCTGGCTGTTCCTCTCCACCACATCTGTGAGGCCCACAGGCAGGCAGGGGTCCAGAAATGGATTGTCCGGACTCAGACCGGTCTTCTGGCCCAGCAACCTGTCACAATGACAAAAACACAAAAAACACATCACTAATGTACTCAACCTCTCCTAAGAAACGCCTAGTTTAAGAAACTTGGTCTAAGAATGCGCTTCACAGATTATCTTGTTGTTTTACATGGCATCCCTAGAAATGAGAATGGATTTTTAACATCAGTCATAACACATCAAAATTTACTGTAAGCAAAATCAATTTAGTGGAAGAAAGGATGGATGGATGGATGGATGGATGGATGGATGGATGGATGGAAGGAAAGAAGGAGAGGAGAGGAGAGGTGAGGAGAGAGGAGGGAAAGGAGAGAAATATGGTAGTGATCAAATTGTGTTCAACCATTCAGTCCACACGTACATCTCCCAGTGTAGAGAGAGTGAAACTGGAAATGTTAATCTGGGGGTCTCCATCTAGTCTTCATTCCCACTGGCCTCTTAAAAGTGTCAAGATCTGGGCGCCTGGGTGGCTCAGTGGGTTAAAGCCTCTGCCTTCAGCTCAGGTCATGATCTCAGGGTCCTGGGATGGAGGCCCACATCGGGCTCCCTACTCAGCGGGGGGCCTGCTTCCTNCTCAGGTCATGATCTCAGGGTCCTGGGATGGAGGCCCACATCGGGCTCCCTACTCGGCGGGGGGTCTGCTTCCTTCTCTCTGCCTACTTGTGATCTCTCTCTCTCTCTCTCTCTCTCTCTGTGTCAAATAAATAAATAAATAAAGCCTGCTTCCTCCTCTCCCTGTCTCTCTGCCTACTTGTAATCTCTCTCTCTGTGTCAAATAAATAAATAAATAAAATCTCTAAAAAAAAAAGTGTCAAGATCTCGGGGCACCTGGGTGGCTTAATTGGTTGAGCAGCTGCCTTCAGCCCAGGTCATGATCTTGGGAGTCCTGGGATTGAGCCCCGGGTTGGGCTCCCTGCTCAGTGGAAAGACTGCTTCTCCCTCTGCCTGCTGCTCCCCCTGCTTGTGCTCTCTCTATCACTCTCATTCTCATTCTATCTCAAATAAATAAATAAAATCTTTTAACAAAAAAAGTGTCAAGATTTCATCGCACCAACTACACTTTAACAAAACACATGGGAGGAGGTGAAGAGGGAAGGCCCAGGAGAGGCTCCTGAGGAGAGGACCATGTCAGTGGTGCAGTGACAACTGCTGGCAATAGGAAGGAGGACATGCCTGGCCCCTCGCAGGGAGGGGAGGGGAAGGGCAGGTTTTCATCCCCACCATGGCTGTTACACGGTTCTGGTTGTTTCAAGTCAGCACTTGCTCAGCAACAATATTTCCGTTCCTAAGGGGATGAAATACAGATCTGGCCAAGAAGAGAAATTAAGTGAAGATTAAACAGTGTTGCCAAACACAGTTAATTATTCACCAGTTCCTAAAGAGACACCTGTTGAAGAGTGGACTTCCTGGGATGAATTGAAGATGTCCCCACAAGGGTAAAGACTGAAGGAGAGAGTGGGAATGTGGAAACAGCACAAAATGCTTTGGGATGAGTAGAACCTATTTTAAGGATGTGACACCAACTATGGGGGGAAAAAAACCAACTCAGAAAATCACATTAAGGAGAAAGAACCAGGGGCACCTTGGTGGCTCAGTCAGTTGAGCATCCGACTCTTGATTTCGGTTCAGGTCATGACCTCAGGGTTGTGAGATCGAACCCCATATCAGGCTCCGCACTAGGCATGGGGCCTGCTTGAGATTCTCTCTCTCCCTCTCCTCCTACCCCCACCCCTGCTCGCTCTTTCGCTCTCTCTTTAAAAAAAAGNCACTAGGCATGGGGCCTGCTTGAGATTCTCTCTCTCCCTCTCCTCCTACCCCCACCCCTGCTTGCTCTTTCGCTCTCTCTTTAAAAAAAAGAAGAAGAAGAAGAAGAGGAAGGAACCATTATGTCCAGGAAACACAGGTTTCTCTAGTAGATTAGCAGTGACACAAGATGAAGAATAAATCTTCTGATCTAGGAACTTAGAAACATGGCAAGAAAATACCAGTGCATGGGAGGATGATGATGCAGCCTGGCAAGTTCTGAGCAGAAAACAGCAAAGAGGAAAGGGCAGCAGAACAACAAAGGAAGGCAATGGAAAAGGAAGCACAGCAGCTAACAAAAAAGGAACACAACAAAACTGGTGTGAAACTCTCATAGTCCTTCTCCAGATGCTGCAGCGCCAGCAGCTCAAGCAACAGGTGGACAGACATGGGAATATTTTCAGAATGCAGACACACTGCCTGATTTTAATGCATTCTTCAATCCTCTGGGATAAGAGGATTCTCCCAAAATACTGTGAACTCTTCTTAGTTGAGACTCGTAAAAACAAAAAAGAATTATGAGACAGTATTTTCTTTAACATGGTCCCAATATAAGACAATTGCTGTGGAGAAGTTATCATAAACAGGCTATACCGGTACTTCTTCAAACTACTGTTTCTAGCAAAACAAATGGGGGTAAATAATTTTATGGTGAAAAAAACTACTGTGTATTATGGTTCCTTCAATGCACATAACAATAATACTTTTATTTTTTTTTTTTAATTTTTATTTTTATTTGACAGAGAGAGAAAGATCACAAGTAGGCAGANCTCTCTCTGCCTGCCTCTCTGCCTACTTGTGATCTCTCTCTCTGTGTCAAATGAATAAAAAAAAAAAAAAAAACAAAAAAAACAAATGGGGGTAAATAATTTTATGGTGAAAAAAACTCTACTGTGTATTATGCTTCCTTCAATGCACATAACAATAATACTTTTAAATAATAAAAAAAATCTCACAACTATTTGTACATTACGGCCTAAATACTTCAGGGATACTCAAATGAAGAGTACGTGATCTGTCCATGCTGCACGGGAAATTGGCTATTCTGATTTTAATGAGAGAACAATGTAAAGATTAATTCTGACTTCCCATGCTTTTTATCTTTTATGCACACTATGGACCTCACTCCCATATAAGATGCAACCCCATGTAATTCAACAAGTATGTCTTCCATGTAGAGGGAATTGCTAAGACCCACATTATACTGCACATTGTAAATTAAGAACTTAATCTCACTGGGGCACCTGGGTGGCTCAGTGGGTTAAGCATCTGCCTTCAGCTCAGGTCTTGATCCCAGGGTCCTGGGATCGAGCCCTGCATGGGGCTCCCTGCTCAGTGGGGAGCCTGCTTCTCCCTTTCCCTCTGCTTGTTGTTCCCCCTGCTTATGCTCACTCTCTCTCTCTGTCAAATAAAAACTTTTTTAAAACCTAAAAAAAAAAAAGAACTTAATTTCATTTATCCTATGATACCATCTCTGAAAGAGAACACTGCAAGAAGTCCCAATAAGCTGCTGTACTTTTTTGAATCTGAACTGCAAAGACCAGAATGCACCCTCACCTAGATCGAGTGAGACTCCTAACAGAGGGTCTCTAAGCAATACTACCCCATTGGCAGGAGTGGTCAGGAAGGAGGAAGCAAGGACATATCTATCTTAGTAGGATAGGAGGATTTCCTCCTAGTATCTGCACCCTGATGACATTCTATTTCAAAGGCACACATCCCCATGTCAAACATACCTATTTTTGGTAAGGGTTTCATTCAGCACAAGGTCTTCATAGCGCTGCCGGGCAAAGTTGCCCCCAAAACCCAGGAAGGTCGTGACATAAACCCTATACACGTGTTCAGTATGTTGCACATCACAGCCCAGGTTGAATTCAGCTAGGAGGATCTTTGCTTCTTCTTCCTAAAATACAACATAAAGAAAAAAAAAGGGAATTTTAGTTTTGGCTGATTAACAGAAAGCGTTCTCTCATTCACATAGCATTATTTTCAAAAAAGGCAAAATGACAAGCCTATATAAAACAGTACAGAGACTAAATACCAAATTAGAGACCACAACACTATCTGTAGTTCTACAGAAGGTAGAGTGATGTAATTTTCTTTTTACAAAATGTCATTTGTAAAATGACAAGTGTCATTTTACATTTTACAGATGATGTCATTTTCTTGCATGTACTTTTCTGATTTTCTAATTCTCCAAAACGAGAATGTACTATTTTTACCATTAGGAAAAAAAAATCCTTTGATAAAAATAAATTTAAGGAATTTGGGAGATGAGACCATCATGAGACCTATTCTATGGGTTTTTCTAAAACAGTTCAAGAAGATCTCATGTTTCCTATGACAGGAACTGCGATCGGGAAAGTTCCATTTTACTGGACCACCCATGAAAAGAGCCTCTATTTTTTTTTAAGTTCAGGCACATGGGTTGAATTCTACTCCTCAGTACATTATTATGGCAAAGCCCCATTTTTGTTTTATTTACTTCCTTTTATGCTCATATTCACTCCCATTCCCGTTCCTCACAGGCAACCATTCTAATGTGCTTAATGTGTAATATGTGTTTGTATATACTGCTGTAAAATGAAATTATTGTTTTGAATGTATTTGTTTTTAGTTTATAAAGACGCTATTGTGCTCAGCAATTTCACTAAGTATATACACAAGAGGAGTGAAAACTATGACTAATCAAACATGTGTATATGAATGTTCACACCAGCATTATTTGTAATAGCCAAAAACTGGAAATAAAATCCAAAAGTCCATCAAGTGATGAATGGATAAACAAAATGTGGCATGGTCATATAATGGAATATTATTCAGCCGTGAAGAGAAATGAAGTACTGACATGTGCTATAAGAGAGATGAACCCTGAAAACATTTTGCTAAGTGAAGGAAGCAGACATAAAATGTCACACATTGTGTGATTCCATTTATGTAAAACACTCAGAACAGGCAAATCCACAGGAGATGTGAAGCAGATTATTGGCTGTCAGGGCTATAAGGAGAGAATGGTATGTGACTGCTAATGAATGTGGGGTTTCTTTGGGGGTAATGAACATGTTCTAGAATCCGGTAGTGGTGGTTGGGTTACTTTGTGAACGTGTGCTACTTTGTGAATTATACAAAAAAACCACTTTAGGCACGGAGGATTATTTATATTTTTTAAAGTGCTATTGTGTTATGTATCATTGTTCTTTTCCTTCTTCCCCAAGCACTAAGATCCATCTTTAAAACCATTACATTGCTATGCATACATCTAATTCAGTTGCTTGCAAGATCACTTTCTACACCAGTGTCACTTTCTAAATCTACACACACAAAAAAGTCGTATGTTTAAGACTTTAAGGATCAGTGCCACTTACCAGAACCATGCCTTCAGTTTACCTGTTGACAAAATACTAACAAATACAGACTAAAATTAAAATGTCTTACAACCTAGTTCCCCAAATTTCCAAACCTTGCACAGACCCCTGCTGATTGTCAAACCCACAGTTCCAACAATCTTGCTGGATATTTAGACACATATGTTCCTCAGGTATTTCAAATTCAGCATACTCAAAACTGAACTCACTGGTCAAAGGACTTGGGCTAAAGACCAGAAAGTTGCTCTTACCCAATCCACCCAGGCCATACTGATTTGCTTTGCATCAACCCACCCTTTACCCTGGGGTCTCTCTAGTGACTAGGTTCCTTACCCTACCAGGCACCTACGCGGGAACCTCAGCATCGCTGGCTATCTCTCCCTATCCTACCCACACCACCACATTACACTGGTGTTTTAAATTCCAAAATACTCCTGAAATCTATCCCCTCTACTCCATTTCCATTTCCATTGCCTAGTTTATCCCTTATTACTTCTCACCCAGGCTTCCCTGACCTACATTTCTTTCTCCCACTGATACCAAAATTATTTTCCTAAAAAATCAATTAGCTAACAGTCACACAATACAGAGCTGGAAAGGACCTTAGGAATTTAATTATTTCACAGGTGGTGAAAGTCATAAGGTGAGGCTCTTATGACTGCCCTACTCAAAAACTTTTGCTGATTCTCCTCCATCTACAGATAAAAAAGTGAAATTCCTTAGCATGGCACTCAAGACTCCTCACCATCTAATTTCATCTTATCTTCCTGGACTTAGCTGTACTACACTGAAAAATCTTATACTGCAACAAGCTATTCACCATTCCCTGGACATTCCGGGCTCTTTGCTGCTTCTTTCGTGCCCTTGTGCATCCTGCTGCCTCCATACAGGTGGTCTTCCTCCACCTCCACTATGCAAAAGCCTACTATCATCATCCAAGACCCAGGTAACAAGCCAGGATGACTCCCATTCATGGAGTAGGGGAAATGGGATGGGGACATCACTGGCATCTGGTAGAGGCCAGAGATGCTGCTAAACATCTTATTATGCATGGGACAGCTACAACAAAGACTTATGCAGCCCAAAATGTGAATAGTCCCAATGATGAGAAACCCTGGTTTAGATCAAATGATAGCACTGTCTATGGTCTGCCTATTATCACCTGGCTGTCTTCACTGATAGATTATAAGCTTTTGGGGGTGGTATAGTATGTCTTATTCCTTGCCCATAATAGGTGCTTAAAAACTGTCTGCATTTCTTTTTCCTATGATAAAACTTCTTCGAGATACATTCTTTATGCTCTAGTCAGGTAAGGAATATTAGAAGCACAAGAATGGAATCATAAGTAAGGGAAAGGAAATAACATTTAATAAACAAGTATGTATCAAATACTATACTCTGGGATTTATATGTATTATCATGTTTAATCTTCAGGCAGCCCTAGGAGACGTATAGTATAATTATAATTGCTAAAATATATTAAACATTTATCACATACTGGGAAGTTTGTTAAGTGCTTTACACACATGGTGTCATTTCATCCTCCCAACTTTACAAAGTAGATACCATTATTATTCTCTTTTTATATATGAGGAAATTAAGGCTCAGATAGCTAATATAAGCTAGCAAGCATCTGAACAAATATTTGGACTCAGGGAGGTTGGTCTATGTCCAAAGACAGTGCCCTTCTTCTCAAATACTGGCATTTCTAGGAACTGAATTTCCCTAAAAAGTAAAATACCTGTTTTGGTGGAAGGACAGAAGTTGAGGTAGGAACTTCATAAGCAATTTGAAGAGAGGCTCCTCCCATATCCAGTATCCCTACTGTCCTCCTGCGCCCTGATGCCAGTTCCTGGGGAGCCTCGGCATCGGATTCTGAAATAAATAAGGGAACAGAAAGGATTAGTAATTAAAAAAAAATTAAATCAAAAAGAAAAAAAAATCCAAAACAGAAATCCCTTAAAAAATGAAGAGCAAACTGAAATAAATTAATCTAACTATATCAACTATATATTATAGAGAATTCTTTCAAGTAACTTAAAACAGCATTTTTACTATATCTCTTATAAAATGTATCTTAATGACAATAGAGGCAAATAGAGATCTTAAACTGCATTTTAGTAGTCTTATTGATAATACTTTTATTGGTATTATTTTTAAACCATTAAACATATACTATGAAATAAAGCAAATGTTTATATTAGTATCTTTAGAAACATAATCAGCATAAAAACAAAGAATATAAAATCAAAGATATTAAGCAATAACCTTATAATTTAAAATATGAATTGGAACTATCACTATGAAATCATGATTTTCTAGGTCAGTTCACTGAAAGGACCTAAGAGCAAGGATAATCCAGGAGCAACGAGCACACCTGGCATCCATGTCACTAAATATCATTTTCTAATAAAAGAAACCAGGGATCCTTAAGAAATGGCTGATGCTAGGTCTAAGGTAGAAAAAATATAAGATGGGCATGGAATACCTTAGTGTGCCAAAAAGCAAGGGAAATAGACTACAAAACTACTGGGACGTTGAAAGGTACAGGAGCCAACCTAAAGATGCCTCTACTGGCCAATGACAGTATAATTTGAGCACAGAGAAGAATAATGATGTGATGGACCATGATGCATCAAACACATTAAAATCTAAAAGTCATAAGATAGTGGGGGGAAAAAAATTCACTGGTTACCTTTAACCTTTTCATGCTAGAACATGAACTCATTATTCAAAAACTTGATAAATGAAAGAAAAGAATGAAGAAGTTACTTTGTCTTTCCAATAAGAACTGTATTTCAGGACAATTAAATAGTTAAGAAAATTTTGTTATATAAAAATCCAAGCTGTTGGGGTCCCTGGTTGGCTCAGTCGGTTGAATGTCTGCCTTCAGATCAGGTCATGATCCCAGCGTCCTGGGATGGAGCCCCATATCAGGCTCCCTGCTCAGCGGGGAGCCTGCTTCTTCCTCTCCCTCTGCCTCTTCCCTCTGCTTGTTCTCACTCTCTCTCTCTCAAATAAATAAATGAATCTTAAAGAAAGAAAGAACAATATTTAATTTATTTATTGCAGAAAAACTGAAAGAATTAGAAAAATCACCATTTTGCAACCTCTGATAACAAATGGATCTAAGCAACCATCACAATTGGCTACTACAACAATTAAGTGAAAAGTGGCTGGGGAATTTTTATAATAGATTACACAGTGCTGACAATACCTGAATCCTAACTATCTGATCAGACTTAACATGACTAAAAGTGGAACAATCAGACACTATAAAACTCCTGATGTGAGTAGTAGGAAACACTTAGCACTAATATTTATGATTTATTCTTGCCAAAAGAACGGAATCTGTGTCTAATCAAGGTTCTATCTCTAATGTCCAATATACAGGACATAAGGAGAGATGAGAAGCATTTTGCAGACCCCACAAAAATGCAGGCAATCTAATCAAGAATGTGTTAAATTCATGCCACCAACTAACCCAGTTTTGTTTTTGCTTTTAATGAATGATTTGAGGAAAAGAGGTTGGGGGGAAAACTGTTTTAGATTAAGAAACTAATCAAACATAACATGTGACCCTCATTTAGATTCTAATTTTAACAAGACAACTACAAATAAATATTCTTGAGACAATAAGGGAAGTTTCTACCTGGGTAGATGGATGTTACATAATATTAGAAATTGTTAACTTTTTTAAGTTTAAAAATGCCATTGTGTATATTTCGTGTTTTGAAACTCCTCACTGGTGAGAGATACACCAGTGAAGTACATGAAGATAAAATGGTATGTCTGGGGTTTGCTTTTAAAAATCCAATAGGAGGGGTGCCTGGGTGGCTCAGTCGTTTAAGTGTCTGATTCTTGGTTTTCGCTCATGTAATGATCTCATGGGTCCTGAGATTGAGTCCCACGTTGGGCTCCACGCTCAGCAGGGAGTCTGCTTGAGATTCTCTCCCTCTGCCCCCTCTCCACTCATACTCTCTAGCTCTTGATTGCTCGCTCTCTCTCTAAAAGTAAATAAATATTTTTTAAAAAAAAATCCAATAGGAAAAAACCTGTGTTGTATGGAGGGAGTATGGGGCCAAAAAACTAGCCAACCACTAGTGTTGAGTCTGGGTACTTAGTTCATGGAGATTCATTTCATTATTTACTTCTGTGAATGTTTGCAACTTTCCATATTAAATAGTTAAAAAGAAATAAAAGAAGGCAAATTAGGAAAATAAGCATCTTAAAAGAGTTTTTAAAAACTAAAGAAAGAAAGAAAAATAACTCAAACATAGCACTTACGTTCTACTGATAGGTTACAACATAAAACTTTAGTGCTTAGAACTCTCCTAAGACAACAGGTTTACTCACCGTCTTCATGGTCAAATCTTCCCAAAACAAAGTTGATTCCAATCCATGCATAAACTCCTAAGTAAGAAATATGAAAGTCCTCGCTTAATTCTCTATTGCTATGCCATGTCTACACCTCTTCCCAGGGCCGCTCTTTTCCTACTTTTCTTAGGAAAAGGTGATGAGACTATTTTATTCCACACTCTCAGTGTATGAGTTTAAAAATCTCTTATGAGATGCTTTTCCTTTTAAAATGATTTGCATTGTCTAAATTTCCTATAGATGATTATGAATTAATTTATAAAAACAAATGATAAAAAATGTGAATCTGGGGAGTTCTGGTCCTGGGCAAAGTGGAGTAAGCGCATTCCATCCTGTCTCCCCACTGTATACAAGTGTAAACTCTGGATGGAATGTATAGAGCAGATTTGCAAGACCTCTGAAAGGAAATGATAATGGGCACACTGAGACAGAGATCAGAAGTTAAAGTACCACCAAACCAGTAGTGAGTTCTTCATTTTTCCTCCCCAGATATTGCCTGGCCTGGATTTCCAACAGCAGCTTGAAACACAAAAGGACATACAGGTGAGGAGAGAAAGAACTTCAAGACCTTGCCTCCCAAGGAGCATTAAAAGGGACTTCAAAAGCTGAGAAAGAATGGAGGAAAATCTTTTGAGTTTTTTTCCCTCTAAAACTCTGAAGAGTATGAATACTTTTCTCTGACTAGAGGAGCTCCACCCTCAAGAGTTGGTGAAAATCCCAATTGCTTATTTTTCTCCTTCTGTCTTCTATCATTTAGCCCTGGCTACAGATGCAATCATGGGAAATGCATGGCAGAGCAGGTAAATTAAAGTCCTGGCTTTCTGACCAGAGGACCATGAAAGTGAGCCCCAGGTATGAGGGAAATCACAGATATCCTAGAATTAGGAGAGATCACAGAGTATTAGGGGGGTCAGTATTAGGGAGTAAAGTATTAGGGACAGAAAGTATTAGGGAGATCACAGAGAGTAAGGAATAAAGTAGTGTATCAACTCCTGGGCTCACAGTCAAGCTACACTTGCATGGATCTCACTCTAAACAATACACCACAGGTTCTAAGAACTGAACCACTGGCTAGACAACCCATTTGTATGGGGTATGCCCAGGTTCTAGATTGGCCACTGGGTGACACACAAATGGGACAAATCCAAATAGCATTGTCAAGGCTTTGAAAAATGAGTCAACAGAATCACAACCAACAGAAGGCAGGTCAGAACTTGAGGCATGAACCTAACCAGTCAATTCCGTGCTAAAACAATCAATATTCTCCTTATGATTGAAAAAAGACCCAGAGTCTCATAATGTAATATTTTAAATGTCCAGCATATAATATAAAATTACTTGGCATAAAAAGAACTGGGAAATTCTCAACTCATAAGGGAAAAGATGTCAACTGCAAGAACACACAGATGTCAGAATTATCAGACGAAGATATTAAAGCAGCTATATAATCAAGAAATGAGAGCAGTCCTAGCATGAATGGAAAGACAGACAGTTTCAGCTAAGAAATAGGACATAAAAAAGAACCAAATGAAAATCCTAGGGCTGAAAAATGCAATACTGAAATGAAAAAGGTAAATCTTTTCCCTTATGTGAACTAAGAATGCATAGATTTTCTCTTTTTCAAGAAATGGAAACATAATTTGTCATACAGGCCACATTTGGGCCACATGAGAACACACATTCAACTCCACCCCCAAACTGCAAGCTTTTAGGGAAGTATCAGTACTGCATAGTAAATGCAATAAAGGGAGAGCCCGTAACAAAAGAAAAGTAAATTGTGATCATCCTGATCACCCCCTAAAATTAAAGTTTCCCTTTACTTGAGTCTAGTAATTTGATTTACATTTGAATTTGGCAAACTCAGTAGAACTTAGAGAAGTATATATATTTTCAAGACTGTAATTAGCTAACCAAATATCCATTTGGAATCATCACTAAATACTAATACATTCTTATAAACGTAGTACTTAGCACAAAGTTAAAAACAAATATAAACATAGGACTTCTAGAAGCAGCATTCTTTTTTTTCCATTTTAAAAATCTAAATTCAATTAACGTAGAGTGTTCGCTTCAGAGGTAGAGTTCATTGATTCATCAGTCTTATGTAACCCAGTGCTCATTATATCACATGCCCTCCTTAATGTCCACCACCCAGTTACCCCATCCCTTCACTCCCTCCCCTCTAAAAGCAGCATTCTAAAACAGATACCAATGCAGAATAGGCAAACTAAAAAAACCAAATCAAAATAACAACAACAAAAAACTATATAGCAGAATCAAGAAAATTATTTGAAGAAAAGTAAAAATCAAATATATAAAGTAATCCTAAACCCCCACCAGAGAAACTATGCCATGGTTGGCTGGGAGCCAAACCAGTGTGCCCCTCAAGGCCCATTACCTTCCTGCTTCCCAGAGATCACTTCTGCCTGAGACTGGGAAAAGAGGAAGTCAAACTCCAGCGGTAAATCTCTCACTAGATCAGCCAAGATGGCCAGCTGCTTTCTGCAAGAAAGAAAAGAACATGTAAAAGTTAATCGTTAAACACTCTTCTCACAATTAGCTTCAACTTGACCTTCTACTCAGACTTGATACAACTCACTGCTCATACAGCCCATCGACCAGTTGAGCCCTGCTTCTTTTTGGTACATCCTTTGATTTCAAAGATTTAAACTGCCTCCAAAGTACATCCTCCTACCTAAAGTGCAATGTGGTACTACTAATACTTTCCCTTTTTATAATTTTACGATTCAAACAGCGTTAAAAGATGAGACCATGGTTCTGTGCCTCTCACAGGCTGAATACGTGTAAGTGGCAGGAAACATGGTTTCGTAATTACATGATTCCTAACTATTGTGAAAGGAAGCTGTTAGACCGAGGAACACAATCTCATCTTTAGCTCTTACACAATACAGAAACAACATCTCAAGTCACTACACGATGAGCACTGTTAGGCCCACAAGTTTTTAATAGTCCTTTACACAAGCTGACAATGAACTTTTTAATCTCCCTTTATATATTCCAAGGGTTGGAGTTTTTTTTCTTTATAAAAATCTTATCATTTGAAAAACCCAGATCGGGATCAAAATCCAAATGTTATAACAATTTGGGGACCAAATTTAAGTCTTATTATCTAGGGTTGTTTTCTCCTCCAAAGTTTGTGTTGTCTGTGTTATTAAAGAAGAGCAAAGAAACAAAGGTAGAAGTAATAATATGAATCTGGAGAAAATGGTTAAAAATAAGAGCAATTATCCTAGATTTTTTAAATTACTCACTACAAAAATATTCCATTGGCTCAGATAGTTGTCAGCATGACTCAGTGGAGAATGTTAACACTTAAAAGTGAAGAATACATTTAAAGTAATAATTTCCCAGTATACTGTCAAATATAGTTTCCAAAAAAGCTCATTGTTATACATATTAAATTCCTGCAATAAAAACTTTGCATGTGGCACAAGAGGGACGGTTCTGCCCTCCCTATTGGATATGCTTCTAAAATACCCAAAGAAGAGGGCTTGCTAGTTTTGGTGGTGATATGGAATAGGCACCAGCATACACTGCTGTTTGAAATACAAATTACTGGTATGATCTACTATCTTTGTAATTTTTTAAGGATATTTCTATTACAAAATGAAAATGAGGTAAAACAAATTGCTAGTTCAGGCCTTTGGCAAAGAAATAAAACCTAGTACTAACACATTTCAAAATATAGTCCCTGTGATTTGAACCCATTTTGAATACTGCTTACAAATGCTAATAAATTAGCAAAACATTAATTATACAAAACAGGTTCTTGCAGTGATGGTTATATTTATGTCAACAACTACGGCTGCCTCAAGTGGTAGCAATGAGTCCATAAGCCCAGGATAAATCCAGGCATTATTAGAAGAGGTGATCAAAACACCAGTTAATAGGCAAGCTCTTCATAAATTCTAAAGATAAAAGAAATATTAATATTCAGAGCTTCTGTGCAGTGAACATCTTAGACAAATGGAATACAGCTACATAGTGGGTTTTGCCTGGATGGAAACTTCTTTGGTCGAGTCAATGCTGAGCGGTGTCAGATGAGAAAATCCTCTTTTGCTCCAGACCCCCAAAACGCGGCCACACCATTACCCTCCTGGTTGGCTCTGCCTTTTTGACATCTGAGTCAGCTTTTTCTCTGGCCATCCTCCCCCTTCCTCCCCTCTGTTGACTGCAGACCACTCACAAACCTGTGATGTGGCATCTCTGTGTCACCTCTACTCTTCTCAGGATTTCTAAATTTTGAACTATGTGAATATTACTTATGTCAAAATAAAAAGTCCTAAATTGCACGCACAGTATGGTTATAACTTTGTAGAAACTACATATAGATGTACAGAGAGAAGGGAATGTGACAAGATGAAACACTTTTGATAGGGCAGTAGGAATGTAAATGTTTGGAGTTTGTTTGTTTTTTACCTTTAAGATTCCTTTAATGCAGCTATAAGATTTTAAAATTTGGTTTTAAAAATAAAAACAAAACAAAAAATTTTTAAAGGTCAAGATATATGGAAAAATAAGGGGTTAGAAGATCTCTCATTTCCACAAATGACTATATAAAATAATCTCCTCCTCGACAGTGGACCAGATAGTAAACCAGTAACCGTGTGTCTAAACAGAAGGAAAGAAGTCCATTGAAAGAACTGTGGACATATGTTTTCTGGCACATCTGGCATAAGCAGTACGAAGCCTTACACACATGGGTAAGGTTTTGCTGGCCAAGAATACAAAATAAAACTTTCTGGAAAAGGTTACTGTTATTCACCAAGAAAAAATATTTAAGCTAATAAAAAACACCTGATGCCTATGAGACTTTGAACATTCCAGGAGGACAAATTCTAAGCTTAAGGGAGCTCACTCCCACCCCATGACCGTAAGTGTGGAGAGGTCAAAGAGGTGTCGAAAGGAAGAAATCACAAACAAGAAGGGGTGTGACCTAAGTATAGCCACTGCCTCTTCCTCCTCCCTCCTCTTCTTCCAGAGAAGGAAGAGGGATTAGGTGGCAAGATCCTGGGCTAAACTACCAAAGTCAAGTGGACTGGTTGAGATGGAAAAAAATGGTCCAAAGCAATGGAGAGTGAGCTTTGCAAGCAGTACCAACTATCACCAGGGAGCCAGGCGGTTACAGACTGAGCAGCATTCTTACCAGAGCCTTTCCTACTGGCCTCCAGGTACCTACTCACTCAGATGAACCTTGTGCAGCCCTTCTGTAACTATGCTCCCTGTCTAGTGATCCAAATTTACCACCATCACCATTGCTTCTCAATCAAAACTAACATTCATTACACCCACCTCAGATAGATATCAATCCCAAAGAAGCAAATGACATGAAGCTTTGAACAACAGATTGTGAAATAATGACGTGTGGGGGTGGCTCTATTCTATTTTGAGCAAAGAGTCTTTCAGTGCCTGCCACCTGTCAACTCTTTGTCGTATACCCCCAGTCCACCTTCAGACGAGGGAACTACAGAGAACAATGCATAGAATCAGTCTTGAGCGGTGCCTGGGTGGCTCAGCCATTAAGCATCTGCTTTGGCTTAGTCAGGATTCCAGAGTCCTGGGATCAAGCCCCACATCGGGCTCCCCGCTCAGCGGGAAAGCTGCTTCTCCCTTTCCCACTCCCCCTGCTTGTGTTCCCTCTCTCGCCATCTCTCTCTCTCTCTGTCAAATAAATAAAATATTAAAAAAGAAAAGAAAAGAAAAGAAACAGAATCAGTCTTGCAACTCTTGTGCCACCCGTCTTCCTGTATTGTTCAGACCCCGCCCCTCACCTCTCCGGGAGAAGCCGCATGCCTGCGGTGCAGAGGATATAGAGGGGTGTCTCCTTGTGCTTCTTCACAGGCACATGAGCAGCGGCAAAGCTCAGCAGAGGACGAAGGTAATCACTGGCATGTTCTGGGGTGTCTGCCATCGCAGAGATTCCTTAAGCAAGACAAAATACTTTAAAAAGCAGATCATGCTGACTCAGAAGACTGATACTCCATAAAGTTCTGCGCTTAAGGTCCTAAACGCTTATTTATCTGTGAGGCTGGGAGCAGCAACGAATGAGATATCTCAAGAAAAAAAAGGGTAGCTTTCCTTCTGCCTCTTCTTTCCTCTCTCAGGCCTGCAGCAGATAAAAAGAGACTGACAACAAAATATATTCTGATTAGTACCTGGCTTGATTTTTTTAACGACTGGTTGGCTGTTGCGGTCTCTCATCTGTTTGATGTCCAGCAAATCATGGGGGTTGCCATTATGTCTTGGCCAGAAATAAACAAAAATCCGGGAGCCACTGCTGCCACAGTCCACAACAAGTCCATAATTTAGAGTTGGGTCTTCAGTGTCAGTTGCTTCAAGCTCCCCTACTCGCGCCAAATACCTAAGCCAGGCAAAAAGAGAAATTGGTACCAAACATCCAGGTCCACAAAAGGCACCACTACTTTAATTCATTTGTTCATGAGTATTCATTAACTGTCTATATGTGCCAGTCATATGGAACCACACGTCTTAAGAAATGAAACAACACTGACCATAGTTACTGATGTATATACATAAGAGGCAACAGCTGGTTTGCTCACCTAGAAGCCACTGGAATCAGAGAACTAAAAGACTTCTCCATGTTTGGGGGCAGTTCTGAAACTGGCTGGGGTACCAAATCTTTTAGCAACTTTAAAGAGCTTCTAGGCCTGAGTAAATAACTGGTTTTTGTTGTTATAAGCCACTAAGATTGGGGCAGTTTGTTACACACACTAGTTAACTAAATGAATCCTAATAATTTTTCTTCTATCTAACCTTTCTTTATCTAAAGAATACTTTGGAATGATTATCACTTAATATGTGTTTCTAGGTGGTAAAAATTTATGGGGATTTTTGCTTTGTACTTTTTATTGCTAGAATTGTATTAATAAAAAATGTATTTTATAAATACAGTAATTATTCTCTACAATCTTTTAAAGTATTTTTAGTCATAAAAAGAATGTTTATCAAGTATGCATAAATAATAACAGTAAGACAATGCCTCTGTGCTCAACACCCAGTTTAAAAAATAAAACGTTATACTGCTTAAAAAAAAAACAACCTAAATCTTCTAGGCCCCAGGACATCAGTACTTTGTGTTGGGATTCTCATTACAAGATATTTATTTGGCTGACAGCAGAAAGATGAAACAAGTAAAGATGTTACCATCAAAACACCAAGGTTTGAATCTCAGCTCTAGCACCTTCTATGCTGTGTGACCTTCAGCAAGTTACCTAACTTCTCTCAGACTGTTTTCTCACCTGTAAAATAAGGGTATGGGCTCTCCGCCCTCAGAGAGACAACATATGCTGAGTGGTTAGCTCAGCGCTGTGCTGCCACTGCTCTTGTTGTTATGTGATGAGTATTGGGAGAGCAAATAGTACAAGACTCTCAAGAGAAAAGGGCTGGAAAGTCCAGAAGGAAAGAAGTCTAAGGGTTGGTAAAATGCTCCTGAGCTCTGAGGCTTTAACAAACATTAAAGTTCACTCAGAACCTGAGGGTCTGAAAAGTACAAACATTGCTAACTCCTCTTCAAAGGCTTCACTTGAAGAGGGACCCAGGGAGAATGGCTCTTAGCTTATTATATGGAAAAAGAGCTGTTTCTCGGTGCTATGAATACATACTGCATGGCAGACAGATTAAAATGTCTTGTAAATTCCTTTAAATTTGATTCAGTATTACTATAGGTTGAGATAAGAGCTGAATAAATGCTCTGAAACCAATGTTGTGAATTTTTTCAAGCATTACAGCTAAACAACCTTCCTTATATCTGCCCTAGTTACCCAACACTATATTTAGAGCTAATTCCTAGATCCCCTAGACCCTTACACAGAAGCCCTCAGAACTAGGTTTTGTGAAGCCTGGAGCTAGTGCCACTAGGGAAAGGGACGTTGTTTTTAAAGAAAGAGTCAACATTACAAATGCGAAAGGAGCCCACACGTTTGGGGCCTTGAAATGTAGGTATCATTAGCTCTGCAGGAAATCCACCTCTGATCAGACAATAAGCCACATGTGCCACCCCTCAGGACAATCTAGCCCATGTTTAGTGGTGATTTCACATTTGCTATGAAGACCACAAAGTTCCCTACTTGGGAGAGAAAAGCAAACTTGATGAATAGATGAGCATGTAGAAACAGTTTGGAAAGAAAAAAAGTGAGCTAAGTACCTTTCCTAAGGTACAATACAAAATAAGGGAAGAACATATATTTGGGCCCCAATATAATGCTGTAAATTATTACATAGGATAGGGTCAGACAGAACTCTTCTGGATCCGATATCAGAGTGAGTTATGGGAAATTAAGCAGGTGGTAAAAATCTGTTACACTCTAGTGTAAACTCTGTTCCACCACATACTTACCATTCTAATCAAATGACTGAGCTGAACTGGGCTTATAGTCCACAAATCAACTCATAACAGCTCACTGCTATCGCACGAAAGCTGGGAAGACATCTGGGTTCAAGTTACAGAACTTGTGCAAACACTGACCTCACAGCACACCATAGGCAAGATAAGCAATCTCTCACCCAAAATGACTTTTCATTTCTCATTATAGAAATCTTTCTTACTTCACATGCTTCACAGATCTTTCTCTGCTTTCCCCCTCTGAAAACCTTCCCCTCTACTTTTCTGACTAGATTCTGGATCCCATTCCCTCCTGCTTAATGAAAACTTTTCTCCAGTGCATTGGTTCTCAAACATCTGGAGCTCAAGACCTTTTACATTCTTAAAAATCATTGGATCCAAAATTTTGTATATGCAGGTTACATCTATTTATATTAACCATGTTAGAAAATAAAACAGAAAAATTTTTAGTATTTATTTATTAATATAGATATAACAATAAACTCATTACATATTAATATATTTTATAAAAATAACTATTTCTAAAACAAACCCAGAAGAGTGGCACTGTCTTATGATTTTGCAAATCTCTTTAGTGTGTAGATTAATGGAAGACAGCTAGATTCTCATATTTGCCTCTGTATTCAATCTGTTACAATATGTTGTTTTGGCTGAAGTAGTCGAAAAAAATCCAGCTTCATGGAGACATGTTATTGGAAAAGGTAATACTTTAAGATCCCATTTAGATCACTGTGCATATTCTTCTTTAATACTACAGTAAAACTCAATATGAAGTTTCTTAAAGGTTAGTTACAACGTGAAATCTAAAACCCTATCTAAGAATGCTTCATACTCTGAAAAGTTAACCATCGGTCTATCTTGCACTTTGAATGGCTTTTATCCCTGCATAATTTTGTAACATCCTATACTGGAAAATACTGGTTCATTGAGCTATGCAAATCTTCCCAACATTGACACATTTCACTCTATGATATTAAAAAAAAACCCACCCACCTACACATTCATTAGTATCACTACCAATATTATCAATAAAGTCATTTAAGTATTGAGAAGCTAGCAAATTCAAAATAGCAGATACAAATTTTCCAAACTGCTAACTTTCAGTTGAAAGCTCAAATTTTGTCATTGACAGTAAACACTGAGAGTTGTTTTCCTTAAAGTGACAGGCTTTTACTTCATTCATTTTCAAGAAAATACCTATGAAATATCCAAGTCTGAAAACCATAGCTTTTCTGGCAGTCATTCTTTCAAGTAAAAATAATATTCCATGATAAAAGCAGTTCATAACCCAAACAACTGCTTAAGGGCTTTTCCTCAAGAAAACTCCAGTGTGCATCAGAAGTGCTTAATATGTATTTCCAATTTTGTCACACAGAGTATGAAAAAGACATTCTTAAATGGAACTGGAATTTTTTCCCCATTTCAACTATGTGACAATGATGATTACAATAACTAATTGTATAATTTGATGCCTCCATCTTGATTTGTGCTGAGGCACCTGCAGTTTTACCCACTGCTTTGCATCACTAATATAAATGTCAACTCAGTGAAAAGGGCAAAGAAACATCATAATAGCCAAGAGGCAGAAAAAACATAAATATCCACAGACAGATGAATAAACAAAATGTGGTGTATACATAAAATGGAATATTATTCAGCCTTAAAAGAGAAGGAAACTTCATCATATGCTACAATATGGGTGAACGTTGAGGATATCATGCTAAATAAAACAAGCCAGTCACAAAAAGACAAATACTGTACGGTTCCACTTACATGAGAGAAAAGCACCCATATTCATCAAAACAGAAAACAGAATGGTGGCTACCAGGGGTTGGCGTGGGAAGGGATGGGCACAGAATTCAGATTTGCAAGATGAACAAATTCTGGAGTTTGGTTGAATGACAATGTGAATATAGTAACACTAATGAACTGCATATTAAAAGTGGTTGAGATGGTAAATTCTATGTTATGTGTTTCTTAGTAATTAAAAAAAGGGCAAATGACATCTTAGTAGGTATTATGAAAACAGTTTTGGCCTGATTTTGACCTCACAGGCACCATGAAAGGGTCTCAGGAACTCCCAAGGGTCAGTAAAGACTTTGACAACCGCTGTTCTAACCTTTTTCTCTGGAACATCCACCTGCTTCTCTACCTATTTCTTCCCCTTTCCTTCTTTGACATGGCTTCCCAGTTCTGAAGAAGCCTCCGCTTGCCAATGCTGACTCTTGTGATATTCACAATGATTTGAAAAGGTCTCCGTCTTCTATTTTAAAATGTGGAGTGTCATTATTCCCTTTAAGCAGTTTGTTTATATTTCAGTATGAGCCCCTAAGACTTCTTACTTATTTGTTTGTTCCACCTTTGCATTTCTCAAGCACAAAAAACCTTATCTCAGTATCTCCAAACTGTCACGGTGCTCCTCACATTTCTCTGATAGGTACCAACCAATACCGACTGGTTTGTTCCAGAGCTCACAATATAGAGCTGTGTGTTTATTAACTCCTCTATGTCTTTGTTAGCTGTCTAGCTACACATACTCAAAATCAATTGGTCTCCTTTTCAGAAAATTCCAGTGGCTTTTCAAAGCATCCTGTCATCCTCCTGGGTTCCTGTCAAGATAAGCAACTCTAATTTGGGTGCAAGTCAACTTTGCTTTTTCTTCTCTTAGAAGTCTCCATGTGTGCATTGGTAGAAAAATGTCAGCAGACCTTTGAACACAAGGATGAAAGCTAGGATCAGACAGCATTTATGTTACACTTCCCACTTGAGTCTTTGAGTGCTCAATGGTTGCAGTAACAAGGAAGCCTCCATCTTTCTCATCATGCATACAAATGAGTAACTGAAGAACAATTTTTCCCTTTGGGAATTAATAGTATTGCCTCTTTCTGAAACTTTGACCTCTAATGATCTAATCAGGCTTCTTAACACTTTGCAAACGCCTGAGGGTCTTCCTCTGTCCAGGCTCCTGACATGAATGGATCAATGGTCCTTTCTTGGATGTTTTCATTTGTGATTTTCAGTCCTGGCCTCAGCTATCATGATCAATTACTTGCATTGCTGGACTCTTCTGCTTTGCTGTTGGTACACTAAATTAATCCCTAAAGAAGACCTAAAGTCCAAGAGAAAAGTTCCAAAAGCTTTGGAATCCCTCATATCCGCTTTCCCAGGAGCCATCGGATTCACTATCGCACATATTTAATCCCCCTACACACATACACACACTGTTTCTATTTGAGAAACCGGATTTCCCTCTAATCACTGCTTGGTCAATGAAAAGAAAATTACTCACATATACATCACCCAAGGTAAAACTGGAAGACAGTGGCTTTCATTGCCATTACCCTGAAAACATTAACAGCATCAGGGCAGTAACTGACCAAACCACTACCTAGCTTACAATCAACACTAATTATACCACTTCTAGAGTTCAAACACTCAGCAACATGCCAAAAGTCCATTAAAGCAACCCCCATCAGTATGGAGCTACCCAGCTTCTTGCTGAATGTCATCATACTCTTTCAACTCCATTCAAGGCTCAGAACCAAATATAATGACATTATAGGGAAAGTAGCTGTGCATGACTGATGATAGTAATATATGCGCAGGAAAGCATCTTGAAGGTTATTGCTTATCTCCTAACAAGATTAATCAGAGAAGTCAAGAGCATTTATAATTTAAAGCTTTGCTTATAAATACTATAAAGACCATTAAAGAACAAGTAAGTGAATAAATGAATAAAATGTCAAAGAATACAGGTAAATGCCTTCAATTTCACTAGGAAAAATCTCTGAATTATTCTATTACACATAAGAAGCCTTAACTTCTTAAAGTTTATCATTTTTATCCTAACCAAAAGTAATGTCTCTTTTCAACTTGCTTTAAACAGAACTTGAAACTCCTAAGCCCAGTACTGAGCCCACTACGACGCAGAGCCTCTCATTCACAGTTATACCTAAATGATAAAGGAACGTGAAGGTACCACCCTTCTTTTGGGAGGAGGAGGAGGAGAATGAGAAAGTGCAGAGCCTGACTTGAGGCTCTATCTCATGACCCTGAGATAATGACCTGCACCAAAATCAAGAGTTGGATGCTTAACTGACTGAGCCACCCAGGAGCCCTGGCACCACTTTTTAACAGGTACCAAAGGACATTCTTCAGAACAATAGTCAACCAAAAACTTCCTCTCTAATGAAGATAGTAGTGAGGCTACAAAAAAGTGAATAATACTAAACATTAAGGTTTAGAAGAAATTCACTAAATATACAGAACATTTAAGTAAGAACAGTTTACCATTTGTCTTGCACTCTATATATGTATACATGCTAAAAGTGCCTCTTATACTAAACATTATTAATAAATTTTAACAATTTACCTAGGGCTAAAACTTTCCAACAGAATTTTCTGCTATGATGGAAATATTCCCCATCTGTCCAATAGGATAGCCACTAGCCACATGTAGCCAGTGAGCTGCTGACATGTGACTAGTGCAAGTGAGGAACTGAATTAATTTTATTTTATTTTAATTAATTTAAACTTAAATAGCCACTGTGCCAAGTGACTACCCTATTGGATACCAGTGTAGACAATAATATTTGTTGAATAAGTGAACAAATGAATGAATAAATAAATGTAAAATATGTATTAAGTCTGATGAAGTTGTCAGAGCACTACTTATATAGCACATGCCAGATAAAGAGTTGATTAAAACACACATCTAAGAAAAATTACTCTTAAAAATAGCTTTGCTGGGACACCTGGGTGGCTCAGTTGTTAAGCGTCTGCCTTCAGCTCAGGTCATGATCCCTGGGTCCTGGGATCGAGCCCCGAATCAGGCTCCCTGCTTGGCGGGAAGCCTGCTTCTCCCTCTCCCACTCCCCCTGCTTGTGTTTCCTCCCCTGCTCAATCTCTCTGTCTCTCTCCGTCAAATAAATAAATAGAATCTTAAAAAAAAAAAAATAGCTTTGCAGTGTGTTGCAGGGCTAGAAGGTATCTGGGAAACCTCTGCACTTCTGTTCAATTTAGCTGTGAACTTAAAACTGCTCTCAAAAATAAAGTCTGTTAAAAACAGTTCCGGATTCTAGCCTTACTGATACCCCATCACTCTCTAAATTTATTCTTTCTTAAATTCTAGTTCTGATGCAAGCCTCCTGCTTTCTCCTTCCTGAAGCAATGTGGGTACATGTTCATAATAAACAAACAAACAAACAAGTACAACAATTCTTCAGTTTTGAAACTACAGAGGGAAAACCCTCATGCAGGCTTCTAAAATCCTGGGTCACATCGCCTCAGAAGAAATATGCTAAGTTCCACCAATGGCTGAAAAAAATTCAAATTATTTTTTTCAATACAAACTACTGATATAATTTCATCATGAGAACTGGAACAATTTAAGTTAGAAAAGATATGACTATGTTATAAGTACATAATATAAAAATCACAACCATAAGCACTTGTCTGATTTTTTTATAAGCTCTTGAACTAAAGTATTTCCTTCAATTCCTAATTATTTGCTTAATCATCTTATCATCAGCTAGTGCTCACCAGTGTTTAAAAAAAAAAAATAGCTTTGCAGTGTGTTGCAGGGCTAGAAGGTATCTGGGAAACCTCTGCACTTCTGTTCAATTTAGCTGTGAACTTAAAACTGCTCTCAAAAATAAAGTCTGTTAAAAACAGTTCCGGATTCTAGCCTTACTGATACCCCATCACTCTCTAAATTTATTCTTTCTTAAATTCTAGTTCTGATGCAAGCCTCCTGCTTTCTCCTTCCTGAAGCAATGTGGGTACATGTTCATAATAAACAAACAAACAAACAAGTACAACAATTCTTCAGTTTTGAAACTACAGAGGGAAAACCCTCATGCAGGCTTCTAAAATCCTGGGTCACATCGCCTCAGAAGAAATATGCTAAGTTCCACCAATGGCTGAAAAAAATTCAAATTATTTTTTTCAATACAAACTACTGATATAATTTCATCATGAGAACTGGAACAATTTAAGTTAGAAAAGATATGACTATGTTATAAGTACATAATATAAAAATCACAACCATAAGCACTTGTCTGATTTTTTTATAAGCTCTTGAACTAAAGTATTTCCTTCAATTCCTAATTATTTGCTTAATCATCTTATCATCAGCTAGTGCTCACCAGTGTTTAAGCAAGAGCAGCAACCAGGAAGAAAAAAATTCTGGAAGGAATATTTTAAATGTAGATAATGCTGCCCATTATCTTCAATGTATATCTATAAGGCAGAAAATGGAATTAGAGACAGAAAAATCAAGATTATTTCAAATAAAGGACTCCAGCCTCACTGTCAAGATGCCAGCATATTATTTATTGACTATTGTCATCAGTGTGCCCACATCTAACGGTCAGCATACCCTTTCTACTACCACCATCTAATTTGCTGTTTATCTGCTGTGGTTTTTTTTTTAAGATTTTATTTATTTATTTAACAGAGAGAGAGAGAGAGAGAGATCACAAGTAGGCAGAGAGGCAGGCAGAGAGAGAGAAGAGGAAGCAGGCTCCCTGCCGAGCAAAGAGCCCGATGTGGGGCTTAATCCCAGGACCCTGAGATCATGACCCGAGCCAAAGGCAGAGGCTTAACCCACTGAGCCACCCAGGCACCCCTATCTCCTGTGTTCTGAGACAAGACAAATCCAAGCTAATTAACACAGTGTGTAAAATAAAAGCAAACAGGGTCTACGGGAAAGACTATCTTATCAAAAAAATGCATGAGCTTTTAGTTCATGAACTTAATGATATAGACTTTAGTTACTCATGGGCCTCTGCTGTTTCTTTTTTTTTTTCCTGCTGATTAATTTCTGATTCTTAACTTTGTTCCTGATTCTTGACTGTGTACAAGTTTCTGATTCTACACGATATATATAAACTATTATCTCATTGGGAAATAATTCTTCCTTCACATTTGCCTCCCTAACTAGATTATGAACTCCATGAGTTCAGGAGCCACGTTTTATTCATCTTTGTACCTTGGTATCTACAATAGCGGCAAGGACACAGCAAGCTCTCAATGAATGTTCGCTTCCAAAATGACTCACGGGGGCTGCCATGAGTGAAATGTAATGATATACAGTAATTTGTGGTAATATGTACATAACCTTTCATTAAAGAACAAGAGCTCTAGGCTACATGGCTGCTGGCTGCTCAACTAGAGCATTACAGGGGGTCAGCACTTTAGTAAGATAACCACACAGGCACAGAGTGTCCCTTAGCTTTGCAGCTAACTTGCTGCGATTAATTCAACTTCAGTATTTATCAGATCTGGCCACTTGGGGTATAGTGGTAGACAAGAATATCAGATCACTCTACTTCCCACATATTCCTCAACTGCATTTACTTCTCTCCATTATCACTGCTTCCACCCAAGTTCAGGCAACCATCATCTCCCTCCTCTCATGTTTATTCCCCTCCAATTCATTCTCCACAATGCCACTAAAGTGAGCTTTCTTTAAAAAGAAATTCCAATCATATCACTCTTCAAAGCCTTTCAAAGCCTTCACTCTGCCCTGAAGATAATGTCTAAACTCCCTCAAATTACTTAACCAGCTCAGTCCTATTTACCTCTCCAGCCACAGAGTTCACCACGCACTCCCTAACAGTCTTTACTCTAGCCATATTAACCCACACAGAATTCCATAACTAGACCATGCTGTCTTCCAGTGGAAAACTGTCCTCGGGTGTGTCAAGAAAATCTCAATAAGCATTAAAAAACCCTCAAATTATGGATTTATTTCTCTGAAGCTAACAGGCTGCTAAACGCCAATTGTTGACAATTATAGTCATCTAAACAAATGTTCCTTCTTCAGAAAGAAAGAATGAAAAATACAAATGAATAGTGCTGCTAAGGGAGGAAAGGTTGGAAACATAAACTTCTTGAAAAAAGGTACCAAAGTCTCTATGTCCTGGTGCCTATGATCATCCAGCACATAGTGGTTGCTCAATAAATGCTTGCCGAATGAATGAAGAACCAAAGTGAAGTGGAAATGAGAAATTCTGGGGACAGAACAACCCAGAAATATTAAGGGGGGTGGTCACATGTCCCAATTCTAACCAGAAAAGACTGAAGGAAAGGGCTGATAGAGGTTTCCAGGAAGGGCCCTCTTCATTCTTACACAAGAGCATAGAAGGTCTGTTTCCCTACTGCAGGAGATGAGTGTGGATGCAGGTAGCCCTAGTGGCTACTGGATGCTATTTTACAACCATTCAGCAAGTTGACACTGTGGAAAACAGAGAAAGAGATTCTCGTCCTGACAGTCGATGTTGAAATTATGGTCCCTTTACCCCTGGACTTCTAGTTATGTGAGCCAATAAACTTTCTTTTTATTTAAGTCAGTTTGATTGTCACTTGCAGTCCGAAGTTTCCTGATACTGTCTGAGAAGCAACAAACAGAAAGTCATGTTGATGATGAACACAACATGTCATCATTTCATTATCTAGCCTAATCAGAAACTAACCCTAAAACACAAGAGCAAAACGAATCATTGTTATAAAAGAATACAGATCTTCTACGTAACTGGTAAGGCATTAAAACTATATCAAATAATTCAGATATATTTTCTAAGAAAAAAAGTATTCAGCTCTCACTGGATGGAATTAACTGTAGATTAGACTTTATAAAAGAAAATACTAGTGAACTGGAAGATACAGCAATATAAAATATCCAGAAAGAAACACAGACAGAAAAAAGACCAGGAAAAAAAAAATGAGTGAGCTGTGAGAAAATTTCACATGGTTCAATATATATGTGACTAGAGACACCAAAGGAGAAGTAGAAGAGATCAGGAAAAAATATTTGAAGAAATAATGGTCAAAATTTTTCTGAATTTGATTAAAAAGTATAAATTCATAGATTCAAGAATCAACAAATCACAAGCAAAAGAATCAATGAAGAAAACTACACCAAGGCACATCATAATCAAATTGCTTAAAACCAGTGATAAAATGTAAAAAGCAGCTAGAGGAAAGGCACGTGATGTACAGAGAACAAGATTTAGGAATTACAGCAGATTTCTCCTCAGAAAGAATGCAATTCAGAAGACAGTGAAGCATCATTTCTAAAGTAATGAAAGAAAAAAAAAATCAACCTAGAGCTCCATACTCAATGAATATTTTCAAAGGAAAGCTAAATGACTTTTTTGGTCATAAAAGTTGTAAGAACTCATCAATTACAAACTCACACTACCAGAAATGTTAAAGGAAGTCCTTCAGGCAAAATGAACATCTATCAGATAGAAATATGAACTACAGTACAAGGGAATGAAGAGGCCCAGAAATGATAAATATACCAGCTGTTTTTTTAGTTTTGAAATCTCTTTAGAAGACAATTAAATGTTTAAAGCAAAAATAATAACAATATATGGTGTTTATAACATACATAGAAGGAAAATGTATAACAATAGCACAAAGGCCCAGGGGAAGAGATAAAGAGGTATGCGGGAAGAGAAATTATATTACTTGAAGGTAGTCTATGATAAGTTAAAAATGTATACGATAAGCCCTAAAGCAACCACAAAAAAAATTTTAAAAATTAAAAAACCCAGAGTTATATCTATCTACTCAGCCAACAAAAGAGATAAAATGAAATATTAAAAATGTACTTAATTCAAAAGAAGGGAGGAAAAAGAGGAAAAGCAAACAAAGAACAGATGTGACAAGCAGGAAACAAGTAGCAAGACAGATTTAAGCCTAAGCATAATCAATAATCACATAAAATGCAAATGACCTAAACACTTCAAATAAAAGGAAGACATTGTCAGACTGAATAAATAGCAGTTACTTATAAAAAGACTGGGTAGATACAGGATGCTNTAAAAGGAAGACATTGTCAGACTGAATAAATAGCAGTTACTTATAAAAAGACTGGGTAGATACAGGANATGTACTTTGTCAAATGCTTTTTCTGCATCTATTGATATGATCATATAGT
>LNAC01000232.1:186335-207335 GCA_002007465.1 Ailurus styani | reverse complement strand
TTCGGCTCAGGTCATGATCCCAGGGTCCTGGGATCGAGGCCCGCATCGGGCTCTCTGCTCTGCAGGGAGCCAGCTTCCTCCTCTCTCTGCCTGTCTCTCTGCCTACTTGTAATCTCTCTCTCTGTGTCAAATAAATAAATAAATAAAATCTTTAATAAAAAAAAAAATGTAAAAAAAGAGACTGGGTAGATATAAAATAGAATGACATAAAGGCTAAAACTAAAAGGATGGGAAAACAACTATAATGATAACACTAATTAAAAGAAAGCTGAAGTAATTATATTAATACCAGACTAGATTTCAGAGCAAAGAATATAATCAAGGATTTAAAAAAAAAAGTCATTTAAAAATGATGAAAGTGTCCATTCATCAAGAATACATAACAATCCTAAACATTTATGCATCCAATAAGTCAGCCCACCAAAACAAGAACATAGAAAGATGCCTTTCATGATTAAAATGCACCATCAGCTTTCCTGAATCAAAAGTGAACATTGCCAAAACGGGACTTAAGATCTTTATGTAATAAGTGGCATGCAATTTTACTAATAGAAGTGCAGTATTCCCCAAAGGGTCAAAGGTAGTAGTGTGTTAAATGTCAAAATATTTATTACTTCAATGCCAGGTCTGATCACAGTAATCTAAAGCTGACTCACCTTTCATATTGCCTATCTCGTGGTAAGGAAGCACCCCAATGTCGAAAGTCCATGATTAACATAAGTAAAAGGAGACAGGATATGAAGAAGAGTCCTAGGAATGCCACCCGCTGACGTGGAAATGGGCTCACTGTGGGCACAGTAAAGTACCAGGAGGCTGGGCAGAGGTAGGAAAAACTGATCCTGAAATGAGACAAACATTATTAGTAAGAAAAGTCTCTACAGTTGAGTGCTAAAAAAATGGTTTTTAAACTGGATTAAAGCCCTTCCTAATAAAGGCAAATGCCACCAGAAGTGTATAAATGTTCTCTTAGTCTTAAACTTAAGAAACTATACGGCTCATGGTGCTTCTATAAATCAGAAAAGCCTTATCTGCTCTTTTCCCAATGTCTGCATTTTTGGGTGGAATTCAAAGAATTAATCTCATGTTTATGAAAAGACCACCAGTCTCCCTGGTTCAACCTATAACACTGAAAAAGCAAAGCAACTACAACATTCCTATCCAACAGATGGTCAGAATATTTTTTCAACTCATTTTAAAAAATATTTTAATAAGTAAAATATGCACGTGGTAAGAAAAAAAATGTTTGAAAGACCATATAGTGGAAAATGAAACTTTTGCCTTAACCAACCATTTCCCACTCAAAGGCAACCACTGGTACCCAGTTTCTATGTATTCTCCCAGGGATATTCCATGTTTGCACAAGCATAAATGTATATATGACAATATACACGTGTGTATCTCCACTCCTCTGATTTTACACTGTACCTACTGTTCTGCATCTTTCCCCACTTTATTTGACAACTGTTCCATCTGGTACATATTGAGCCACATAAATCTTTTCTGAAAGTTTCAGAGCATCACAATGTATCGATACACATAATCAACTATGAAGTTCACATTCCATATTGATTCAAAAGGACCTCAATCTATTTTCAAAGTTCATCAAAAACAAATCTTTGTATCTTTGTTTAACCTCCTCAAAAAGCACGTAGCCTCATTCAAATGGAAATCTGAAAGAACATTACATTTTAGCACTTTTCACATGCCAGCAAGCACTCACTCCATCACCCTGGGGTTATGAGCCAGAAACTACAGTTGTGTCTGCCTTCAAAAAAAATGTCACTTTGATCTTCTCTGCATCCATCCGACCAAGCAGCAAAGTCCAGATGCAGCACTAGGGCAAACCCCACTTGTAAAAACATTCCAGGGCCCCTCCACCTACCTGCCACCCCCAGCTGAGCCCCAAGCTGAGGAGAAAATGTGCAGCCTTACCTAGCCATGGGATCCCTTCAGTGGTCTCAGTGCCTGTCACCTCCTTTTCTTTTTGCCCTGAGAAATCGGTCTCCTTGTCTCAGGCATCTCCTAAGTCTGCAGCCTGTTAAGAGTCCGTGGGGTTTCAGGCTTACCTCCAGCAGTGCCCATAGGGCAAGACCTCCCAGGCAAGGCCAAGGCGCCCACCCACTCCAAACGCGTCCGCTCTTGTTCCCGGGGCCCAGCTGACGCTAAGCCGACTCCCCGGGAGCCGCGCGTTCTCCTCAGGTAGCCTGCTTCCTCCTCTCTCCTCAGGTTCTCCTCCTCCGCGCGTAGCTCCCCAGGTGGCGGGTTCGGGGTGCCCGCTTCCCCTCCCCGCCTCTCCCAGCCCCGCGGCCCTCTCGCGTTCGCACTCACAGGTCGAGCGGCCCGCAGGCTCCCTCGGCAACGTCCCGCTCGGTACCGAGCGCTTCCAGGCGGCCTTCAGCCCAGCCGGAAAGAGGCCCCGGCGGGCGGCGGCGCCACGTCCCCAAGGAAACCGCAGGGAGCCAATGCCTGACGGCGGACCCGCGACGAGGGGCCCACCCTCCCCCCAGCTGGGGCCGCCGGCGAACTAGCTGCGTCGGCCGCACGTCCGTTCGCCAGAGTGGCCAATCCCCAAGAGCGTTCCGCTTCTAATGCCCGCCCCGGGATTTAGCGCGCGTCCAATCCGGAAGGGCGTCGTGCCGTAGCTCCGCCCGGACGGGCGAGCGGGCGGCGCTCAGGTGAGCGGGGCGAAGCGGTGCAGGGGTGCCCTGCGCCCGCTGCCCTCCTGGCGGCGCGATTTCTCTGCTGTCTTCTAGCTGCGCTGCCGCTTCCAGGACTGAGTGGCCCCGGCGGATGAGCCTTGCCGGCAGTGGCCGCGAGAGAATGACATCCCTTGCCCACAACCTATCAGAGGTATTTTGTCCAGCAACCCCGATCACCAGAATCAAACCTTCCCTATAGCCTCCCAGCCTTATGCCCCGGCTTCCTTGTTTTATCCGGTTAGAGAAACATAAATGGGGGACATTGTCGTTTACATCGAAGCGCTTACAGCTGTTTGTTCAACATTCATTGAATGTCTACTGTGTGTGTGCCAGACATGAGACGCTGTGTCCCTGCCCTCCTGGGCCTGACAATAATACATACAAAGGTAATGTTTCCTTAATGTTTTTCTTCCTTGCTGACACCGTCCCTCTCATGTCCGGGAGGGAGCCCTTTGGACAGGATAAAGTCCAAGTCCTTACAAACGTGGCGTACACACGGCGATCCAGGACCCGCCCATGCAGCATCTTCTGCTGCTCCTCACCTCCTCTCCTGTGCTTCAACAACGCACATCTGTGGCTTCTGCCCACTTAGGCTTTCTTCATTCTGCCTCCTCCACCCTTCCATTTGCCTTAAATATCCTTCTCGGCCTCTTAGCCAAGCCAACTCATACTCATTCCTTACCACTTAGCTTAAGGGTCACCTCCCCTCGTCATATATTCCTGTTGTTTCACTTACTATACTGAATTACAATTTATGTGTCTGTCTGTCCCAGTTGACAGAATATATTTGAGGGCAGGAACTATCAGCTTCCACAGCAATGCTGGGTGCTGTCTGGCACATACAATACAACTAATGTATGACAAATAAGGAAATGAATGTAGAACTAGATAAAGACCACCCAAATGAGATTTTTTTTAAAAAGAGGCTATTTGTTCTACACCTGCTATAAAAAGGCAATCACCAACACTTACATCTGGCAGACACTTAAAGCCTGTAGGAAATGGGAAAGCTTAAACTGGAAGGGGGAAAAAAAGGAAGGCTTCATGGATGCTCTGATTTGAGAGTATTAGCAGGGGGAAGCTTGCGGTGGGCTTACTAGGAGCAGGGCATCGTATGTGATTGTGGGGAGCATATTTGGCTTTCTCTGGTTGGTCCTGAGTTAGAAGGCAGAGAAGCTGATAGTCAGTGACCAGTAGTGAGAGCTCTAGGCTGATTGCTGTAGAGATCATGGGTCACAATTCTAATCATCATATATGGTCTGACATTGTCCAGTTTTATGTTCAGGCTCTCCCAACTATTGTTTTTTCCCTCCATTTCCCTCCCAGCCTGGATGCAGTTCCTAACTGCCAAGCAGGGAGCCCGGCTCCATCCCAGGACCCTGAGATCATGACCTGGGCCGAAAGCAGAGGCTTTAACCCATTGAGCCACCCAGGTGCCCTAACTTAACTTTTCCAGCAATTCTCAGTGTTCTGTTCTTCTTTGTCATTCAATCCCTACTCTGCTTCAGGTGTTATATTTTATCTAGGCCCCCCAAAATCACATTGGGTAGAATAGTTGCATAAAGTTAGGATTAACTACAAAGTTATACAAATATCAGGTGTTTATATTATCCCAGAGCTCAGTTCAGGTTGTCATGGGAAAAATTCAACAAATGTTTTGGAGTATATGTATTTTTTAATTCTTGAGGTTGCCTGCCAACTGTACAGTTCTGTCTAACTTATGTATATTTCAAACTCCAGTGGTCCAATAAATGGGTGTTTTTGAGTGGAACTAGAATTCCTACTTATGTTTAAATAGTACTTAATTCATGTGATTTATAAACTATATTAACTTAGAGCTTGAAGGTGCATTGACACATCTTCTAACTTACATTTCACAACTACTGTTATAAAACAGAAGAGAAACCCATATTTTAATCCCAACACTTCATTTTACTTTCTTTGTCCATTGCTTTTAGAAAATACTTGCTTCAATAAGTCCATATGCATCCAGGAATTTGTAAAACATGATTCTTTACAAAAGCCTGCAATGTTTATCTGATTAACAGCTCACAGACCTGAGTTCTGAGGTTTCCAGTCAGGAGGCCAAAAAAGTAGGTTGAGATCATTTCCCCATCTCATTTGCTGTAACTCTCAACATGTTGAAACAAATTACAGAAATCCATATTTCAAAACCGGTCTTTAACTGCTTTTCAAAGACTTGTCTACAATTACATTTACAATTTTCTCACGAAGTCCTTGACTCTACCCAGCTCTGAACAAAATCAGCCCTACCAGCCCCACACTCAGTATCAGTTCTCTGTATCACTTTATTTCCCCTCAGTTCTCCCTCATTCCACACTCCATCCTGCCTTAACCTCTAAAGGAGTTGTAGTACTGTGATCTTCACTCTCCTTTCCAAGTTTACTCTCCTCTCTTCGTGTGCCTTGTAGGGACCTCCTTGTCCATGACAAAAGCCATTGTCTTACCACTCTTACTTTATCCACCCAAACCTCCTCCATTTATAGTCCCAACTTGAATCAACTACACTGTGATTCACCCAAATAGAAATTTGCAAGTCATTTTAGAATCTCTTCCTTCTACTTCCTTTCTGCGGTAAGGGAGCAAAATTTGCCATCCCCAAATGGGTCTCTCTTGCATGTGGATTATTTTAGGCTGGTTATTTTTAACAACAGAAGGCTCAAGAAGAGCCTTTCAAAATCCGCCCCCCACCCAAGTGCCTATAAGAATTTGGATAGAAGACCTGCTCCAGGAAGGGAGCTTGCACCACAAATAACTATAGTTATAATATGAACTAGGTGTGACACAGAGGGAGGAACTTAGCAAAGTCTTTTTATTAAAATTCCTCTGTGTGTCCCATTTTTTCTGTATGGCTCAGCAAACATTTGTTTACCAAATATTTATTCTTTTTCATCTTCCTGTGTATTGTCCCCCCCTTTGAAGTCCCAGCTCAGAATGGCATATAAGCGTCAATTGCCTGACTACCTGTAGGCCCCTTAGTCCCATCTGTATGTAATTAAATTTGATTGTCTCATGTCAATTTAATTCTTAGCTCTGCCAAGAGAATCTTGAGGGGCATAGAAAATGTTTTCCTCCCCAACACCTATTTCATCCAGTTAATGACTAGCTGTTCTTAATTCAAGTTTCTAAAATCCTTTCCAAAATCTTCTGATGAAACCTTCTAGCTGATGACCCTACCTCTAGACTCATGTCCCTCCTTAGTGCCCCTCCATTCTGATACAGTGAAATATAATCATGCTAATTCCCATTTTAACATCCCTTTTGTTCCCCATCCCAATTGGATATAGTTCAGATTCCTTGGTATGGTGTGGCAGATCTGCTGCCTACCCAAAAAGCCAACAATCTCTCTTCCACCTTACTAACAGAATCCCAATTTTATTCTTATAACCGTACTACTATGCTTGACCATATGCTTCAGGAGTGCTAGGCTCCAACACCAGCCCCAGGGAGTAAACTCTAAGTAAATCATGGTGTCCCACTCCCTAACCAAATATTGAGCGTGGGCATATGATGCAACTGTAGCCAATGATACTGAAGGGCAGCCAGCTGTTGGGAGGAATGGGAGGAAGAGGGGAAACATTTCTGGGAGAGGTTTTATTCAATTTAAAAAGAGTATAAAATTTTACATAATGAGAGTAAGAAGAGAAAGCCCCTTTTCTGCCTCCAGAAGTATTCTTAAGGATATGATGCCTGGAGCTGCTGTAGCCATCTTATAACCATAGGGTGGGAGAGTCAGGGTGTGGGGGTGGGGGGCAGACTAGAAATGACAGAATAGAAATACAGAAAAATCCTGGGTCCTTGATAACATCATTAACATCGTTGCTAACTTAATGAACCCAGGAGCAGCCCTACCTATGGACTTATTATTTGAGATACTAAATTCATTACTGCTCTCGTTTTTAAGTCCATTGAATCAAGGTAGTTCTGTCACCTGTACTCTCCTAAATGATACATGTGGCTTCCAGTGCCTGATATGATCTAGCCCCCAACATCCTCTGGCTCCCCAATAGGTATTCTCACCCACACCCTGACATATTTACAGTTCTCAGAATTATGCCTTTTCTTACCTCTGAGCCTTTGTACTTGCTATTATTTCCGCATAAATGACTTTCTTTCACTTCTTTACCAAATGAACTCCAGCTTATCCTTCCAAAGTCAACTCACATGTCACCTGTGAGCTCCCCCAGTCCGCCTAGCTGCTTCTTTTTCTCTGCTCTTGTAGCACTTTGCTTATGTATGCTACTATTAGGCAAGAATACTTGTTTGAAAAGCTGGCAGCTTTGTGACTGGACCTGTTACCAGTTGACCTGGTAGGAAGACAGAGTAGCTAGGTTTTGAAACTTATTGGGTATGTTTGATCAAGGAAAATGGGATCTCTGGGCTTAGCCTAGGTGGAGGAGGTTTAAACCAAGAAGACTGATTGCTCTGCCTAATAAAATACAGGATTTTGAGCATTCGCTCTAGAGACTATGTTTGGAAAGCCCTGGTAAGACAAAAAGAAAAAGACATGAAGGGAAAGAGGGACCTATATGAGGTGCTAGCAGACAAGACTAAAGAGAATGACCCATGAGAGAGTTCCTGCATTATTTTTCTATAGTTGCATCACAAATTACCCCAAAACTTGGCAGCTTAAAACAACAATAAACATCATCTCTCAGTTTCCATGGGTCAGGAATTTGGGAGCAGCTCCGCTCAGGGTCTCTCATTAGATTGCAGTAAAGATGTCAGCTGGGTCATCTGATATCTTTTTTTTTTTTTAAGATTTTATTTATTTATTTGACAGAGAGAGAGATCACAAGTAGGCAGACAGGGCAGAGAGAGAGGAGGAAGCAGGCTCCCCGCTGAGCAGAGAGCCCGATGCAGGACTTGATCCCAGGACGGTGAGATCATGACCTGAGCCAAAGGCAGAGGCTTTAATCCACTGAGCCACCCAGGCGCCCTCCTCTGATATCTTAAGTGTGGCTAAAGGGTATACTTCTAAGATGGCATGCTTGCATGCCTAGCAAGTGGATACTGGCTGTCAGTGGGAGATAATAGTTCCATTTCATGTCACGGACTCTCCCAGGGATGCTTGAGTGTCTTCATGATATGGCAGGTGGCTTCTCCCAGAGCCATCTGAGAATAAGTACCAGGTGAAAACTCTATCCCTTTTATTACCTAGCCTCAGAGATCACCTATCTTCACTTTTGCTGCATATTATTTGTTAAAAACCAGTCACTAACACCCAGCCCACTTTCAAGGGGAGGGCAATTAGGCTCCACCTTTTGAAGGGAGAAGTGTCAATTTGCAGGCTTATTTTTAAATCACCACAGTCCCTAAAGTGGAGTGGTCAGGGAGATTTCAGATAATAGTATTCTAGTGTTCAGTTTTGAGTTCTGTGCTATGTTATAATCCTCCACAACGTTCAGTAAAAGTCTGAGAACCTATAGCTGGCTTGGTAGATGGCTTTGAGAAGAAGTTTAATGCCCTGAAGTTTCCTGTGCCAGAGGATAAATATACTGTTCGGGGGGATGCCAAAGAAAAAGATGTGAAGAGTTGTGGTGAGTTTTCATCTCTCTCAAAGGCCAGGATTGAGGAATATGAAAAAAAGAGCTGGAGAAGATGAAGAACATAATTCCATTTGATCAGATGACCACTGAGGACCTGAATGAAGTCTTCCCAGAAGCCAAATTAGACAAGAAGAAGTACCCCTATTGTCCTCACAAGCCAATCGAAAATTTATAAACTTGAGTTGGGGAGAAAGCTCTGGCCCTCGGATTATAAACACCAGACACTAAAAATAATATATGGTAAAAAAAAAAAGCAAACAAACGACCCTGTAAGTGGAAGATTATACACTTAACCAAAAAAGATATACAGATAACGAATAAACACATGAGGTGTTCAACATTATTAGTGACGAGGGACATGCAGATTAAAACTACAAGGAGGTGCTACCACATACCTACTAGAAGGGGTGAAGAGAAAAGATTTGATTAATTAAAAGGAGATAATGAAGAAAGGAGCATCAGATAAGGCAGAAGGCCAGGTAAGAGGGTCAGGGATGTGCCTGTATAAAAAAGAGTAAAAAAAAAATGGGAATTGGACCCAGAGGACAACAAGGAAAATCACACTGATGGATCAAAGCTTCAAGGTTCATGGGTTGGAGAGCCCCATCTGCTGCCATAATTTGTTGTTTGTTGGTAATTACCTTGTTTCTGTTGTCGATAGTGTTTGTTGCCTCTGTTAACTGTGTTTAGTTACTTTGAGAATATATGCCATATTTCTAAGGGATTTAACACCACAGAGCATTAATAATACATCATATCTACTTAGATAAATAACCCAAGTCTCATCTCCTGCTGATAGCTTATCTTCTTTGTATGTCATGGACAATAGGCCATTACATTCTTTGATAATGTTCAAGGGAAGTTTTGTAATTCTAGTCATTTTACTTAAGGAATTAAAGATACTTAAATCTCTTCTTTATGGTATGAAGTTCATACATTAATTGAGGACACACGTGACATGGGCCTGAAGTAGGATATTATTGTTTGGAGATAGCAGACTTATTTGTGAGATATCCCACATTTGGTGCTCTGGTCTAGCAAAGGACAGTGACTAGTCGTGGTTTCTTGGTCAGCAGGTAGGTGACATGTTGCCAGTGATTTCTGTGATAGCTGGATGGACAGTCAAAACGGAAAAACGGGTGATAATAATTATAGTGATAGCAATAGTGATCAACCTTTGTCAAATTCTAACTATACGACTGATATTAGAGTAAGAACTTTATTCTTTTTCTGATAGAATCCTGGGATAATCCAATAAAATGCACGTTATTACCATTTTACAGATGAGGTCACTGAAGCTTAGGTCAAGTCATGGCACTTCAGCTCCTCCTCCTCATTTTCTGACAGTCATGACCAAGGTAAAGTCGGGATGAGTCAGAGATAAGGTTCTTGTTTCTAACTTTAAAAAAAAAATCATTTTAACTAACTCTATTTTGGTGGTTTATTACCTTGCTCTTGAAAGGCAGCAGACTGTGGTTAAGCTTTCAGATCAGTGTTTGAAGCTTGGTTTTATCACTTACTAACTATGTGGCCTTGAAGAAGTTATATTCATTTACGCTCATTTTCTTATCCATAAAATAAGAATAATGACTCAACTTCCAGGATAGCTGCCCTCAGTTTTTCTTCACAGCCAAAGTGACCTTTCCAAAATACAAAACTGACCATGTTATCTCACTTCAACTTAAAATTCCACAATGGGATTCCATTTTTCTTAAGATATAAACTGATTCCCTTATCATGACTGCAGAGCTTCTCATGGTGTGGCCCCTACTCACTCCCAGGCTTACCTCAAAACTATGCTTCCCCTAGCCCTGTATCACTGGCCCAATCCTCTCATTACAGGACTTTTGCAATATGGTACCACCCCCATCTGACTTAGTGTAATTAACTGTCTGTATCTTTAAGATCTTATCTCAAATGTGACCTTTTAATAAACTCTTACAAAGCAGTGACATGAGCTTTTTCCAGTTCTGGCTCCTGAACTCACCGTAGGACCTGTGTCTTGTCCATGAGTGTGTCCCAAAATTAATGCCAAGATTAGGACAGCAATGAGTTTTGCTAGCATCCTGTTGAGTGGTGTCCCTGGTTACAACTGCCAGGACACCTGGGAGGGTTAGGCCTTGGGTTGGAGGGAGCCAGTGAAAGAATTGGAGCTCACTGGATGAGTCACTGCCACCATTCAAGGGGAGACATAGTAGCTCAGGCTCAAGATCCATCAATGTCTCTTACTCAAATAAATGTTACCAGGTACTTACAGAGCTTGAAGTACAATGCTATTCTGAAGATATAAATGTGCAGGGGAAAAAAGAAAGTAAAAAGATGCTCCCTGCCCTGGTGGGGCTTACCATCTATTAGTAATACAGACATTAATGAAATAATTTTATAAACATATGCAAAATTATAACTAGCTCTACAAAGTAGAAGACCTGAGGCACATATGGGGAAAGTGATCAGTCTGGGGCATTAGGGAAATAATGATTGAGTTGGAATATGAAAACAATATAAGATTCTGATGAATAATTACCTACATAAAAAGTAAGGGGTGTCTGGGTAGCTCATTCGGTTAAGCGTCTGACTGGGGTCTTGGTCTTGGGGTCATGAGTTTGGGCTCTGCGTTGGGCTCCATGCTGGGTGGGAAACCTACTTAAAAAAGAAAAGTAAAATTTTATTGGACTGTACCTCTTAATAGATGGATGGGGCTTTTAGAACACTTTAGATTACATCATCCGTCATTAGATGACTGTTACCTTTTGATAGAGTGGGATGAAGTGCATCGCCAATTCTTGTCCCACTTTTTGTTGCTATAGGTAGGTACCAAGTAGCCTTTTTACACAAATAAGCGAATACGAAACAAAACAAAAACAAATGAATGAATGGAGTTTTGCCAAATCTTTGTCACAATTTTTCCGTCTCCTTAAATTTTGTCAAAGGATTAGGAACCATCCCATTGCAAAAGAATGTGTTACTCATTTGAGAAATCATTCTTTCAGTCTCTGGAAATGACACCAAAGTCAAGTGACTATCAGTTGTTCTTGTTTCTCTCTCACTTAAAGCTATTCTGGTTTTGGAGCCAAAATCCCACAAAATTGTTTGTGTTTCATGATTTTTCTTGTTGATCGTGAAGAAAGACCTATTTCAATTATTTAGGTCATATTAAAGTAACTTGAGACATTACAGATGGGTAGAAATTGGTATAGTAAAAATATTATAGGGGCGCCTGGGTGGCTCCGTCGATAAAGCGGCTGCCTTCAGCTCAGGTCATGATCCCAGGATCCAGGGAGCCAGCAGGAGCCTGCTTCTCCCTCTCTCTATGCCTGCCACTCTGCCTACTTGTGCTCTCCATCTCTCTGTCAAATAAGTAAATAAAATCTTAAGAAAATATATACGGGTTTGTAATTTCAAGATTTAAACAGTTTTAAATTATACATTTGACAGAATTAAAAGAACATGTCACTATCTGAGAAGGAGATGTTCTAATTAAATGAAATGGTTTCCTCAAGTTCAGGACATTGTATCTTAAATTATATTTGGGGTACACTTTGTCTTACCAGGTACATAAGTAGATGCTTTTCAGAGTGAAGTTTTAGGGGCACCTGGGTGGCTCAGTCAGTTAAGCATCTGACTCTTGATTTCATGAACTCAGCATCATGATCTCAGGGTCGTGAGATAGAGCCCCACGTCTGCTTGAGATTTTCTCTCCCTCTGCTCCTCCCCCTGCTCATGCCCCCATGCTCTCTCTATCAAATAAATAAATAAAATCTTTAAAAAAAAAGAGTGCAGTTTTACTTTGTGGAAATAAATAGCAAAATGAAGAGAAGGTATTATATGACTGGTAGGTGCAGAGCTTACAAAAAGGTGTAAAAATAATTTGGGGGGCATTATTTCCCAAATTTACATGTTCCTGTCAAAGTAATAAGGATATGATAAAAATGAATAAATGAGGATGAAAATGAGTGGCAACAAGGAGACTGGTGCCCAGATAAGAGTGACTGTTTTTTTCCTGTGTCTGTTTCCACTCAATTTGAGTATGAATTGAACAGAAACTTTCTACTAGACAAGAAACAGTGAAGCAAAATAATTTTTCTGGATTCCTGCCTGTGAGTCAGAGATAAGGTTACATTTGTTTCTTAGACCAGGGTTAGCACTTTTCCTTGTTTTGGATTTTTTTCTTTCACAAACAAAATCTTTTAGGAGAAACTTTAAGAGACAAGAATGGTGTGGTTGCAGTAACTACCCCTCACCCAAAACAGATGTGCAAAGGGTAACGGTTTATTGCTTAAAGAATGATGAAACTGGAGTTCCAGAAGAAGATAGTCTTCAATGTACCTCGATTAGACCTTCTGGTGTGATAAGAACAGCTTTATTGAGATGTAATTTATATACCATAAAATTCACCCAATTGGGGCATCTGGGTGGCTCAGTCATTAAGTGGCTGCTTTTGGCTCAGGTCATCATCCCAGGATCCTGGGATGGAGCCGAGCCCCGCATCGGGCTCCCTCCTCAGTGGGAAGCCTGCTTCTCCCTCTCCCACTCCCCCTACTTGTGTTCTCTTTTTCACCGTGTCTCTCTCTGTCAAATAAATAAATAAAATCTTAAAAAAAAATTCACCCGGGGCGCTTGGGTGGCTCAATGGGTTAAAGCCTCTGCCTTAAGCTCAGGTCATGATCTCAGGGTCCTGGGATCCAGCCCCGCATTGGGCTCCCTGCTCAGCAGGGAGCCTGCTTCCTCCTCTCTCTCTGCCTGCCTCTCTGCCTGCTTGTGATCTATATCTCTTTGTCAAATAAATAAAATCTTAAAAAAAAAGAGTGCAGTTTTACTTTGTGGAAATAAACCATAAAGAAACTTTGTATCCATTAACAATCCCTGCCCAGATCTTTCACTTTTGTCCAAGGTAGATTTTCTTCAAGTGGGTGTGAGGCAACCGAGGGATTATATAATGACTGGTGTGGAGCTGCTGTTTGGAGTTACAGAGGCACAAACATTTGAGGGAATAATGAGGTCCTGGTTTATTCATCTCATCTTTGGGTTGCTAGCCAGTCTTGCCTTTTTACGATTGAGGTGAAAGTCATGTAACATAAAATTAAACCACCTTAAAGTGAACAATTCAGTGGCATTTAGTGTATTTACAATGTTGTGCAACCAACACCTTTACTTAATTCCAAACCATTTCATCACCCCCAAAAGGTGATGTGCCCTGTACCCATTAAGCACCTTTTCCCATCTCATCACCCCCCGACCCTCCACTGCAGGCCTTGGTAACCACCAGTCTGCATTCTGTCTCTATAGAGCCACTTATTTGGGATATTTCATATAAGTGGCTTCTTTCACTTAACAAACCTTCGAGGTTCATTCGCGTGGTAGTATATATCCCTCCTCCATTCCTTTCTACAGCTGAGTTATAACATCTTGTGTATGTATACAATTTGTTTATCCATTCTTCTGTTGATGGACACTTGGACTGTTTCCACCTTTTGGCTCTGGGAAAAGTGCTGCTATAAACAAGCAAATACATGTCTTTGTTTAAGCACTTCTTTTCAATATACCAAGGAGCGGAATTGCTGGGTCACATGATAACTCTATGTTTAACTTTTTGAGGAACTGCTAAACTATTTCCCACAGTGGCTGAACCATTTAACTGTGCCAGCAGCGACATGTGAGGATTCCAATTTCTCCACATCCTTATCCACGTATATTTTCTGTGTTTTTGATTATAGCCATCCCAGTGGGTATGAAATGGTATAGCCAATAACGTGTTGACAAAAGAAGATGAATATGTTTTTAGTACAAGCCTGAATAACTGTTCAAGAAAAAACAAAATATGAATTTACTTTTGCCATATTTCCTTTTACTTGGAGGCATGATGCTGATCTGTGACAATTAAACAGTACTTTCCCTATACTTCTAGAAATTATGCAAAATATAAAATTGAGACCAAAGTTGAGACATGAGCAAATGAAGAGCGTCACTCAGCTTTTTTGTTTCTGCCTAGAGAGGGAGCATTGCACTTTGTAGCACATTATTACTTCCCAGCATACATTTTTATAAATCTTGAAAATCCTTGTCCCAAGATAAATACATAAGACACAGACCTTACCAGGAGTGTATCAACTGAATGAAGTAAGGCACTACTATCTTTAACATTTAATTATGCTCTTTTTGCTTTATTCTAAGGGGAATCTCCCTCAGAAACATGTATTCTTTGAGAATAGGGGTTGGAATAGGTGATGTGGTTTAATTAAAAACCCATTACTCCACTGTACAATATATATGTACACCAAATATCCCACAAGGATGAAAATATCCATTTCTGAAGCCATGTTTTGCCCTAATTGAAATATATGTAAGTCAAGGAACGACATGAAATCTACAGTTGTGCGTTGATTGAGGGGAGGCTTGCTAGCACCAGGCCCACTCGGCCACCGGGAGGTTTGTATGTCCCAGGGCAATGAACTGTGACAAGCTGGGTAGGCGAAGGCACACTTCTTTCTTAAGGTGGGAGGACAGACTAAGAAACAGGAGGAAGGAAAGGAGAGATGCCTCAAATGCTTTCTCAGATGAATTTTAGCAAAGATGCTGAAGACAAGGAATAATAAATCGATTCCCTCGAAACTGTTCCCACACCCCCCTTGGAGCATCTTCCTGTGCACATTCTCCCGCTGTAAACTGCTCAAACACATAATGTCTTCTCCCTTCTGTCCTCACTCACTGCCCCATCTCAGAATTCCTACAGCTCTTAGGGTCTACCCTTTATAATTTAAGAATCAATTTCTCTTTAAGTGACTGTAAAGAAGTCAGTCTTATTTTCATGTGTGGTTACTGGAATCAATCTCCTGTATAATACACTGAACCTCATATGGTCACGTGGGATGGCAGTTCAGGCAAAGAGGGTAATGGTCAGGTAAGCTGGAAGGAGTAGGGGGACTTGTTTTGGACCTTCAAGAACGAGAATTTTGAAAAGAACAAAGGGTGAAATGCATTCTAGGGATCCAGATGTGTCAGGATATAAAGCTAATGCTGTAACAAAGATTCAGACCAACAGCAACTGTTTAAACAAGTTCTCTCACGTACCAGAACACAAGTGGTCCAAAGATACTAATGTTACTGCCCATCAAGCAGCAGGTTTCTTCTACCTTTTGCTCTGCCACCTCAAGTATGGGCCTTGTCCGTGGCAAAAAATGATTGACATCTTCTGGGTCTGTATTCTAAATGACAAGAAGGGAGGACATGGGAAAAAATACTCAGAGAACATCTTTCCTTTTATTTATTTTTATTTTTTTTAAGAACTTACTTATCTGAGTGAGAGAGTATGAGCTGGGGGAGGGGTAGAGGGACAAGCAGACTTCCCACTAAGTGAGAAGCCCGGCGTGGGGCTCGATCCCAGGACCCTGACTGAGATGACCTGAGCTGAAGTCAGACGCTTAACTGACTGAGCCACTAAGGTGCCCCCATAACCTTTCCTTTTAAAGGTAGAACCCAGATATTTCACACCACTTACACTCACATCTCATTAGTTAGAACTTAGTCACGTAACTAACACTAGCTGTAGGGGAAGCTGGGGGAAAATGGACTTCAGCTGGACTTTGAGCTCTAAGCTACAACTCGGGGTTTCTATTACTAGAGAAAATAAATGAGACTCAGTAATGAGACAATGAATAGTCTCAAAGGTAGAGGTAGAAAAGAAAAAAAGACAGTATAGAAGGGAGAATATGGAAATGATTACCCAAGGAATATAAGAAAACAATATTCTGCCAAGCCCGACTGAAGAACTGCACGTATGCGAGCTACTGAGGGCTTATAAAAAAATATCTCCAAGAAACTTCTTTGCTTGCTAACTGGTTTAGGAAAGTGTAAGTGCCAGTGAGATGTAGGGTAGTGTGCGTAGTGGGTTGAGAGTGGTGTATCATATAGTCAGGGCGGGTTCTTGCTATTCAAAGTGTGGTCCAGGGTCTAACAGCATCAGCATCACCTGGGGACTTGTAAGAAACACAGAATCTCGGGTTGCCTGGGTGGCTCAGTCATTAAGCATCTGCCTTCGGCTCAGGTCATGATCCCAGGATCCTGGGATGGAGCCCCACATTGGACTCCCTGCTCAGCGGGAAGCCTGCTTCTCCCTCTCCCACTCCCCCTGCTTGTGTTCTCTCTTTTGCTGTGTCTCTGTCAAATAAAATCTTTAAAAAAAAAAAAAAAGAAATGCAGAATCTCAGGCCCCACTACAGAATAACAATCTGCATTTTAACAAATTCTTCGGGTGATGAAAATTACATTAAAGTCTGAGTGGCAGTGGGTGAGATTTTGCTATGGTACAGAATAATCCTAAAATCTGTTTTAAAAATAAAGATTATTTCTTACTCATGGTGAACATCCATCTGGAAGGAAGGGGGTGGTGAGTAGGGGACTTAGCTCCATCATCTTCACCAGGCCCCAGGCTCATGGGACCTTCTAAACATCGCCAGTCATGTGGCAGGAAAACTTGGGTGTGTGGCTCTCACGCTTCTCTCACATTTCATCGGTCAAAACAAATTCGGAGCCATGCCTATCTTTAAGGAGGTGGGAAGAACAATCCTACCATGTACCTAGAAGGATGGGAATCAAAATACTGATGAAGCCAGGGATCCCAGAGGTAGTGAGGACATTCAAAGGTTATTAAAATATAAATGTGAAGGGATCAGATACTGGGAACATGTATCAATAGGAAGGAAAAGGAAAGCACAAACAAAAGAAACATTTCAGAATACTTCTGAAGGGTAGCTACAGAAGACTCCCAGCTTTAGAGTCTGGTTGGGTAGAAAAGAAAAATTTTGGAGGAATTGGTTGGAGTTGGAAGTTCAAAGGCAAAGTTTGGAATGAATATGCTGAGTCATGCCAGAAATTAGGGTGGATATTCACCCAATCTCATCCTGTGTCACTTCCCCTTTTTCTCACCATGTTCCAGCCACACTGACTTTCTATTCCTTCATACACCAACCTTGTTCTCACCTTAGGGTTGTTGTACCTACTCTTTCTTCTAGAATGCTTTTCTCTGGGTTCATCATGATCTCCTGCCTGTCATTTAGTGTCATCTTCTCGGAAAGACTTTCTCTGGCCCAATAAATGTAGCCACTTAGTCATACTTTATCACATCGCCGTATTCGAGTTATCAGAATAGTACCTAGAGCTAGCTGGTATTTTTGTCTATCCCCCTCCCCTCATTAAAAAGTAAGCTTCATGAGAGCTCCATGGACTGTGTCCTGTGTCACCCGCTTCAAGTGCCAGGCACAGAGCGGTCCTCAATAAATATTTACTGAATGTTCACATGGAAATTTCAGTTAAGAAGTATGCAGTGAACCCAAGAAAACAAAAAACCCAGTTAAGAAATAGGCAGAAGACATGAATAGACACATTTCCAAAAAAAGACATCCAGATGGCTAACGAAAGATGCTCAACATCACTCATCATCAGCAAAATCTAATCAAAACTGCGATGAGATACCATCTCCAACCTGTCAGGATGGCTAAAATTAACAAGAAACAACAGGTGTTGGTGAGGATGCAGAGAAAGGGGAACCCTCTTGCACTCTTGGTAGGAATGCAAACTGGTGCAGCCATTCTGGGGAACAGTATGGAGGTTCCTCAAAAATTTTAAAATAGAACAACCTTACAATCCAGCAATTGCACTGCTAAGTATTTACCTGAAGGATACAAATGTACAGATTTGGGACACATGCACCTTGATGTTTATAGCAGCATGATTAACAATATGAAGACAGCTCAAATGTCCATTGACTGATGGATAAAGAAGACATGGTTTGTATATACAGTGGGGTATTAGTCATGGAAAAGAATGCAATCTGGCCATTTGCAATGCCATGGATGGAGCCAGAGTGTAATTATGCTAAGTAAAATAAGTCAGAGAAAGAAAATGCCATATGATCTCATGCATATGTGAAATTTAAGGAAAAAAAAACAGATGAACATATGGGAAAGGTGAAAAGAAAAAAAGGAGGGAAACAAGCCATAAGACACTCTTAATGATAGAGAAACAGGGTTGAAGGAGGGAAGTGGGTGGGTGTGGGCTAGATGGGTGATGGGTATTAAAGAGGGTACTTGTTATCATGAGCACTGGGTCATGTATGTAAGTGATCAATCACTGAATTCTATTCTAGAAACCAAGAGTGCACTATATGTTCACTAAAGTTTAAATTAAAAAAAAAAAGAAGTAGTTTGTGAGGAGGAAAATATAGGTCCAATGGGGAAAACAGATTTGGAATGGTAAGGTTCTCGAAGGTATTGAAGATGAACAAAAAGCATTAAACCTTTAGGAATGTTTTCCCTCGGTATTTAGAGAAGTGTAGGAGACTGAGAAGTCTAAAATGTAGAACAGAGTGATTCCTAGGGAGGAAAAAATTTCAGTGAGGGATGAGTCAGTGGAGGCAAGAGGGAATAAGAAAAAGACCACTGCGGATGCGTGGGTGGCTCAGTGGGTTAAAGCCTATGCCTTCGGCTCAGGTCATGATCTCAGGGTCCTGGGATTGAGGTCTGCATCCGGCTCCCTGCTCGGTGGGGAGCCTGCTTCCTCCTCTCTCTCTGCCTGCTTCTCTGCCTACTTGTGATCTCTCTCTCTGTCAAGTAAATAAGTAAAAAAAGGAAAAGAAAAGAAAAAGACCATTGCATTTGGAAAGGTCATTTGTGATCACTGAATAAAGGAGTGAAAATATCGGGGTTGGGGCACCTGAGTGGCTCAATCCGTTAAGTTTCTGCTTTCTGCTCAGGTCCTCATCTCAGGGTCTTGGAATGGAGCCCCGCAAGGGGCTCTCTGCTCAGTGGGGAGTGTGCCTCTCCCTGCCCCTGCTCATGTTCTCTTGCTCACTCTCTCTCTCAACTAAATACATAAAATTAAAAAAAAAACAAATACTTTTTTAAAAATATAGGGGTTAAGGAGAGAAAGGATACAGCAGGTATAGCTCATTACTGTAGTAGTTTGGCAATAGAGGGAATTAGTACTCCAGCAGGATTGAGTGGCTTATCTTTTCGGGAGACCTATTCATTTCCCAAGAGAAGCTAGCCAGAGAAGAGGGAAGATGTAGAGAAGGGTTTTTAACCTAAAGTTCATGACCCCTAGGTGTGTGCATGGGGGGTGGGAAGTGGAGGGAAGAGGATTTGTAGTCTCGTTACTTTCGCAAAGGTTCAGACCCAAAGGTTATTAACCACTGCTGAGGAGGAAGAAAATAGATGAGTGAAACAGTTAAAAACAAACAAACCCCCCAAAGGCCCAGAGACGGACTAAGCTTTAAAGAAAAAAAGAAAGCCTCTTCCTTAAAGCAAAGTTATAACAAGATGGAAAAGTTCACGACTGCATCATCATCTCGGTAAAATAGGTAGTAAGAACAGAGCTGGAAACAGTGGGGAGGCTTGTGCAAACACAGCCCCAGAGAAGGGATACTGAAGCAGGGACGACGCAGTGGAGAGATATCCCGCGTTCCCCGACCGAGCCAGCAGCCCCCGCGTGGCTCCCGCGCAACGTCACGGCCCAGGAGGTGGTGCTCCAGGCTGGGACTCGCTGGCATTGTTAACCAATGAGTGCCCCTCTCAAATTCGCGCCGACCCGCACGACCCGCCTGGGAGGGGCAGCGGCCTTATCACCAAAGGCAATCACCACTCGGCAGTGGTGGTCATCGGTGCCTAAGCTCAGGGAAAAGCTGTTCTGTCCGAGTTTCTCCACAGTTGCCGTTTGGCAGCTGCCTCCAGCCCGGCCTCTCCACCTGTCGTCATCTCTGAATCATCCTGCCCCATTTCGACATCTCTCCTTCCTGCCTCCAGCTCTCGGCCTGGCGGAGGACCCAGCGACGGCCTGTCCGGGAGAACTCATTCATTCGTCGGCCGCGGGGTTTACTGGGCGACTTCGCGTGCAAGCCCAGGGCGGCGACCCGGGGCCCGAGGAGCGCACAGCCCTCAGGAGTCGGCTCGCGCGCGGCACGGGCCCGGGGCACAGCACGCCGGATCCAACCGGAGTCTAAGGGGCCTGCGCCCGAATGTCGCAACAGCTTCCCGGACAGGCCCGCGGGCCGCGCCAGGGGATACCCGGCCCAAACTGGCTCCACCTCACGCAAGCCTGAGATCCCGCGGGAACAGAGCTCTTGGGCCAGGGCCGCCCGCCCGCGACCCACGTGTCCCGGGACCGGCGGCCCGCGCTCGAACGCAGTTCTAACGGCCGACTGCAGCGGTTTGACCTTGAAGGCCTGGCACCACCCCACCCCCTCCCGAGACGATCCGGCGTGCAGCGCCCGACGCTCCCCAGCCGCCAGTCTGGGGCCCAAATCCGGTCCCTCTCGCCCCTGGGCTCTTCGCTCTCTTCCCGTAGCCAATCGGATTCCGACGTGGTGATGGCCAATGGCCGCAGTCAAAGTATCAAGAGTGGTTGAGCCTATCAAAGTTCAGCCTTAAGTTTTCCCCCCCCGCCCCGCCCTCCAGAAAAGTCGGTGGGCGGGCTGTTCTTGCACGTTGGCCAATCAATGGTCGATAAACAAGAAGCTTCCAAGATCAAAGGGGAAGGGGCGGGATCTAAACCTTAGCAACGCCGCAGGGCGGAGGAATGACAGGCAACTTCTCTAATACCACAGACATCTTTTTTCTACGTAAGCAAAGGGGCGGGGATATCTTGGCGGCCGCACCAATGGCTGGCTGGGGGGCGTGTCCGTGGGCCGAGCGGGAGCCGGAGGCCCCGGGCTCTCTGGGCCGCGCCTGAGGCGGACACGA
>LNAC01000232.1:121777-186006 GCA_002007465.1 Ailurus styani | reverse complement strand
GCCCCGGGGAGTCGGCGCTGCTGGACGGGTGGCTGCAGCGGGGCGTGGGCCGGGGGGCCGGCGGCGGGGAGGCCGGGGCCTGCAGGCCCCCGGTACGGCAGGATCCGGACACCGGCCCGGACTACGAGGCGCTGCCGGCTGGAGCCACTGTCACCACGCACATGGTGGCGGGCGCCGTGGCAGGGATCCTGGAGCACTGCGTGATGTATCCCATCGACTGCGTCAAGGTGAGACCTGGACCTGCTCCGAATCCGACCTGGGGCTGACCCGACCTCTGGGTCCTGTCCAGAGCCAGGATCCCGGTCGAGAGCCGGAGCCGGCATAGGTTTCTTCCTGGCTCCTGCCACCACCACACGATTCGACCGATACTCCATGCAAGCAAGGTCCCGGCTGGGGATTGAACCCAGCCAGGAAAGAGGACCCATTTCTAACCGTCAGCGAGATCTGAATCGGGACTGTGGAAAGAAAATCTGTCGGCCAAAGCCCCGGATCCTAGCTGGGACTAAACAGGAATAGGGTGGGATGGGATGGAACAGGTAAGTGCTACTAACTTGATTAAGGTGAAGCCAACTCGGGTGAATCAGACCCTGAATAGAATCTTAAAGCCTTGAGATGTTCTCTGGCAAGTGCTTTTACAAGCTTCTTGTTGTGTCTTCTCTTAAAAGTGATGGGGTAGGAACCGAAATCTGAAATCTCTCAGCTAGATAAAGTATTTACTTACTGAAATTTAACGGAGGAGTGACTGGAAATCATTTGTGCAGTCAGAATTCGTAGTTCTAGACTGGAAGTAATTTGGGAAAGACCACGTTCAGGAAAAGGTTTCGGTTTCTCTGCAACAAGCATGATACCCCACCTATTTCCTGAACATGAAAACTAAGCTGGGATTAGGATTTTGCATGTGCAGCCCTCAAACAAGAGATAGACCTGACAGTGTTTTTCTTTAGCCACCTGAAGTTGACAAAAGGGAAAAGTTGCCTAGAAGGGAAGTATGATGATTACTGAAAATGAAATGGGATCAACATTGAAGGCATGATTGCTGTGAAAGTAAAAACTAACTGCAACTACAACCAAGCAGACTGATTAGTGGGTAAAGAAGTCAAGTGCTTCTGAAGAAAGCTAGGTGAAGAGGGAAACAGATTTTTCTTTACAGTTCTTATTCTTGTGCATTAGCAAAGTACCGACCTCTGAAAGTGAGGACTAAATTGAATGAAAAGTAAATTCAAGGGGACTATTGAAAGAAATGTATCAACAGACTGATGCCTCCTTTACATGTTAGGGGTAATAGTCAAACAGTATCCTCACAGCTCTTTGATGTGTGTTTTTTCCTCAAATTAGGAAAATGTTACATTTTCATTTTCATTTTCATTACAAAAGGAGAGAGTATTGAGGTGGGAAATACAAAGTCTTATGTTTTCTGCTTCTTCTTGGTTCTGGTACTCTCACATGTTTTCATTAGTAGTGTGGATGAAGAAATGGGGAAAGTGCTCATTAAGCTTTGTGAGTGACTTTGAGTTAAGAGTTTTCTAGCACATTGCAGGGCAACTCCTACCAGCGACCATACCTATTGAAACTGTTAGATGCACTTGGTTAATATGGATATTAGAGTTTTAAATACCCTTGTCAATTGAGAGGAATAGAAATAAATAGTAAAATCTATGCAAGAGAAGTGAGGATGGTTAATTGTCTAACAGTATTAAAATATAAAGTGGATAAGTACAAATAAAAGAGATTCTGACATTTTTGTAGTAAAGTCTAGGTTGAATGACTGTGAGTTGTTAATGCTATATATCCAAAAATTAAAATGACCTAACTGCAAAGTAAAGTAACTTCACTATACTTAGACTGTGAGTAGAGAGCAGGGTTTAGGGTGCTATGTTTCAGGATGGGTATCAAATAAAAACTAGACCCAGGAAAGCAATGAAAAGTATTTAATGACTTGAAAAATACAATGTAATAATGTGACTGACCTAGAAATATTACTATAACTTATCAACTTAAGTGTTGTCCCATTACCTTGGGAGGCTATCTCCTTATTCCATATCTTTGCATAATGTTGCTATAAAAATTTTATAGATTCCTCATTAGAAATGCCTCTAGAATATTTGGGTGAATATTCTTAAAGAGGGCAAATATTTGCCCTGCGACAAAATGGAGTTTTTTGGGTGTTTTTTGTTTTTTAGTAACACATCATTCGGAATAAAAAAATGGTATAGGTGGAAAATCAAAACGAGTAATACTGATTGGAAACAAAGAGAAGGTAGGACCAGAAAGCAAGGAGACTGATTTATTCTTAAGGCTGATAAACCCACTGAGGGAACTCTTCTGAAAGAGGAGTTCTAGAAATACTTTGGATAATCACAGCATTGCTAGAATAACTTACTTCTAGCCTTCCAAGGTAACTGTTTTGAAGAACAGTTCTTAATTCATTTACACAAACTTTGAAGTGTTTGTTTTTTAAAATAATTAGTCATATGACATTACGGTCATGCCTCAAAGCCCTGTATTTAAGAAATAATTTTTTGATCCAGAGGGAAAAAATGCTCAAGAGTCTTCAAAGATACAAAAGCTCATTTTAGAAGAATCATTTGCATTTGCCATTAATACTGAGATTTAAATGACTAGAGGGAACAACCAGGTGAGACCAGTAGGATATTAGCCGTTGTTGTGCAGACATGAAAGTAAAATTTAAATCTCTTCCTTCAGAAAGGACTTCCCAGTTCACATGTCCCAGGGCTTCCCAGTTCCTCTTTTACCATAAATGATGGTGGAGAAGAAGAGCAGCCCAACCGTGCCTAAGACTAGAGGCAGGTAACTGTGTTGGAGCCTAACAGCAACCACAGTGTTTGCAAAGGAAAGTTGACATTGCCTCTTGGCATTCAAGCCTATGCACCCCAGCCACTTATCAGGGTCAAGTTGATATAAAATATCCTTGGATCCTTCCATTTTATTTTTTTCCTCTTCCCTGCTTCCCACTCCTTCCATTAAAAAAAAAATTACATATATATGTGTGTATATATACACACACACATATATATATGTAAGCATTTTGCTTGTGTAATCCACCCCCTTCCTTAGGTAAAGGTCCTATACCACACATAGTCCTGTGATGTACTTTGTTGTTCCCACCTAATCAATTGGCTGGGGAGACCACTGTCTGACAGTTGCCCTCGGCAGTATTGAGTGGCAGGATGGCAGTTCCACCAGTCTTCTCTTGATGACATATAAGCTGTGTCCAGCTTTTCATTATTAAAAATAGTGCTGTGTGGGGCAACTACTCGGCTCAGTCAGTTAAGCTAGACTCTTAGTTTTGTCTCATGTCATGATTGGGCTCTATGCTCAGCGAGAGGTCTGCTTGAGATTCTCTCCCCCTCCCTCTGCCCCTGCTTTCTCTTTCTAAAATACAATAAATAGATATTTAAAAAGAATAGTGCTGCAATGGGAAAAAAAAAAAAAATATATATATATATATATATATATATATATATATCCTTGGGAGGAATCTAGCATAACCTTGCTAGGCCAATAGTTATTCAGCCAACTATTTACATGGTCATAATGGGGAGGTTTGGGAGCCCAAATATATCCCAGTTTTCCTTTTCTGGGCCTTGGATGCAAACACCAGACTTTATCTATAGGGATAGGCTCTGCAACCAAAGTAGTCAGAATCTTCTCAAAATCATCTGGCTAAGTAAGCACCTGTCACCAAGGTACTACTTTTTGGCTCTGTAATGGTGACATAAATAATCTACTTACATAATAAGTTAAAGAGAGAAAGAGCAAGGGAAATCTTTTCCAAACTCCAGATGCAAATGGTTATCTATACACATTCACCAATGAAACATTAGGAAGTGGAAACACTGGCTTATTTGACTTAATTGTATCTAATAATAATACTTATTATTCAATAAAGGGCAATTGTTCTTGTTTGCCAGGCACTAATGATGGGCTTTACATAAAATAATTCATTTAATCCTTAAAGCAATTTTACAAAGTATATACCATTTTCATTATTTTACAGATGAAGGAAAGGAAGCAAGTTAAGTGGTGCCATCATGATTTGAACCCAGTTTGACTCTCAGGCCTTCCATACAACCTCCCAGAAGTAGATTTCCAGAGCCAAACAAAGCACAGAGTTTCATAAGAGTGCTCATTGCTAAACATGACCTCCAGATTAATAGCTTGACATAAAAATCATTATAGCCACAGAGAAACTTTAAAGTAAAAGCAAAAAATACAAAATTAAACCTAATTTACTAGTGGCTAAGAACCAGTTAGTTGCCCATGCACATTTGTGAAATGATGTATACAAGAGACAACACTGCCATAATCTATAAATTCTGTGATATGAACAAATATGTCCAAGAGTCGTGTTTGAATATAATAAAAAGCCTTATATTTCTAGTGCTTCATAAATTACCAATGGCTTTTACGTGCCCTCTTTAAATCCACACAACAGCCTCATGAGTCATGCTTAGTCTCATGTTTTAGATGACAACATTGAAACTCAGGTTAAGTGATATATCCAAGACCACACATCTAGCAAACCAGGGGCTTATACTCAGGCTTTTTGACTCAAATGTGGCTTGTGTTTTACCAAACCACTTATCTCCCTATTAGTTCATTTGGCTTTTCTTCCAAGCCAGTGTATTTTTTTTTTTAATAATTAAAGGCTACAGAGATTTCATTTTTCTCCCAAAGAAAGATTTTTTGGTTCACATCTTTGGGGAGCCATATTGATTTTTATATTTGGCCTAGCTTATGCCTAGGTCCTTTCCATAAGGTTATAAGTAGAATTGTGAGTTAGATGTAAAGGCGTGCATGAAATGTTCAAAGTAACTTTCAGTCCAGGTCCTAAGTCTCTGAGGCCAGACCTTTCAAGGCTGGTTGCCCAAATAATGCCACTGACTTCAGCAGAGCAATGCAATTTCTGAACATTCTCTCTATACAAGATCAGTTTCAAGCAAACCTATGGAAACATGTAATTGTTAAGCCACCAGGCCCAGTTTATCTTTATCAGCAGCCATAGCCAGCAAAGACCTGTAGTCGCTGAATAACTCTTCTAATGGATTCTATACCCCTGGGTGATGTGAAAGATTCGTAAGCATATCCTTTATTGGAAATTTATGGTTTGGTTTTGTTTTTTTGAGAAGTAGAATGAGTCAAGTTGTAATAAGTGATACTGTATTTCTGATTGAACTTACAGTACTAACCTTTTAAGCTTCCAGTTCATTGTTGGTAGCAAGCAGGAGAAAATAACTTTAGAGGAATGTGGATTGCTTGCAGCTAACTAGGACCTGTTAATCTGGTTAGTCCCCCCCCCCACCATGCTCTTGAGAAGAGGCAGTACTCTTGGATTCCAGAGGGCCAAAAGGAAGGTTCAAATTGAATCAGTAATTGGAATGAAGTAGGGATTTAAACTGTACTTGGGCATTAGTTGCCCCTACTGACTCAGTAATAGCCTACTTCTTACTTTGTGAACTGGTGCAGACAGCTAAGATTCATTTGTTCTTTCATTCACCCATTCATTCATTCAACAAACAAATCTTGAGTGCTTACTCTGTTTCAGGCACTGCACATTGATTTTATATTGTTAGTCTCCATGCTACCTTAATCTTGAAATGGATCAAAGGACAAGAGATTTTCATTAGGAGACACACCGTTCCCGAGGGTCCATGATTTGGGGAATGTTTCGCAAAGATACATTTTCCATATTTCAATCCAACTTTGTCCAGGATTATACAAAGTGTCTACCATGTACTTTTGTTCCAGTCATTGAATCCTCTGGAAATGCCAAGGATTATGTTTCATGAAGACTGATATTATTTGATACCAATTTTGGGATTCATTCAGTTTAGATGAGAAATCTAGAAATCTCTTCAGTTTTAGAGACTAAGTTGGTTTTCACCTTTCATAGTTTCAGGGTAAATGTTCTTTTCCAGGAAATTAGAGCAGCACTGATTACAGATGCTACCTTTGCCAAGAGTTTAACCTACAGGCCCAGCTGCCAATGCCAAGTAATCCGAGAAACTCAGATAATCATCAAGGATATAACAAAGGATGAGTTATCATCTCATTAGTGTAGTATGTGGTCAGGAAGCAGGCCCAGGATCAATCTTCAGAAATAATCCATAAAGTATGTTGTAGACAGTAAATAGTTGACTTCAAAATCCATAAAGAATTCGGCCCGAGTTTATTAAGGCACAAAAGCAACTTCTCCTGAAACACAGGCTTCATAACTTGTTGCTGGGGCTCTGAATCATTTCAAAGTTCAAGGACACTTCATAAGCGTTGATATCTTGAGACAACAACGGTGTTCCCCTCATAGATGACTAGCAAAAGAAAGGTCCAAGTCTTAGAAAGGTTGGACACAGATTTGGATGGAAGTAAAACTGAAAGCCAGGTGGCACTCCTGCACGTTGGCACTATTCCACATAGAAGTGCCCACAGCCTTACTGTCGAGGTTGGAAAGTTGAATGAGAAGTTGGCATCGCTGACCCTGCACTTTTTTCTGTAATTTCAGACCCGGATGCAGAGCCTACAGCCGGACCCAGCCGCCCGCTACCGCAATGTGTTGGAGGCGCTCTGGAGGATTATAAGAACGGAGGGGCTGTGGAGGCCTATGCGGGGCCTGAACGTCACAGCGACAGGCGCAGGGCCTGCCCATGCCCTCTATTTTGCCTGCTATGAAAAGTTAAAAAAGACATTGAGTGATGTAATCCACCCTGGGGGCAATAGCCATATTGCCAACGGTATTGAGCCTTCCTGTGCTGGTTCCCCCACTTTCTCAACTCTCTGGGCTTTGCTGCTGTCAGTGCTTTCCAGTCTCAGCATGGTTTGGAGCTGAAGCTCTGGGCTGGGGTAGGCCAGATTATAGGGGAGGGACTTCCAAACCTGATGTTCTCAGACAATGGGCTGCTTCAACCCCACCCCTCCTTGGGGGCCACCTCAACAAAGTGTTACAGTATCTTCCCTTACCTACCAGCTCGACTCTTTCATCTCCCTGCATCAACTTCTAATACCCTGGTAATGTGGAGACACACTGAACTATCCCCCATTGTGTATTTCTTGATAGTCGGGTGATGTCTGCTCCTCAGGGCAGGATCTGAGGTGACCCAGCTCCCCAAGGAAGATGTTAATGGAGCCCCAGCTCTTTGCCTCACCTTTTCAGGATCCTAACTGACCAGAGGCAGTTTGTGTTGCTGAGGACATGACCAGGCCTCAACACGTGAATTGGTGTGGGGCCAAGGGACTTCTGCACAGAGAAACCAGAGGGTTGGAGGTTATGTGGAAGGAATGGAAGGGACAGCAGCCTGGTGCTTGAGGACTGAAAACCAAATTGAGAGTGGAGAGGAGTGGTGAGGGATACGGCAGTTCAGGACCCGAAGGAAAGGTCTAGTCGGACAGATGTTCGAGTGTGGGGATGGATTGGGTAGCAATCCCAGGGGCGGCAGGCTGGAAGATGAGATGCCGTGGGGCAAATCTGACCATCCCATCACCCCTCATGTTCTCCCTCCACTGGAGGCAGCTGATGCTGGCGTCCCTTGGCCACAATGGATCTGGTTCCTGTCTGGGGTGTAAATGCATTTATTCTCAGAACTGTCTATAAAATCTGGGCTGTTTTCCTAGGCTCTCCCGGGCCTTCCTATTATACCTATGGAATGGAGGTTGGTGACCTTAACTAAGCTGGTGGGAACAAATACCTTCATTTCTCAGAACGGGGGTTTAGAAGTAGGGCGTTCCCATCTTTTGAACTGGCTCCTACATTCGGTCTCCGTACTGTGGCTTAGCCGCCCCCCACCCCCACCCCGCCACCGGGCCGCGTGAATCCTTCGACATCTGGCCTTACATGTGGCAGTTGTTTTCTCCTTTGCAGGTGCGGCCGGGTGTGTAGCAACATTACTGCATGATGCAGCCATGAATCCAGCAGAAGGTAATGATTCCGCCGCCGTTCCCTCTGTGGGCAGCTGCATCTGCATCTCTGGGCTTTTCCCTTATTTCTGGTTTGCAGAAGAAAGTCAGGGAGCACCTGGTCGGTTTTGGTGGGAAAGCCTTCTCTGCTACTGTGTCTTACCAGTAGAGGGCGCTCCCCTCCATGTTGTCGCCTACTGAGGAGGCGCCCCTTAGGAAGCAAACTCCTTGAGATTTCATTTGTCTTTGGGGCTTCTCTGTAAAAAAGATATGGCTCTACTTGGCCTATTCCTGGGCCTTCTTGGAAGTCCCCTCTGTAGTGGATTTGATCTCATCTGAATATTTAACAGATTATTTCACTTTTCTTCAAAGAGGTAAAGATGGATTTTAACATTTAAAAATCCTGCCTTGTTGGAATGAAGATAGTTGAAATAGGAATGAGAGGGTACATTGTAGAGCTCAGTTCATGCATGGCTACTTGGATCTTGGCTTTCCAGCTTGAGAATGACATACTCAAACAAATATGAAGGGGTAGCATGGTTGCCATGCTCTTTAAGTTTCAGTTCTTTACCTGTCTGGGTGAGGCCATGGTGTGGCAAGGGCCAAACCTAAGCTGAAGATCTGGACCATGTTATTCACTTGAGGGAGTAGACATTTGGAAACTAAAGCCACAGTCTTCTTGGTTAAGAATTTTGTTTCCTTTTTGGTAGCCCTTTTCCTGTAGGAGGATTAACTGTCCTCGTGTAAGAGTTGGGTGCTCTGCATACGTGAGGATTGGGATTTTTAGGGCTATCTGTTCATTATTATGATCACTGCCACTGAGTCATTCTTGTCTTGAGCTTTATGAAGGGTAAGATAATAATAGTAGGTAGGTACTTATTTCAAGGAAACCCTCCAGAGTCTCTAAATCATATATATATTCTGTGTGTTCATTGGTGGTGGTTGTTTTTTTTTCCTTAGGATTTTATTTATCTATTTGAGAGCAAGAGAGAGCATGAATGGGGGAAGGGGCAGAGGGCGAGGGGAAGCAGACTCCCTGCTGAGCAGGAAGCCCAGTGCAGGCCCCCATCCCAACCCTGGGATCCTGACCTGAACTGAAGGCAGACGCCCAACCAACTGAGCCATCTAGGCACCCCTCACTGGTTGGTTTTAAAGAAATCCTACTAGAAGTGGGTCTATTATTCTTTGGCCCTTTATCAGTCTTCTCCTGTCCCCTCTCAAAAAAGGGAAACCTGAACGTATTTAATGTATTAATGGATTAGTGACAGCTCATTCATATTTTTCTTCCTCTCTCCTTTCCGATGGCCGACCCGCCGACTTGGGCTCTGAATCTGGATACTCTTGCTCACCGGTTGATGGCTGGCATCGTTTCCTTCCTTCTTGTTGGTGGCACCCCAGTGGTCAAGCAGAGGATGCAGATGTACAACTCACCATACCACCGGGTGACAGACTGTGTGCGGGCAGTGTGGCAAAATGAAGGGGCCGGCGCCTTTTATCGTAGCTACACCACGCAGCTAACCATGAATGTTCCCTTCCAAGCCATTCACTTCATGACCTATGAATTCCTGCAGGAGCACTTTAACCCCCAGAGACGGTACAGCCCCAGCTCCCACGTCCTCTCCGGAGCCTGTGCGGGAGCCGTTGCTGCCGCCGCCACAACCCCACTGGACGTTTGCAAAACACTGCTCAACACCCAGGAGTCCCTGGCTTTGAACTCAAACATCACAGGACATATCACAGGCATGGCGAGTGCCTTCAGGACGGTGTATCAAGTAGGCGGGGTGACCGCCTACTTCCGAGGGGTGCAGGCAAGAGTAATTTACCAGATCCCCTCCACAGCCATCGCATGGTCTGTGTATGAGTTCTTCAAATACCTAATCACCAAACGGCAAGAAGAGTGGAGGGCCGGCAAGTGAAGTGAAGCAGCAGAGAATGCAGCCACATTCTCTGTCTCCTGGCCTGCTCCAGCCCCAAGTGGAGGTGGAAGGAAGGGAGAGGGTTCTCCCCAGGCTGTTGGTGTTTTGGCTAACATCAGTTCCTGCCCACCTCTGTTGCTGCCACCTTTCCTTCCAGGGCCTGAGCAAAGCACACCACAGCACCTTTGATAGCCTCTCTCCATCCTGGGCCTGATGACGTGCTCTAGACTGTTACAGAGGGATAAGCAGCTCATTCCCGTGGTTCCTAATAAAAAAAGCCTTTAAATTAAATGGTTTCATTGGGTTTGTTTCGCCAAAGGGGAAGTGAAATGCTGTCAACTGCTCTTGACTTTCAGCATAAATCGAGGGGCCCAAAGGGAAGGTTTATCACGTTATGTCCATAGTTTGGGTTTCTGCTGATTTTCACAGTGACTTAGGACTTTGGAGCCCTACTCCCTTTGTTTTAGTAATAGGCTTCAAGGAATCTTCCCGAGGACAGGAACAATGGCCTTTGACAGATCCTGGCTAAAAAGGAGCTCTTGATCCCCACTATTGCCTTTTCCCCCCTGAGACAGTGGCAGGGCACAGAAGGGGTAGCTTTCTCTGCTCTCTCAGCTTTGCCTGCCAAAGTACAGCTTCCCATGTGGCACTTTGTTTTCTGATGTTGTTGCAGAACAAGAGTTATTCAGTGAAGCTGCAAGGCCTAAAGATTATGTGGTAAATAATAATACCTTTCATTTGGCCTGAAGGCTTTTGCAGAGTACAGTACCCTACGTGACTTCATCTGGTTCTCACAAAATCAGTGAAGTAGGCAGTGCAAGCATCATCTCTTATTTTACAGGTAAGGAAAGCTCAGAGAGGCCATCTCTTGCTGAAATTCTCACAGCAAGTGCAGAACTGAAACCCCAGCCCAGATCTTTTGCTCCCAGAAGTGAACCAAATCGTGCCTTTCTGCAGAAAGGAAATGAGCAGAGGGCACGTACTGCAACCTGTCTCCTGACGAAGTTCCCCACTGACAGCCACATGGGCTCTGTCTGGAGACTTTCAGGGGTGGGGCTCTCACTGTGCTTCGTGGGTTGGTCTGTTCCTTTGTTTGGATATCACTGGTTATTAGCAAGTTCTTCAATACACGGAGTGGAAATCTACCTCCAAGAATACCCATCTGCCATCCTTGTTAAGTCATCTGTCATTCATTCATTCATTCATTCACTCAGTAACTATTGAGTGTCTCTGTGCCAGACACTGAGGTGGGGTTATAGTGATAAATAAAACCAGCCCAGCCCTCAACGAGCTTATTGTCTGGAGAGGAAGGCAAATGTAAGCAGGCACCTACAAGATAAAATGACAAGAAACATGCGTAAGATTACCCAGCCTGGCCTTGGGTGACTAGGGGTGGCTTCTGGAGGAAGTGACATCTGAGGTGACCCCTGGAAGACAAATTAGCTAACTAGGTGAAGAGAGGAGGGGTAATATTTTAGGCAATGATCTAGAAGAGAGAGTTAAGAGGGGAAAACAAGTGTTCAGGGTTCAGTGTGCAAGGGACTTGGTTGGGCTGACAATCTGGGCAAGGCATGCACCTGGAGAGCAAAGCAGGGGCCAGTCTTAAAAGCAATGCCAAGGAGTTTAGAGTTCATCCTGAAGGCAATACAGAGGCATTACAGGGTTTTAAGCAGAGGTGTGGTGTGATCAGATTTACAATTTAAACAGATCACTTATGCTCTCTGAGAAGGGATTAGAGGAGCAAGACTGGACGGGCAGGCCGACCTGATTGGGAGGCTGTCACAGTCATGCAGGCAAGGCTGCACAGTGGTCTGGACCAGGACTGGGACAAGGGAGACAGAAAGTGCCAGACTGGCACGATGTTAGGGTTGTAGAAGCAATAGAAATCCATTACAGAATAAATCTTATCCTTCTTCCACCTGACAGCCCTTCAAGTATCTGTGGAGAATTGTGTCTGAATACACTTGAAAAAAAACTGTCAAGGAAACAGCAGGGTCTCCTGTTCTAAGCCTTATTTAAGTAAGCCATGCTGCCCTTCTGCTGTAGTGATGGAAAAGAGAGACGTTAATGGTGGCCACTGGAGTTTGAATGGCCTATGGAGCAAAACGGGCATGATGAAATTGTTGCAGAGACCATTTCACAGGGTTTGCTGGTAAAAATGTAAGAGAGTCACCACCTCCCAGCACACATGGAATGTGAGAACAAAGGGATGCCCCTCCAGACTTCGTCCCTTCAGCAGGCCGGAAAGAGTCACTGTCTGGCATGGTATGCAGACCACAGTAGGCACTGTGGCAACATGACCATTTTTTCAGAATAGTATACAGGGTAACTTCTGAAAGAACGATAGTCACTGAAGATTCTCTCAGCTCTAAAATCATTTGCAAACAATGGGAAGAGAATGCAAAAGTCACCTTCCCACCTCCAGTTGTGCCCTAGCAGTTGGAGGACCGTTGGTTTGGAATTTGGGCAGGGCCTTAGTTTCTGCAGGTCTCTTCGTCCAATCACTAGAGCAGACAGAGACAGAATAGTGTGAGAGGGTTGAACAGTCTTGGTTCCTGAATACCTGGGTCAGGAGTCAATTCACTTCCATCCCCATGAGAGCTGTGGGCATTTGGGGCATTCCCAGGTCCAGGGGCTCTCCGGAAAGCCAGGTAGGCCATGTGGCAGCTTGACAAGCCACTGTCAAGTGGTCAATTCCTGCACAGTACTACGCCACGCAAGAAATCGTGCCAAAGCACACCTCTATGCCAAAGGAAGAAATGAAGTCACTGATTAGCCAGAGAAAACTTTTCTTAATTGTAGAGACAAGACTACCATGAATGAAACAATCTTGTAATAACACAAGTCAGAATACAGACATGTAGTGGATTATACAGAACCAACAAGAAGATTTAGAGACAGAAAAGATAAGTATAGGTCAGAGTTATTGGGAAAGATGTGGCTTTGATAAATAGAATTAAAAATTTTGTAAAAGGCAATAGAAATCAAATTATGCTAATTTTATACAATTTCTAAAAATAGATAGAAAATATCTCCAATCCCATTACCCAGAGAATACGACAACATTTTGAGGTACTCATCATCCAGTATTTTTTCTATGCTTTTTTTTTTTTTTTGGTTAACACTCAAAATTCAGGTCACACTATAACCAGCTTCTTTCTCGTGATAGTATATGGTGCCCATCTTTCCACATTATTAAATCTTCCATCACTTCAGTGTAAATAGCCACACAACATTCCGTTATATGAATGTACAATAACTTATTCTGTCAGTCACTCATTGCACCCTTGTAATAATTTATCGTCAAGAGCATTGCTGTGGTTAGGTAGAGTTTGAATGACAGAAAGGGAGCAGGCAGGCTTGCAGAGAGGGTTCTGAGGAGGGGAGTCAGTTTGGCGCCACCTCTTGGCAGACACTGAAGAGATCCTGGCTGGAGACTGGGTTGGAAGGGAGGGTGGGAGGCACAGGAGAATGTCAGAGGTAGGAGGGTTCTTGGAAGTAATCTTGCTCACCATCCCTCCTGGAGCCCCACTTCCCTCTACTGCATCCCTGAGAGGGGGCGCCCCGTTCCCCACTCCTGTGTCCCGGACCTCACTTCAGCTCAGGGCCATCCATGACATCGCTGCCAAGTTCACTGCTGTTATAAAGTTCATTCTTCGTGATCTCCTGCTTCCATTCTAGGATCACGTCACTGCCCTGCCCAGTTGCCAAATTCCTCACCATGGCCAACAGGGGTTTCCATCACTGGGCTCCCGCCGATCTCTCGAAGCCCAACGTACCACACAAACATGACACAATCAAAACAAACACGTATTTTCTTGAGAATCTAAAAAATTCCTCCTGTTGTCTCCACTCATTGATTTAGGAGGCCTGGTGAACAATAGTCTGTCTAAACTATCAGAAACTTCACACGATTGATGTTCAGACTGGACGTGCAGTATTTTGTGACTTCCTGCCATGTGAGGCTGGGAAGTAGAGAAGTCCCATGGGTGCTATGCACAATATTCGTCAGAGCTCCACACACACCGCCTCACCCCCCACCCCCACAGCCCACATGCACACACCAGAAACAAAGGAGAATAATTCTTTCTATTGAGGAACCTAGGTCTCCCCATAGTTTCCCCCTATGGTCTCCTTCTGCCTGCTGGAGCAGCACGGAATCAGACTAATCCGTCTTCTCTCTGACAGCCTTTCACAACCCTGAAGACAGCTGTCACGGCACTCCGGGAGGGTCGGGTTAGGGGGGACCTGAAATCCAGGCGGAGGTGTCTAGACTTGACTTGGCAGCTAATGAGGAGCCCTTGCGGTTCTTAAGCAGGGAGGGAGATGACTGAAGTCATGTCTGAGGACAACAGCCCAGACAGAGGGCGACCTGGACGGGGACCAGGCTAGAGATGGGAGCTCTGGCCGAGGAGCCATCATTGTCTAGAAAAGAGGAACTTAGCAAAGGGAGTTATGAGAAGATGAAAGGGACTTGGTGCTTTAGACATTCGTGTGGGAATGTATCTGTAGGTTGTCTTGCACTCCTCTGGCTGTGTTTCGTCTCCCCAGACTGAGGGAGTTGTAGAATCGTGCCTCTTTGTACCATCTCGTGCACTGTGCTTGAAAACCAGCTGCTGACAGGGGCATGAATATATTGTTGTGATCAGATGCTGAGGTTTGCCTGGGAAAATGGTGCTGGGGTTAGGAATGACCATTTCACTTCACAAACCTGTACTGAGCAGGGAGGAGTCCTGGGGTAGATGCTGGGCCTATGTGATGGGCAGTTTTTTGGTGACAATGTGACAAGGCCATTGTCTCCAGTTTTTCAGTCAAATACTAATCCAGACGTTGGTGTGAAGGTATTTGTGGATATCATCAGTTTTGTTTTTTTTTAAGTAAGGAAGATTATCCCAGATAATCTGGGCAGGACTCATTCAATCAGTTGAAAGGTCTTAAGAGCAGAACTGAAGTTTGCCTGAAGAAGAAATTCCACCTGTGAAGTGCAGTGTCAGCCTGTGCCCAAGAGAACGTGTGTGTGTGTGTAGAAATACATATGTGCACATGTACAGATGTGCATATGTGCGTGTGTATATTTGTAACACTGATACAAAATTATCTGACCCACAGTTCATATGCAAATTTCACCAACTGTTCCAACGTCCTACTTCATCGCTATTTCTTCCCCCTGATCTGGCATCCAATCCAGGATCACACATTGCACTTATTACATGTTCATATCTCTTTAAGTCTTCTTTAATTGATATCAGGTCCTCAGCTTTTTATTAATCTCATGAACTAGATTTTTTTTTTGAATTTAGATTACAGGCCAGTTATTTTGTCGAATGGCCTTTAATTTGGTTTATGTGATGGCTCCTCACAATTAGATCCGGGCTATGGAGTTTGGGCAGATGCACCATACACATGATACCAAGTCCTTCTCAGGGCATCATATCAGGAGGCACATGAGGTCAGTTTGTCTCTTTACTGGTCTTGTTAACTGATTCAATGTTTATGGTTGTCTTCACCAGGTTAACCCACTGTAGAATTACTCATTTTCCCTTTGTAGCTAATAAGTAATTTGTAGAGAGATGCTTTCAGTTCATGTAAATATTGTGTTCTTCATCAAACTTCCAAGTTGCAGCATCCACTGATGATTCTTGTCTATGTCAATTAGTATTAATGGTTGCACAAGGATGGCATTCTAACTTGACCATTCCTTCTACATTTATTTGTTGATATTCTTCTATGAGAGAGAGTTCTCTCTTCTTATTTATTATTTACATTAGTATGAGCTCATAAATTCTTTTCTAAGGTTTTTTAATTCCAGTATCGCTAACATACAGTGTTGTATCAGTTTCAGGTGTACAATATAGTGATTCAACAATTCTATACATTACTCAGTGATCATCACAGTAAGTGTGCTCCTAGTCTTCTCTACCTATTTCACCCACTCCCTCCCCGCCTCGCCTCCACTAGCCATCAGACTCTGTAATTGAGTCTATAGTTGAGTTTCTTGGTTTGTTTCTCTCTCTCACTCTTACTTTTCTTTTCCTTTGTTTGCTTTGTTTCTTGAATTCCACATATGAGTACAAACATATGATATTTGTCTTTCTCTGATTTATTTTGCTTGGCATTATATTCTCTAGCTCCACCTATGTTGTTGCAAATGATAAAATTTCATTCTTTTTTATGGCTGAATAATATTCCTCTGTGTGTGTGTGTGTGTGTGTGTGTGTGTGTGTGATACCTTCTTTATCTTCATCTATGGATGGACACTTGGGCTGCTTCCAAAATTTGGCTATTGTAAATAATGCTGCAGTAAACACAGGGGTGCATGTATCCCTTTGAATCACTGTTTTGTATTTGGGGGGTAAATACGATGTAGCATGATTACTAAATCATATTTTTGGCTTTTTGAGGAACCTCCATACTGTTTTCTATACTGGCTGCACCGGTTACATTCCCACAAACAGGGCACAAATGTTCTTTTTTCCCCACATCCTCACCAACGCTTGTTACTTCTTATGTTGTTGATTCAGGCCATTCTGACAGGCAAGAGGTGATATCTCATTGTAGTTTTGATTTCCCTGATGATAAGTGACGTTGAACATCTTTTCGTGTGTCTGTTGACCTGTATATCTTCTTTGGAGAATGTCTGTGTCCTCTGCCCATTTTTAAATTGGATTATGTATTTTTTTGGGTGTTGAGTTGTGTAAGTTCTTTATACATTCTGGATGCTATGAGTTCCTAGATTCTTATTTTATTCTATGAATATTCTGTGGGAATGTTACTATTGTTATTTAATGTTCAGATTGTTCCAGATTTGACCAGTGGGAGCCTCTTCTAATTCCTCTGTCCTTTTGACATATTGCGACTATCTTTTAAGCACCTCCTTGATTTCTGGAACAACATGATATTCTAGGTTCATCTTGTATTTTCTCTCTCTGAGCCCTGAAACCGGCCATTTCTCCAAGGAGTCCTGGTGCCTATAGGGATGAAAGGTATTTAGAAACCAAGATCTAGATGCCAGGGTGTGCTCAGTGCTACTGGGTGTCCACTTCTAAGCCTTTTAGCAGACAGAACAAAGAAATATAAGTTGATATTGATATCTTATTTTTATATCTGTTCACACACACAACCATGGACTCATATGGATATCTCCCATTCTAATTCATTACCATAAGATTGATTTTAGTCTTCCTTCTCTTTGTCTTTGTAACTCTCTTCTCCAACAGCAAGAATGGGCTCCCATTATCCTCAATGTATTTATTCATTTGCTCAGTTCTACAGCACACAAAACTTTTAGGATTACTAACCCATACCACTATAGGAAAAACTCCTTCAACTAGAATTCAGTATTCATTAGTTTTTGTTTGTTTGTTGACTCTCCCTTCAGTGTGGTAATATTATTTATTTGAAATAGAGTTGGGTTCATTCGTTTCTATTTGTGTTCCATTTTTAGGTGGTTTTGAGGGGGTTTTTCATTCTCCTCATCCTTTTTTTTTTTAAGAGAATTTTAAAGAGTATTTTATTTTTTTTAAGGGCAGAAGTATTCCTTACCTAGGGCTTGTGGGTTTGTGGATGGGCTTGAAAGTGTCTGTAAACCCCTTGGAGTTTAATGCAAACTATTGGATATGTGTGCAACTTCTCTGGGGAGAGAATCCACAGCTTTCAAAATATTCTCAAAGTGGACTTTAACCTAAAAAGTTTAGGGGATCAAGAAAAGAGAGCAGAAATCCAGGGGCCAGCCCTCTTTAGAAGTCTCTTACCAGTGGGGGAGAAACTTCCACAAGCTTATAAGATTCTCCAGAAAAGACAAGTTCCTATTTATCTTGTATCTGCACCGAGTGCCAAGCACACACACAAATGCCAAGCGAATAGAAACCAAAGGAGGGAAGAGAAACTTGGGAGCAAATCTGCACATGGAGCTCAGGATTGCTCTTTCCCAGGGAGGCCCAGAACCAAGCCAGAGTACAGAGAGGTGTGTGGGGGAGAGTGGAACCCAGCATGAACATTTGTCTATAGGTATACAGAGAAAACTAAACTAGGAGAAAAATCTCAGTTTGCTGAAGAGACACTGACCCAAGGCTCTGACACACTCCTTGCCTGGGTTTCTTTTGGTTTCAAGGTCCCGGCCAAATTAGACAACAAGAGCAATTACATCTGAGTAGGGTAGCAATGAGTCATGCAGGGTTTACCATTTGCAGGCATGAGTTGAAAGCTTTCCCTGGGTGTGGTGGGTGGTAGGGACCCACCTTGGCATCTGACATAAGATGTTTCATGGAAGGGTGGCACTGCTTCCAAAGGATCTTCTGCTGCTAAAGAGGGGCCTTCTCTCTCTCACTCTCCCAAATGAATAAATAAAACCTTAAAAAATAAAGGAAGGGGGCGCCTGGGTGGCTCAGATGGTTAAGCCTCTGCCTTTGGCTCAGGTCATGATCTCAGGGTCCTGGGATCGAGCCCTGCATCAGGCGCCCTGCTCAGAGAAGAGTCTCCTTCTCCCTCTCCCTCCGCCTCTCCCCCTGTTTGTGCTCTCTCTGCCCCCCCTCTTTCTCAAATGAATAAATAAAATCTTGAAAAAAGAGAGAGGGGCCTAGAATGGAGACAATGTGAAAGCCTCATGTCAAGGACAACCTCCTCAGATGTGTATAGCACAACCCACTAAGTGCCAGCCAGGAATCCAAAAGAAACCAAAAACCTAGTCTGTGCCAAGTGGCTCAAAGCCTGTCTAGAAAGTCATGGGCAGCCCAAAGCAAAATCATAGAACACAAACCGAGCCCATACACGCTGAGTGATCTGTGGGGTGGGTAAACCAGAGGAAGTCTCCTAAAGGAAAGAGCTGATAGAGACTGTGAAAAGGTTGAGACTGAGGAAAGATGCGAGAAGAGATAAGGGTGTTCCACTTGACAGTGACAGCTCAAGGGATGAACAGAGGTATGGGGAAGAGATGGCTGATCTCCCAGCAGAGAAGGGGGCTTGCATCAAAGACCGATCTGGAGGGTGCTGAGGTTGCATGCCCATAAAAGACACCGTTCTTCAAGAGGAACAATTTGATGGTTATGATGTTTGAGGAAGAGACTGTGTGGGGCTGGACTGGGGAGTTGCAAATGCAAGGAGGACAGCAGGGGGGTTACTAAAATCACCGGGATGGGAAGTATCTGCCTGGGCTGGGACAGGTGGCAGTGTAACCACAGATAATAAAAATGAAAATAAGAACTCATGTTTTAGATGGCTCTGTGGACTAAGATCAATATAAGCAACAATGAGAATTATTTATAATGCTTTACTAAGCCTCTGTTATGTGCTGGTCATTGAGTTAACTGCTTGGGTGAGCCTCACAACCTCGACGTGGGGGAAGCCATGTGTGTTAGGTGCATCAGGAATTATCAGCCCCACTTTATAGTAGGAAAAACAAATGGTAGAGAAGGGTAAGGCCCTTGCTCACAGCCACTCAGCCAACGGCTGTCCGCCAACTCTTTGGACTCTTACTTTGGGGATCCCCACACCTTACTTTCTCCCTCAGTTCACGTACATGGTATTAACAGAGCCCTCCAGTGTCAAACGTCACTTTGGCCTAGATCTGCAGCCCACTTGAACTAAACACACCAAATTCCTGGCGCTGGTTCACCAAAGGTCAGTAATGCGGCTCGCTCAAGGGTCACTCAGCTGAGTCTGGCCTGCCTGGACAAAGAACCCGAGGAATGGAAGTAGAGGTGAGGGCAAGGGGACCAGCCCTCCGGTCACCTCCCCATCTTTTAGAAGACATAAACACTCTCCAGTCCCCTATCCTGACTCAGAGAAGTGGGGGAAACACGGTCAATCTGCATTACATCAGGTTGCACAAGACAGAGGGAGGGCAAGCTCTCAAGGTCGCCATTATTTCTTCATGGCAGAGTTGGGTCTTAGGAAAGCAAGCAAAATGCGGGTGGTTGCTTAGAACTGGAGCAAGCAAGGAGGAAATTCCTGGGGAGACACTTGCCTAGGGCTTGTTCTGCAGATGCTCCCGCCAGCCTCTCGGAATCCACTCCCGCTCCCCCGTGCCTCCTGCCATCAGCCGATTGTAACCACACATGCACCCAATTCTTCCATTTGAGCTGTTCTTCCCCTTTCCCTTCAAACCCTCTTTTCCAGCACCATTAGCTGCTTGTTTCAGTTTTTCTAAGCCACACAATGACACGGGTAATTATGAATCAAGAGGGCTGTTGCTGGGCTCACCTTTGGAACATGTGAACTTAAGGTATGTTTTACATCTGGTCAAATCCTGAGATCTCTGCTTTATCTTTTGCCCAGCTCCCCTGACTCTAAGACTGCTTTCCACAAGCCACAGAGATGACTACAACACGGCACTGAGGTGGGGTGAGTACAAGGCCCACATGGAGCTCCAGAGAGGGCTGAGGGGAGACCCCAAGTGCAGAAGCTAAAAGACACCCAGTGCCAGGTGGGAAGCAAATGGGCTGTTTTTAGCTCCAGGCAAAGATCAGGCACTGTATCTGTTCTTATCGAGTTAGCAGCTTGACATGTTATCCATCTGAGAACAAGACTAAAACGGGCCCTGGAGCAAGGAGTTCAATTCAGAGATTTAGCTTGCTGGCCTGTCTCATAGGTGTTCCAAGACAATGGCTGTGTCCCTGCTGGGGGCCCTGCAGATCCCCTTGCAATAGCTTCAGAAGAATATGAAAGTCCTTGTGCAACATTTTATGCTAAAGCTTCCATTTCACAAAATGTATTGAGCACTTACTATATGCCAGGCATCTGGTATATGGGCCCTGTCAATGAGCGATGTACAATTTTGTACTTACTATACTCTAGGTCCCACTCATTCTCAAAGCAGCCCCATGGGTTGTCTGTAAAAATGTCTCCATCTCACAGATGAGGAAACCAAGGCTCAGAAAGACAAGGAACATGCCTGAACTCACACAGCAAGTACATGACAGAACCAGAATTCCAACCCATGCTTTCCAAGGCTGTGTGGCTCACCCCGCCCCCACAGGATCCCTGAGAAGTCAGGGGCACTCCTGCCCCCAGAAGCCATGTCCCTATGCGGAGACAGACCTATAAACAAATCATGAAATGTAAGATGCTCCTGGCTCTAATGGAGGCACGAAGGAAGTATTTTCTTTTTTCTTTCGGCCTATTCCTGTGATGGTGCGCGTGGGTAGGACCCCAGGACCAGTGGAAATGTCAAGTGTAATTCTTGTCTTTCTGAGACTGCTCATCTCTTTGTTAGTTGTCAGAGAGTCAAGAGACCAGTGAGGAGTGGCCACTTTGGAGGGTCGTTCTGTCCCCACTTGATAGGGGGGAGCTGTCAAATCCGTTGTCACACTTAAACCCATTCTGCGGCCCTTGCTATTCCCTCGGCATGGAATGCGCTTCCGCAGACGGCCCCCCGCTCACTCGTCTCCTGGCCTCCGCTCCAATCTCACCTTCCAAGAGAGGTCCTCCTCTAACTCCTTATCTAAAATAGCTTTCTGGGGTGCCTGGCTGGCTCAGTCAGTACAGCACACGATTCTTGATGTTCGGGTCACGAGTTTGAGCCCTACACTGGGGGTAGAGATGACAAAAATTAAAAGATAACAAAATGAAATGAAATGAAATAGAATGGAATAAAATAAATAGCTTCCTCTACCTTTTATGCCTTTCACTTAGCCTGATGTCTCTTATTGAACTCACCAGTCTAAAGTTTTATTATACACTTACCTGCTTATTGTCTGTCTCCCCATATGAAGACTGGGCCCGTTTCTATCTTGGTTACTGCTCTACCTCCAGCACCTAAAACAGGATCTGGAACACAAGAGAACATAAATAATTGGTTGAGCAAGTGGATCAATTTGAACCTTACAACAATCCTTCAAGAAAAGCATCCTTGACAGCATGAACCTCATCCCCATTTTATTTTTTTTAAAGATTTTTATTTATTTATTTGACAGAGAGAGAGAGAGATCACAAGCAGGCAGAGAGGCAGACAGAGAGAGAGGAGGAAGCAGGCTCCCCACTGAGCAGGGAGCCCGATGTGGGCCTCGATCCCAGGACCCTGAGATCATGACCTGAGCTGAAGGCAGAGGCTTTAACCCACTGAGCCACCCAGGGGCCCCCTCATCACCATTTTAAAAAGAAGGGGCCAGGTGTATAAAAGTTATCCGGCCAGTTGAGTCACGCAGGGCCTGCGCGTGAGTCTGGCTGTATGCCCGGGCCCCTCTCATTCCCACACCCCCTCCCGGCCCCACACTGCTCTCTTCTCCTCCCTGACTCAGTCCATTGTTCTGCAGTCCCGGGACTGTTTGCAGTCTGTAGAAAGGAAAGAAATCCAACACCACCCAGGAGAGCCATTTACCACCCCTGGGCAGGCGGAGTGGCATCGTCCGAGAAGCACGTCACAGTCTCAGTGTCACCTCCTCCCTTCCCTCTGCCGCCTTGCTTCCAGGGCAGTACGGTGGGCCGTGCTCGGGTTACCCTCCAGATTGATGGATTAAAAATGACTCATTATAGAAAATATAACCAATACAATCAATACATAAAAAGCATAAAGAAAAAAATAAAAATCACCTGTAATTCCACTACTCATTATCACTGTTATCATTTCATATATCCCTTTCCATCTCTTTCCTGAAACCCATGTATGCAAAATATATTCCATATGTCCTCCTCACCACAAGACGGGACTGCACAGGCTGTACCCCCAGGAATTTTCATCATTGATTTCGTTAAAGCAGTAATCACAGTCTACACTGGAACTTTATCATTGTCTGGCTAAGAAGTTTTAGAAACTTATTGCTAATAATTCCTCAGTCCTTTCATTTAATAAATACACGGTTAGTTCTCTGCAACATGGTACACTAAGGAAACCATTACACCAGGAATCAGGAGATCAGAAATCTTCCCCCGAGCACGCCAGTGAAGTGCAGTGTATACTCTGGCAAGAGGTCTCTGTGCCTCAGTTTCCCCGTCAGTGAAATGAAGGTGAAAATCTATTCCCTGAAGGTGAGATGAGAGCGTGCAGGGGAAGGTGCACAAAGGGCCCCTCTGTGGGAGGTCCTGCTCCTACCCTCCCCCTCCCCCACACACCTAAGTACAGCCAGGGAGCCCGTGCACTTGAATTCATCCCCCTCTGGTTTAACAAGTGCTAACAACCCAGGGAGCAAAGGCTACCTTGAGTCTGCTAATCTCCGAGAGGCTAATGCCCCATTCCCTTTGCCTCCAGCACTTAACCAATGAGTTATTCCCATCTGAACCAGAGCTAGAGCATGCCCCGAAGTGGTTGGCCGTTACCCCAAGGGGTGAGGAATACTGTACCAGTCCCTTGAGGAGTCAGAGTCACATCCTCTCTGAGACCACTGGGTCCTGTTTTCTCAAAGCGAGCTCTCAGACTGGCTTGCTTCCTAGGGCCCCAGGCCAGAGCCAAAGTCTTTGGGGGCAGGGCTCAGGAAACTGCATCTTTAATAGCTGTCCCACCCTCATCCCAGCCGAGACTTTGACCCCCCCCACCCCACACACACACACACAACTCAGATGCACTCATAAAGTCTGAGAACTGACCTGCCAACATTTCAGTTGGGAAGACTGAGGATCAAGGTTACAAAGCCATGAGTGGCTAAGTCGGGGCCAAAGGACCAGAACTCAAATTTCTTTCTCAATCTTTCTCTGCTCCTTTCTCCTTCTTTCTGTCTTCCCTCCCTCCTTGCCCTCCTCCCTTCCTTATTTTCTCTTTTTATTTCAAGAAAATAGACTTTTCTCATCACATACAGTTCAACACTGGGATTCCTGTTTACTGGGCAGTTCTGCTCCACACGGTTATAGAATTCAGATTTTTTTGTTTGTATTTAAATAATTATCTAGGATTTTTTTTCCTTTTAAAGTCATAATTCTTTTAAAAGTCAATAACAAGGAAAGATGGCTGGATGCATCGCAGTGAACTGCCATAATTTTTCCTCTGCCAGTGGGAGCTAGGATGTGGGAAAAGGGAAAACAAGTGGTGTGGGAATAAGCAAAAGTTTCATTAGTTCATGCGTGTATGCATTCATTTATTCACCAAACGTCACTAAACACCTAGTAGGTGGTTGGTGCTGGGAATTCAACAGCCTTCATTCTAAGTCAGCTCATGACACAGCACTGCTGACTAGAAAACATGAAACTGGCCGTCTCAGTGAGCAAGCCCTGGGCCAAAAGAGGCCAGGGAGAGCTGTGGGGGGGAGAGGGGAGAACACAGTCCAAGCCCAGTTTTGTTCTCTCAAGTGACCATCTCTCTCTCTTTTTGTTAATTTCTGTACTAAGTTATTAAATTTTTATTATTTCATTTATTTATTATTTTTTAATTATGTTCAGTTAGCCAGCATATATCGTACATCATCAGTTTTTGTTGTATTGTTTAACGATCCATTAGTTGCGCATAACACCCAGTGCTCCATCTCTCTCGGTTTGCCTCTTCTTCGAGGGGCAGAATGTATGGTGCAAGAGTCGCATATGATGTTTTTACTCCCACACTGGCCACATCCTCGGCTCGAGAACAGAATCCAGGGTGGGGAAGGAAGGGGACTTCCGCTCTCCCAGAGCATCAGCGCCTGGTATGCTGGGAACGCTGGGAAGGCAATCCGTGGCATTAGACAGACCGGCAGGCTTAGCCGACCATGCAGAGCCAATAAACATCATCTCCCTGGATTTTAACAAGGTTTTGTAATGGGTTCCCATACTTAAGTAGTCCTTGAGAAACTTAGAAAAGGTGGCTGAGTATGAAAGTTTCATAAGCAGGATGTTGGGGAGGTTAGGGGTCCTGTTTAGCACCATCCAAAATAATTTTGGGCATTAATTTGCTCTGCCTTACGTGGTGTCCTAGTTATCCTTGTGTTCTTCCCTCTCTCTCTCCTAATCTCAGTGACCCTTTACCGCTGGACAACATCTTCCGCAGACCTATGCCGCTTTGCACAGGGCTGCACCCTGGGACGGGTACAAAGCTGGGGTAAGGGAGGAATAGAACGATCTCAGCACACGAAGGCCACTTTATTTTATTTTTTTTAAAGATTTTATTTATTTATTTGACAGAGAGAGAGATCACAAGCAGGCAGAGAGGCAGGCAGAGAGAGAGGAGGAAGCAGGCTCCCTGCAGAGCAGAGAGCCCGATGCGGGCCTCGATCCCAGGACCCTGGGATCATGACCTGAGCCGAAGGCAGAGGCTTTAACCCACTGAGCCACCCAGGTGCCCCGAAGGCCACTTTATGTTCTAACCTTAACACTGAGAACATAAAACCACTCTTAAGTATGAGCTGGCTGAGTATATGGAGGATAAACCTTCCTTTTGAAGATAAACTTGGTCTTGTACAATCAGTTCATTATGTACTGTCACAAAGGTATGGTCCAGGCAGAGGGGAAAGCACTGTAAAGGCAGATAAAGGAGCCAAAATTGCCTGGTGGGGTCCAGTGGGGAAACATCAGGGTGGCAGCAGCCCAGAGGCATGAGGTGACGAGGCCGAGGAAACCGCTCACAGCTCTGTCTCCCTCTTCGGACAGTCACCCCATAAACTGACAGTTACCCCCCTGCAAGACACAGAAAGCACAATGGAGAATAGAACAGCACTCAGTCTTCGAAGCCACACTTACTGTGGGTCTCCTAAATGCAAAGCACTGAGCTAAGGAGATTTTGCTCACTTTCTTTCTCTGTACTTTCTCTCCCTTCATTTCCTCAATAATTATGCATGGAGGCATTATTCCCTACTTCACAGATGATGTAGTCAGGGTCGTCCAGCTAAGGTGGGATTCAGGGGCACCTGGGTGGCTAAGTCATTAAGTGTCTGCCTTTGGCTCAGGTGGGATTCAGACTCAGACCCACATACACCCACACGTGAAAGCCTCTACCTTTTTTTTAAACCACATCATAGAGAAGATGAATGTAAGTGTCTATGCCTGTGATGACATGAGAATTTCTCAAGGCTTCCCCACATTTATCAATATATTTTGTTTTTGAAAAATCATTCACTTAAAAAAAAACATACAAGTCATATGTAGTTATTCTTATTAAGCCAAACAATTCAGAGAAGAATGAATAGTATGACTTCTCCTTGACATTCCCTATGATAAAAAGTATAGATGTAACAAAAGCATATTGTGGGAAAAAACATTTTTTTAAGAGAGAAGAAACAAAATCTATAGTCCTCTCACTTTAATGAAACAACCAAGAGGAATTCAGAATATTGCTTTTCTACAACTGGCGTATTTGTTGTGTGCGATATACATTCAATGTATTTTGTATCCTGTTTTCGAGTTGTGTCACAGGCATCTCCATGTCATCTGTCTGGTTTTCTTATTCCTCGGAGTTCATGGCTGAGTGACATGTGACTGAGAACCACAGTTTGCTTAACCATCCTTCTGTTGCCGAGCATTTAGATTATTTCTAATTATTTGCTATTATCAAGTGTGCTGTGATTAAGATCTCCATGCATTTTTTTTTTCCTGTCTCTAGTTTGGATTATTTCCCTAGCATTCCCAGAAAGTAGAATTACTGGGTCAAAGGGTGTGAACATTCTTAAGGCTCTTGATTCATAGTGCCAAATTGTTTTCCAAAAGGATTGAACCAATTTTCACTATTTGGACGCTTGGTCGTTTCTCTGTGTGAGAAGTTCTGGGGAAAGACTTTGTTTAAGGCGTCTTAGTCTGTTTAACTGAAATCCCCACACTTTAAATGTTGCTGCTTCATACGGCCCCTTTCAAAGTCTGTTGACAATGTTTGACCATCTGATTACTGGGCGGAAGATTTATACTGGTCTCCCTGTCTCCAGGCTCTTCCTGCCTTCAATCTGTTTTGCACACTTCAGCCAGATTCATTCTTTTGGAAACATCTCTTGCCTTGTGTCGCTGCCCCCTCTCAGTAACGTGTAGTGACTCTCTATTTCCTCTGGGATCAAGTCCAGACTCCTCTGCTGGGCCCTGAGGATCCTCCGTAATAGGGTCCTGTCTCCTCCCACCTTTCCCAGCTCAATCTCATCTCCTAATACCCTCAGCAGAAACCCGCTGCCACTTCCCCGCTAGTCCCCCAATTACGCTCCATCTGCTTTTCCCTTTTGCTTATGTGTTCTCCCACCTGGACTGCTTCCCTTTCCTTTCTACCTAGTCCAGACCCTCCTCTGCTTTTAGGGTACTTCACCCAGTCAGGTGAGAATTCTTCAAGAAGAGCCATGGAAAGTGGGGAAAGACCTAGAGTCAGGAATTTAGAAAAAGAGGGAAACAGAGGAGGGAAAGCAGTGGGGGACCAGGAAGGTATGGGGGATGAATAGATTGGCAACAGAGATCAGAACAAAGGCAAAATTCACTGTGCTATGGATACCATTTAGGCTGTTCCTACTGGCCTAAAAAAGGAATCTGTGAGTGAGCAGGATTGTGGGCCAGTGCTAATAAAATAATGAGGACAATAATAATTATAGTATATTAGTTAGGATTAGCTTCACTTAGGGAAACTAAGACCTAAAAAAATAATAATGATTTAGATATGAGAAAAATTAATTTATGCTTTATGAAAAGAAATCCTTAGGAAGTCCAAACCTGGAATGGCAGCTCCCTGCTCATCAAGGACCCAAACTCCTTAGCTCTCTGCGATGCCAGGCACCCTCGGAGTGTGGTCCTCTTGCTCATGCTCCAAAATAGCAGTTGGGGCACCAGCCATCACATCTAGAGTCCAGACCAGTAATAGGCAGAAGAAGGATGATGAAGACTGTCTTCTCTCTTTAGGGAGACTTCCTGGGAAGTCCCATGCAATGCTTCTGCTCAGAGCTCATTGGCCTAATCACATAGCTGCACTTAGCTGCAAGGAAGTCTATGTGCACAGACGAAAATCAAGGTTTTGTTACTAAAAGAAAGAGAATAGGTTTGAGGGCACACAGGTCACAGTCTGTGCTACCATTTAGTGAAGCACTGTGGTAATCAATTCATATCTATTCTCTCTTTTCATTTTTATACCAATTCTACAAGCAAGCACACGGTGGAAAGGAGAGTAAGACCTGGACTGTGTCTGAGCCCAGAACTTGGGTGGGCTCCTTTTTTTTCTTTTTCATGGAGACTTCTTTTTCATGATATTAAAAAAAAATCACAAAACAATTGGTAGATATTTTTTTTTGGCTTGACCAAACACACACATACACACACAATTCATCTTTTAGAGATTGAGTCTTACAATCTCACCATACAGAACTCACTGAAGTCCTTCCTTTAGTATGTGCTTAGTTATATTTTTTTGGCATTGTAGGTCTTATTTGTGAAAAATATATAAGACTTCCTCTATAGGTTGTAAAACACAAGCAGTTCTCAATAAATAACATTGAAGTAATGTTCTAAAGGGAAACCATAGCAATATATTCTTGAGAACATTGACGGTAAATGGTTTTTATAAATGAGAGGTTTACTAACAGTTGTGAAGGCAAAGGAGTATAAGAGAGATGAAATTCTTTCTCCTTCAGTTTGTACTGTTTTGGATTGTTACTCCAGTTTTCCTGTAAAACAAATGAATGGAAAACTTGCCAGATAGAGAGGCTGGGCAGGTTTGCTAATGCTGATTTCGTGATTAATTGGTATCCAAGACCTAGGAAGCATGAGCTCTTGGTGGCCTTGGATGAGTAGCATGGCTGCGGTTGGGGAGGCAGGATGAGGGTGGGGTAGACCGTGGGGGCTGGGTGGAGGGCTTATTTGTTGACAAAAGGAAGACTATTTCGAAAAAGGGTTTCAGACTGATAGGGATTACAGACAGAAGGAAGAGAGAGTCTAGGGCAGAGACTAGCTTAAAAAAGTACAGCGGGCATGGAAGTGGGGTGAGTGGGGCAGCCAATTAGAGTGTAAGTATTGGCAGATAAAGCTGTTTCAGCTTTGCACCACTGGCTACCCTGCGTTTCTCCCAAGGCCCAAATTATACCCAACAAGTGTAGCTAAAGAATGATCAGGTCCAGTAACTGCCAACATCTTATTGTGCCTGCCTTCTGTGGCTTTGTGAACCTGAGCTGTCTGCGTGTTGCAGTAAAGAAGGTTTTGCGTTCTGGAAGAATGACTAAGACTGGGTGTTGCCGAGGAGGGGAGCCAGAGAAAACCATAGGGAAAGGCCATTTCCTAGAATTTAAACAGCTGGGGGTCAAGGACCAGGTCAGTTTTGTTCCGTGCTATATCCCCATGCCAACTTCAGTGGCTGGTCCACGGTTCCCACTACCCTTACCCAGTGAAATTTTGTTGAATGAATGAATGAATGACTATGGCTAAGAAAGATCCAAAAGCACCTTCCTGCTGGCCCTCTAAGACGACCAGTTGGGAATGTCAGGAAACATTCTGTGGGAATTCATCACCTGGTCAAAGCCAGGGGCTGAGTGCAACAGTGTGGTGGGTCTCTGGTGTCGGGTCTAGGGCCTCACAAGGCAGAGACTGAGAAATCATTAAAATTGGATGAGGAAAGACTTTGTACTTTCTGTTTCTTTTTGCCCTCTTCCTACCATGTAGTGATCCCTTACTAAGCCTCAGGCATCGTCCTAAATATTGTACGTGCATTATCTCATGTAATCTGATATTCTGAGAAGGTCGACATTCACATCCTCATTTTCCAGATGACAAAAGCTGGAACTTGAAGAGGTTAAGTAACCTGTTCAAGGTATGACAGCTCTTACGTTGGAAAGCAACAGGCCAACCCCACTAGCCCTGACCCAAGGACCTCATCTTATCCACTTCACCTCCTGCCTCTGCTCCATGCTGTTCTTCATGCTCTTGCTCACTTACTCAATCTGGTTGCAAAATGGATTTTGTCCATCTACCTAAAAAACATTTTATTTTCAGACATTTTCAGATATCAACAGTTATATTGCAAAAACTATATGAAGAATCCCCATATACCCTTTACCCACATGCCCCAAATGTTGGCCTTTTACTGCCTGGAGTACATATTAATTACATTTTTTGACAACATTTTTGTATTCCCTTGGACTTAAATTTTCATTCATTTTTTGGAGGCTTGCAGACACTGTCCAAGAGCGATGAAAAGAAGCAATGTGGCAGCTGGCTGGTGGGCAGCAGGCTCCACTGACCACATGTGAACCCCGAGCCCTGGGAACAGATGTGCCGACTCCCAGCATTCCCCCAAAGGACAAGAGGGTCATCCAGTGACTCGCCTAATGGGGAGGCTTCTGAAGAATGTCCGAGACGCCAGGCTTGAGAGATAGAGATTCCCCAGCTACAGAAGATGTCTAAACAAGGGAAACATTAGCGATGACAGCCCCACAGAATAATTCTACCTCTTACTCCCTTGTCCTATCAGTTCAGGGTGGAAAGATTAATGTGAACCTACTACTCATCAGGACTGAATTAAGTACTCGGGCAAATGAGAAGACTCAGTGATGCCACCCTCCATCAACAGACAAGCAAAATGGTTGACCAGAAAAGATAAGGGAGCCTTGGTAGGAATTTCCCTACTAGTAGTCAATCAAGAACCCTCAGCTGGGGAAAAACCTCACAATTATTTTGGAAACAAAATTAGAAGTGGGGGGAGGGAGGCAGGAGAAGATGGAACAAGTTCTCGCATGAAAACAAGACAATCCAGCTCTGTTTCCTGCCTAATGCTGGTGGTCTTTGGAAGTGGGGGGGCGGGCGGTGCAGCTCAGGGGGAAGGAGGCCCTGTTAGGTGTGGCCAGAGAAGCCAGGGGGCCAGAAAACTGCAGTTCCAAGGGCGGAACCGACTAGCAACGCAAATAGAGCCCCAGTTCGGGCCCCCAAGCAAATTTACAGACTTTAAAAGGAAGAGGGGATTTAGCTAATGCTTTTGGGACAATATTTGCATGTAGACTAGAGGGGAGAGCTGTGGAGAGGGAGGAAGAGGCTCCACCCCACCCCACCGCCCCCAGGATCATTCATTGTCCCTGTAAGCCTTCCTGGTTTTTCTTGCATGTTCTCTGTGCTGTCCTGTTTCATCCTGCACTTTCACTAGCCTCCAAAAACCCCAGTAGGGACATGCTGAGGCTCTCAATTTGACAGATCTGGACTGAAGTCCCAGCCCAGCTACTAACCAGCTGAGTGACCAGCAAACCTCTCCAAGCCTCAATTCCTCAAGTGTAAATTTGATGTGACAGTTGAAGGGGATGACATGCCAAGTGCCACCATGGCTCCCTGCAAGCAATCTTCTCTCTGATTTCTCAAGCCACCTTTCCCTCCCGCCTGCCAGCCCTTGATCTCTGCTAACACTGCTGGTCAATGTGCTGCTCTCTCGTTGCTCATTTTTTCCAGGTTATAATGGAAACAGACCAAGAAGCCTGCAACTGGATTTTAATTCCAGGTTCTGTCACTTAACAGCTGTGTGATCCTGGACAAGTCACTTAACCTCTCTGAGCTCCCGCTTCCCCACTTGCAAAATGGAAACTGTCCCCGCCTTGAACGAGATAATGTAGATAAGTGCTTTCTAAGTGTTAAAGCACTCGATGAGTGTCAGCTGCTGTTTTGCTTCCCTCCCACCGTCCCCCACACCAAGCCCAACTTGGGTGGAAGGAGCACTGGACGGAGATTAAGGAAGCTCTGGGCTCATGTCCCAGCCCTATCATCTATTTGGGACCCTTCAGCAAATCGTGATCCTCCCAGGGCCTCAGTTTCCTCACATGTAAACTAAAGTGTTTGAATGGAAGATCCTTTATGGTCTCTTCCACATTTGTTGTTGTTGAAGGGGTCAGGAGTTTATTTTCTGTCAAGAATACAGTTGGGCTTCGAGGATGTCGCTGCTTCTGCGCTCAGGTCTGCTCTCACTGAATTCCTCTATTCATATGACCGGGATCAGGCACTTCTGGGTCACGGGTGGCCTGAGGGTGTCTCCAATACTCGGTTTTGGGTAATTAGTCTTTTTGACCCTTAGCAGGGGAAATGTCTCTAGTTGGGGGGAAATGAAGTTGTCAAACATGGTCCTTAAGGAGAGGGAGATTTATAGGGGATCACATACAGAAGCACAGGAATTAAACAAACAAACAGGGAAAGAGCACTTAAAAGCTCAGACCAAACAATATATACTGCACGCTATGCTCGGGCAGGTCAACCAGTGGTCTGAGGTCTCCCCCAGCACCACCCAGGCCTGACAGGACAATTGTTCATCTTCCAAGAAGTCCTTCCCAGAAACCATAGGGTTTCAGGAAGGTAAAGCCAATGACTTCAGCAAGGGAAAGAAACAGCAGTGGTCAGGACAGTCCTTTGGTGACCATTTGGTTTCTAAGACTTGCCTTTATGTAGCCCAAGATTTGGACCCTGCTCTCTCTCTCCACCCCTTCTCGTGGCAGCCTGCCCCTTGACTATCCAGTCGCTCGCTCCTCCTCATGTCCCTGGAACTCTGCTCCCTCCTTGGTCCTCTTTCAGGTAGGGTCTCCATAAAATATAGGATGCCCAGTTAAATTCAAATTTCGGGTAAACCACACATACTTTTTTTAGTATAAGTATGTCCCATGCAGGGGCATCTGGGTGGCTCCGTAGATTAAGCGTGTGCCTTCTGCTCAGGTCATCATCCCGGGGTCCTGGCATCCCTGCTCAGCGGGGAGCGTGCTGCTCCCTCTCCCTCTGTGGCTCCCCCTGCTTGTCCTCTCTCACTCTCTTCTGTTCTGTCTCTCTCTCAAATAAATAACTGAACTCTTTTTTTAATAAAGATTTTATTTATTTATTTGACACAGAGAGAGAGAGATTACAAGTAGGCAGAGAGGCAGGCAGAGAGACAGGGAGAGGAGGAAGCAGGCTCCCTGCTGAGCAGAGAGCCCGATGTGGGCCTCGATCCCAGAACGCTGAGATCATGACCTGAGCTGAAAGCGGAGGCTTTAACCCACTGAGCCACCCAGGCACCCAATAACTGAACTCTTAAAAAAAAAAAAAAAGTGTGTCCCATGCAGTATTTCAGATATACTAATAATTATTCATGGTTTAGCAGAAATTTAAGTGAATATTTTGTATTTTTATTTGCTAAATCTGGCAATCTCCTTTCACAGCATTTGTACTTGCTGTTGTCTCTGTACAGAACACACCCCTCCCCAACATCGTCCCTTGTCCAGCTCCTTGTTACTCAGGCTACACTCAAATGTCCCCTCCTTAGAGAGACGCTCTCTGACCCTCTCTCCCAATTGAAAGTAGCAGCTCTGCCCCAGTAGTGCTACTCTAGCAAATTCTCCTGTATTACTTTTGTCTCTCTGAACTGAGTTTGCCTGTTGGTTTTCTCGTGCAATGACTGTTTCTTCCAGCTGGAATGGTAGACACTGCTGTTTTTTCCCTGATTGCTCTCCATCACCTGAAAGTACATGGCACAGGCCAGGCATCTGATAAACATTGGCTGAAAGAATGAATGAGTGGAATGTATGCTTTAGAGCAGTGCTTCACAAACTTGAAGAAGACTCTAGCGATTTTCTTCAGTTCTGCTCAAATCCAGATTCGGATTCAGTAGGGTGGGCAATGGCCTGAGAGTGTGCATTCTTAACAAGCTCCCAGTGACACTCATCTTGCTGGTCCATGGGCGAAGCTTTAAGAGGCAACAGAATTCTCTGTGATGACAGAAATAGTCCACCTCTGCACTGTCCAATATGGTAAGCCAGTAGCCACATGTGGCCACTGAGTACTTGAAATGTGGCTAGAGTAAGGCACTGAATTTTAAATTGTACTTAATTCGAACTAATTTAAGTTTAAATAACCACCTGTGGCGAGTGGCTTCTATACTGGATGGCACACCTCTAGGGAAGTGGCTCTCAGTCTTCACTGCACATGAGAGTCACTGGAAGCACATTTCAAAATACAGATGCCCAGGACCTACCCAGACCAGTTAAATCAGAATCTCTGGGTTTGGGTCTTACGGCATCAGTTTTGGTTTTTTTTAAGTCACCCCCCTCCCCCACCACGTTATTCCTGAGTGCATCCAGCGTTGAGAACCCTGCCTTGGAGTGTTCAGATCAGTCACGCTTTCCTTTGCTCATTTAATCCTCGCACAGCCTGGATGGCAGATAAGACAAGTGTGACTAAATGTCACCGATCCCGTTCTACTGGGAGTGACTGAGGTTCAGACAGATGAAGGGGTTTGCCTGGGGCTGCATGGCTGCTAACTGATGGAGCTAGGACCCACAAAGCCCTCAGGTTTTCACAGCCACCCATGACTCAATTCTCTGTGGAAAAGAGGCAAACGTTTATCCATCGATTACCTTTGTGAAAAGAGGCAAACGTCTGTCCTTCAACTAGACAGTCAAGCAAGCCCATCCTCTCTGCACAAATGCCCCCAGTTTTGATCCACCTTTGACACCCCCTTTTCCAGGGCCTTGTCTGGCCATCATTCCTCAGGGAGGAAAGCCGCTTAGAATCTTCACCGTGTTTTCATCATTGGTCGTAAGAGAATGGGTCTCTCTCGACCAGAGATGAAGGAAATCTAACTTTGAGAGGAAGAGAGCACCTCGCTGAGGAGCTCACCACTCCCAGGATGGGGCTTCAAGCGGAACGACCTGCTCCTTCCTGCCACATTTACCCACAGGTGCAGACCGAGTGGCTTCAGAGAACGAAGTCAACAGTGACGACACGGATGACCCAGAAGCATCTCTTAAAGAGTTTACAGACCTTGCTGGGGTTTCTTGTGGCTGGGCTGGAATACACTGGTGGGGGCCATCTGGGGAGGGTGGTTTTAGAGCATCCATGGGAAAATGTTTAAGTGTTTCATACTTATGTATTTATTTTAATATATTGAGAAAAAGGCAGCTCATTAAATCTGTAATTTCACAGATATTTCTGACATAGTTCTTAACAAAACTAATTTATTTAAGAGAAAAGGGAGCACATTTAAAGGGAAATGTTAAGGAAATAATAAGACAAGCAGGACTTGGATATGGCCAATGCAATGACAATGGCCTGGGTATACCCCAATGGTGCAGTGGGAGCAGGCAGACGGTATCTTTTGCTTGGAAGGTCAGAGGTGGAAGGGAAGGATTTCATGAAACATTCTTGTCAACAGCGTGTCTTTCAATAATAAATACTGTTGCTGACAAGAAATCCACTGTCCCGGAATAATGGCCAGGAATGAAAACAACACAGCCTCAAGCCCTCATGCGCCTGTAGCGAAGTCCAGCTGAGAAAAAGGACTAGCAGCTTCTGTGGCCCTCTCAAGCCCCAACAAGCCTGCACCAGACCACACTCAACCCAATTCTTCAGTCCTCCTACAGACTCGCGGAGAGAGCTGTGCTCCATCGAGCCCAGTGTCCAAGGTCAGGTCCTAGTGCAGGCCAGAGAGCCTGGTCCCAGCTGTCCAGGGACAGGATCTCCTCAGTCTCATCAGCCCCTGCCTGGAGGCTAGGAGAACTAAGCTCACGGTGGTTATGTCTAAAAGGGCACAACCATATCTATGGGGCCAAACTCAGGCGCACTCAATTTGCACCTTTGCCAACAGGACTCAGTTCCCTGGGGTATGGGATGGAGAAAGGATGTGTGTTCAATTTAATGGGCTGACAGTCCCACTCTGACGATGAAAAGGGAGTGGATCCAGTTTTTAGGAATAAAAGTTGCCATCTTTAAAATGTACCAAGATGGGGGAAGGTATGAATGGGTGGAGCACAGAGGATGTTCAGGACAGTGAAAATAATCTGCATGATACTGTAATGGTGGATACATGTCATTATACCTTTGTCCCTTGTGTAAACTGTGGACCCTGGGTGAGTATGTTTTGTCTATCTGACTGCATCAATCCTAATCAGTGCTACTCTGGTAGGGGATATTGATAAAGGGGGAGAGGGTCTGCACGGGTGAGGGCAGGGGAGCAGGGGGGAAATCTCTGCACTTTCCTCTTACTTTTGCTGTGAACCTAAAACTGCTGTAAAAACATGAAATCTTAAGGGTGCCTCCGTGGCTCAGTTGGTTAAGCATCTGACTCTTGGTTTCGGCTCAGGTCATGATCTCGCAGTTGTGGGACTGAGCCCCACATCAGGCTCTGTGCTCAGTGCGGAGTTGGCTTCAGATTCTCTCTCCCTCTCTCTCTCTCAAATAAATAAATAAGATCTTTTTAAAAATAAAAATAAAAAAATAAAGTCTTAAGAAAAAAGTTCCAAGAAAATTTGTGAACACCAAAATCCAATCAAAGTAACCTGGAGGCTGGCGGGGGAGGGCAACTTTGGGAAGACCTAGGTTGACTGTGGGTATAACTGAGGCAGCAGAAAGTATTTATAATTTCTGGGGCTTCCAGCCTGTAAAGCTGAGGCCCAGGCCCAGAAGTCTCCAGGGGGGTGCCCAGCGGGCCTCTCCCAGGCACCAGCCATCTGATGCAAGGAGCCACTTCTACAGGCTGCCACAGGGTGTACCTTGGCCTCCCCGAAGCTGCTCATCCTAGCATCAACACTGTGCTTTTCCTCGAAGGATTTCCCTTCCTGTGAAAAAACTGGTATTGACTAATATTAGCACATAATTGCCAATTGTTAACACCAATGCTTGTTGGATCATTGCCCTCCTAGGCATTTTCATACAGATGTTTAAAAAAAAAAACAAAAATGGGATTCTGTTTTATGTACTATTTTTTCTTTTACTTTTAAAAAAAAGATTTTATTTATTTATTTCACAGAAAGAGAGAGATCATAAGTGGGCTGAGAGGCAGGCAGAGAGAGGAGGAAGCAGGCTACTAGCTAAGCAGGGAGCCCGATGCGGGCCTCGGTCCCAGGACCCTGAGATCATGACCTGAGCCGAAGGCAGAGGCTTTAACCCACTGAGCCACCCAGGCGCCTTATACTATTTTTTTCTTTTCCACTTACTATATGACAGAAATCTTGCTATGTCAGAACATATAACTCTGTATCATTTTTTAAAAAGCTACGTAGAACACGGTGCGGTTTTTAAAAAACTGGTTAAGGAAGATTGAATATTTTTTGTTTTAACTCATGTACATTTTATAATTTTTCAACAAAGAAGACATATTACTTATATAAAAAAGAGATCACACTATTTTTACAAATAGTACTGAAAAGACAATGTAACGATATTTTAAAAGTGAACAGAGCTAGTTTCATTTTTGTTCTTTTCCAGTTCTTGTTCCCATACAAGAACTAGAACTAGTATTTTTATGTAGTGAGAACCATGCTGAAATACTCCTTTCGCACATTATCTGAAACATTCGTTCATGTTTCTACAGAGCTTTCTCAAAGGCTTGGATCAAGGGGTGGAGGGCATGGGGGCGGTGGAAGGTGCTGCTGGGCTATTCCACAGGGCAGAGGAGCAGAGCTCCAGGGACAGAGCACTTAGAGTCTGGTCAAACCTCAGAACCCCTTCTCGGAGCCATACTTTCAAATGTATAAAATAAGATATATAGGATCACCAAAGAAGTCAATTACACTGAAATACAATTATCAAAATAAAAATGTGTAATATAGTAATAATACATACTTCTTTGCAAATTAAGGAACAAGACTAGCAGTGAGTCTAATTTCTATCATAATTCCAAAGTATGATGGACACAAATATTTCATGAGATCTGCACACAATAACATGATTTGAAAACATCTGTGATGTCTATTGGCGACAAGTCTCAGCTACACCAATACAGCTGGTCTGTGGTGTACATTTTGTAATTGAAGGAAACACTACATTTCATTTTATGTTAAGGAAAATAAAGATGTCGCTTTTTTCCCCAACCAAGTTCATAGACCTCCTGAATTTTACAAGGGGTAGTGGCTTCTAGCTCAACAGACATCTGCTCCACAGAATGTTCATGCTTATTAGCCTGGGAAAGGTGAAGGGAAGAAATTATTTCCAAATCTCTTTCTCTTTTCATTTTTTTTTTCTATCCATTCTCCCCAAACCACCAGCCTCTCTGGCTCCCGTGACTATGTGATCATTCAGAATTAATCTGGGGGTTTCTCCCCTCTCTAGCCATCAGCCCAGCTCCAACCCTTCTGCCCTCTGGTCATCCTCTGCTCATACACAGAAAGAAGCTTGTCTTTCAATTCAGCATGCTTCATATTTGCACTAGATTTAACATGCACATCCCTCTCTCTTCCTTCCTGACAGTTAGGAAGTCGTCTAACAAGTCCAGTCAGTTCTGAACGAAGGAAGCTGGATAATCCGCCTACTTATTGGAGACTGCCTAATCCAGAGAGATGTGTTTCATCACTGAAGGTATTTTCCAGGACTCTGCAAATCCAGAGGATCAGGCTCCTTCCTTCACACAAGCATCAGCCCTGGATTCATTTCTGAAATCACCGGCACCAACCAGGCTCTGGTTCTTGGCCCAGGTTACAGAAATGATCTGTGATTGTACTCTTTTCCTTCCACCAATAATTATAACATATTGCAATTGTGTGGAGGTGATGTTCACATAGATGCTATTATCCCAGAGGCAGAATGTGGACCCAGAATTCTGGATTTTTTTTTAAAGATTTTATTCATTTGAAAGACAGAGAGAGAGAGAGAGAGTACAAGAAGGCAGAGCGGCAGGCAGAGGGAGAAGCAGGCTCCCAGCTGAGCAGGGAGCCTGATGCAGGGCTGGATCCCAGGACCCTGGGATCATGACCTGAGCTGAAGGCAGACACCCAACCACTGAGCCACACAGGTGCCCCCAGAATTCTGGATTTCTAACCCAAAATTCATTCCATGATTCAGTTATTATTATTTCTGCTATAAAACAATAAACTTGGGGCGCCTGAGTAGCTCAGTCAGTTAAGTGTCCGACTCTTGATTTCAGCTCAAGTCTTGCTCTCATGAGTCATGAGATTGAGCACCACATCATGGACCCTGGTCAGCGGGGGTCCAGCTTGAGATTCTCCCCCCTTTGCCCTCTTCCCACTCACAACCCCCTTAATAAACAAATAAATCTTAAAAAAAAAACAAAAACCAATAAGCCTGTGTTCTTTTTAGCTAAACATGAAAATCTCATGTTTTCCTTTAATATTATTTGAAAATTTAAAATACTTAAAATATTATGGCTAAAACAAACCAAAGCAATGGGGATTTTTAAAATAAATACTCTGTTTTATTTTTTAAAATACCACTCCTAGTTCTACTCATTTGTACTCTCATACTACTTGCTTTCATTGCCACACCGGTGCTGCTCCACAAAGATATGGCTCCTCCCCATCAATGCTACACTAAATGGACACATTTAGCCAGATAGAAAAATTTAATCAAATATTTATTTCTCTAAATGATTTTTAAAATTAACAATATAATTAAATGCCAAAAAATTTGGCTTCATATGTTGTAAGCAACAAAAATGAACTCATTCTAACTTAAGCGAAAGGAAGGAAGGGAAGGAGGAAAGAAGGAAGGAAGGAAGGGAGGGAAGGAGGGAAGGAGGGAGGAAGGAAACTTCTTAGAAAAATATGTAGTAGCTCACAGAAGCCTAGAAGAACCAGGCTTTGAAATGGGCAGGAACCAGGGAAGCTCCTGGGATTTAGGCAGCAGGAATTAATGGGAAATCCCTTTAGGGAACATATTAGCAAACGTTTACTGTAGAAGTCCAGATAGTGAATATTTTAGACTTTGTGGGAAGTCTCTAACATAACTACTCAATTTTGTCATTGTAGTGTGAAAGTCATAGACAACAAGTAAACAAATTATTTTGTCTGTGTCCCAATCAAACTTTATTTATCAATATTGCCAGAGGGCTGGATTTGGTCCACAACCATAGTCTGCTAACCCCGGCTTTAGGGTACATTTTTGGCATGGATCTGCCCTATTTTCAATCTTCACATCACTTGGCTCAAGATTCAAATTCAAGACAGAGGGCTTCTGATTGGCGGAATTTGGGTCACTTGCTCATTCTTTGGCCAGGCGAGAGTGGGGTGCCTTCACTGGCCAGACTTTGTTCAATTAGGAGAGGTGATTCCCCAAAGCAAAATTAAGAACCGTCACCAAAAGAAGGGTGACTGGATGCAGGGGAAGCTGAAACAACAGATTCCACATTGCCATCTAGTTAGTTTCTACCACTTCAGTCACCAGGGAAAGGGTAAAAGAAATTCAGAATATGGTGTTTTCTCAATAGACACTTAACTGAAGGAACTTTGTGTGCCAGGATCCCATTTCTCCCAGTGTGGTCCTTAGAACTGAAACATAAAGACTGTCAATTGGGGGCACCTGCCTGGCTCAGTCAGTGGAGCATGTGACTCTTGATCCTGGGGTTGTGAGTTTAGCCCCACGTTGGGTGTAGAACATACTTAAAAAAAAAAAAAGACTGTCGACAGAATAATAAAGACTCAAATTTAGTCCTTCATTTTATAGAGGAAGAAATGGAGGGCATGGAAGATATGGGGAGGTGTCCCTGTATTGTGAGCTGTAATGGGGCACGCTCATAGGTTTCTGTGAATGTCATGTGTCCTTGGGGTTAGAGTTAGTTCAAGAAAGGGATGGGATGAGAACTTCATTTTAAGTTTTCTGACTTTCGCTCCAGACCTCTCTCCACTGCACTGTTAAATTTAGTCTACTTAAGCCCAAGCCTTGATTTCTTCAATGCAAATAATCCTCTTCCTTCTCCCCTCCAACCAGCCAAGCACCTCGCACTTTCATCCTAATAGATACAGAAACTGCCAGACACCTCCTCTAAGCAGGCACAGCTTTGGTGGCACGACCTGATAAACACATACCATGCTCCCTCCGCAGTGATATTAGACTGCGATATTAGACTGACAGTGATATTAGAGTGATAATAGACTATCCTACTAGTCTATTATGGAGCTAAAGTTAGGATGGTCAGTGAGAAAGACAATTGCCCTTTTACATTCTAGTAAGTTATACCTGGGGATCCTGTTCTGTTTCTTTATTCTAGAAGCAAAGTGTTCCCAGCCTTCAATGTCCTGGAGTCATTGTACCTTGTGTTTCTGTCTAGCCCTATGTTGACCCCCACCCCTACTTCTCTCCTAACACCTTCTCCTTCTTGGCAGTGGGAGGGGGGCTCTTTGATCTTGGCTCGTGTGGAAACCAGAGGAAATCCCAGATTAGGCTCTGATGGACAAAGAATGTCTACAAGCCCCTGGGGTGGGGTGGAAACTCAACTGGAATGAGATAAGAGCATGTATTTTATGTGTATGAAAAAAAGTTGCATTTTGCGATGTATCTGTAAAAGTTGAGCTAATCAATGTAGGTACTGAGTAGTGTGGTTTTACTGGAGTTGAAAAAACACACAAACACACTGTACAGAGCAGTAAGGTTACAGGTGACCAAACCTCCTAGTTTTCTCAGGACTGAGGGATCTTCCAAGACTTGAGACTTTCAGTGATAAAACCAGGGAAACCCCAGGCAAGCAGGTATGAGTTGGTCACCTTATGGGTAAACAACAACAACAACAAAAACAACAACAGTTTACTACGCATCAGGCACCGGTGTAAGCATGTGACGTTCATTTACTTCTCAACCACCTCAATGAGACAGGTACTATATTTATTTCTGTTTTGCAAATGAGGAAATCAAGGATCAGATAAGGCAAGTAATTCACCGAAGGTCACACAGCTAAGTAAGTGTGGACCTCAGATTGAAACCCAGGTCTATCTGACTTCCAAATCTATGTTCTTAACCATCATAATAATTTTTTTCCCTCAAATACTTAGAAAAGTAAATATATATTAACCTTTCGGGGATTATTGTGTTGAATTGGGAGGCTCTGGACAGGCCACATCCCTCTATGACCACTCCTCAAACTAGAAAAAGGTTTAGAAAAAAAAATTTTTTTTAAGATTTATTTCTTTAGTTGAGAGAGAGAGTGCGCACGCATAAGCAGGGGGGAGGAGCAGAGGGAAAGGAAAATGCAGACTTCCTGCTGAGCAGGGAGCCTGGTGAGACTGATCCCAGGACCCTGAGATCATGGCCTGAGCTGAAAGCAGATGCCTAACTGACTGAGTCACCCAGACACCAATGAAAACAATTTTTTTAACACGTTATGCGTAACAATTCTCGTAAATGAAATAAAATATTCAGAAATAGACACAAACACATATAGGAGTGTGCTATAGATAAAGATAGAACTTCAAATCAGTGCTGGAAAAGGTGAATTACTCAACAACTATTGCTGGGACAGTTAGGTAGCCATCTGGAAAACAAATAAAGCTGGATCCCTATTTCCCCACCTTTTACCAAACTAAATTTCAAATGGAGTAAAGGTTTATGTGAAGGAATGAAATAAAAAAAATACCTGAAGGAAGTATGGAAGTGGAGGTCTTTCTGAGTATAATACAAAATTTAGAAGCCATAAAAAAACCTGACAAATTCAACTACATTTTTAAAATATTCTGCATGGTAAAACAAAGTTCAAAAGATAAAACCAACCAAGGGAAATATTTTCAATGCCTCACAAACCAAGAACAAATTTCTTCAATGGATAAAGCATTTGTACAAGTCATAAGAAAGAAATTAACAAACAATACAATAAAGAAATCATGAGGCCAGACAGATCACAGAACAGACTGACTCCCAGTCAGTGAAAGATACTCAGTTTCACTGATAATAAGAGAAATGAAAAGGCTACAAAGAATCCCTACTGGGTCCCACCCACAGGATTGGCAAAGACCCAAAAATCCAACGAAAATCTGTATTGGTGAGAGTGTATCTTTGTACAACCTTTTTAGAAGGTAATTGGCAAGATCTATGAAAATTTAAAACAAATCACAACCTTGGACTTGACAATTCCACAGAATCACTCACACATGTAAAAAGATGATCTGCAAAGATTTTTATTGCAGCATTTTTGGTCACCAAAAGCAACTTATATATTCATCAAAGGGAACTAGTTAAATAACTGTTAAATAGAACGGAATATTATGTGGCCATGGAAAAGAATTACGGAGTTATCAGGAATGATCTACAAGATCTATTGTTAAGAAAACAAAAAATGCAGAGCAATGTGTAAAGAATGCTACTATTTATATGTATATGTCTTGAAAGAGGGTAGATAATATATCGTCTATATGTATGATTGTAAATGAATGGAATCTCTGGAAAGATATACAAGAAACGACTAAGAGAGATTTCCCTTCCCTAGAGACTTACTTTTATTTTTTAAATTTCTTTAAAGATTTTACTTACTTACTTGAGAGAGAGAGAGAGAGAGAGAGAGAGAGAGAGAGAGAGAGAAAGCATGAGCCCAAGGCTGGGGTTGGGAGTGGGGGGAGAGGGGCAGAGGGAGAGGGAAAGTGACAAGTAGTCTCCCCACTGAGCATGGAGTTGGAGGCAGGGTTCTAGCCCAGGACCCTGAAATCATGACCTGAGCCAAAGTCAGAAGCTTAACCCACAAAGCCACCCAGGTGCCCTGAGGCTTACTTTTATATCTTGTAAAAATTTTAATGTTTTAATATCTTATCTACAAATACGTAAACACTTTTTAAATATAAGAGAGACCCAGGGCTGGCTTCACAGAGGTACCACCTGTGTATTTGCAAAGGGTCCTGAACTTAGTTTAATGCTCTGATGTTGCCATCTTGAAGTTTTTAATAATTTTTGAGCAAGGAGTTCTTCGCCTTCATCTTACCTGGGCTGCGTAAATTATTTAGCCAACCCTGGAGAGACCCTTGGTTTATAAGGACTATCTGAGGCAACTCAAAGAAAGGTACTTTCATTTTCGTGTGACCACTAATGCCCGTCATTAAACAATGAATATCCAAATAAATCTCTGTAGCTGCAGTGCAAACACACAAAATCATCTGCATTTTCCTGATCACTAAGAGCAACACATGTGTCAGCAGGAATACCTCCTCTCAGATGACGAGGTTCACTTTACCAGAACTGGAAACGCAGTTAACAGCTCTTCAAAGACTACCTGACGTTACAGCTTTTTGTGAAAGGAAGGTCTGCGCAATAAACGTCTCATGCGGTTTCTGCCTGCTGAGCAGACTAAACAAAATGATGGTTCTGATAAAACATATACGCGTGAAATATTTCACTTTTAGGAATTTTGTTATGACAACCTCCAGAGGCAAACAAACACAACAAACAGTACTAGCTCCTACCTGGCGAGCGTCGCAAGGTTTGCCCATCTCCTGTCTAAACAGCCTCTTCAATTTGGGCCATTTTGGTGAAATATGCACAAGTGAACGAATTACAAATATATTTTATTGTAGGACGGGAATAAGTGCTAGAAGCACTCCAGCAAAGTGAAACAAAGGCAACACTCAAAGGATAAGAAGGGAGTGAAATGCAGCTGGGACGACAGTGACGTGCATTTCCAGTGCATTCGTTTCTCAGCTGTAAAATGGGTAAGATATCACCTACTTCACCAAACCAGGCCACGGGTTAAATGAGATAATGGATGTACACATGCCTTGTGAATTGCTAATTATTAAGGTAACATCATCGGTATTATTCAGTAAGGATATCATTTTGAGTGAGTATTTGTGTTTTTACTGCCAGTACTGTTTTGGATGGGAAAGGGCAGCCATGTTTCAGACCTACTTAAAAAACCTCCTTTCCCCTCCAAGTACAAAAGTAATACAGAGCCTCACGGTATAAAACAAACACAACAACCAAGAAGCAAACAGGATGACAAGTGAAAGTTCCCCCTTTATTTTCTGCCACAAAGCCTACTCCTCTGTAACAGAGCGTGAATTCTTTCAGGAGATTTTTTAAAAATGCACCTGAAAAATTTAAAATAAACCCACTAGAACTCTATCAGATGTATTGCGACCCCCTCCCCCACCTGACAGAATGTCTTTGTTTCTCATGGGATAAGATCCTCATCATCAAACCCTTTGCAGAATCAGAGATGCCTCTAACTCCTAACCCTGCTTCATTAAGTAAACTCATTAAGGTGCAACAGCTTCCTGGGCCCTTGAGAATATTCACAGTCATATAAAAAGGAGACCCTGCCATTAAGTGTTAGAATCATTTAAAAAATCACTTTGCATATATCAACTCCTCAGTTTTTTACAAAGACCGTATTAGGTAGGTAGGGTTATTAGTCCCATTTTAAAGATGAAAAATCTGAAGCCCAGAAAGTTCCAGTGGTTTCTCATATACTAGTAAGTGGCAGTCTCTACTTTAAAGGCGGGTGGCTGATCTTCATGCAGGGCTTTGGGGAACCATGAACGAAGCCACAGGCACCGAATGCCAATGTCTCTCCATGGCCACCTGCATCGAAACCCCCAGCAACTTAAAAAAAGACAGACTCCAGGATGCCTGGGTGGCTCAGGTGGTTGAGTGTTAGACTTTTGATCTCGTTTCTGGTCTTGATCTCAGGGACATGAGTTTAAGCCCTGCACTGGGCTCCACTCTGGGCAGGGAGCCTACGTTTAAAAAAAAAGAGAGACGTATTCCTAGACTCCAATCCAGACCTATGGAATCAGTAGTGTGAAACCCTGCACTTTAAGACTTTATTAAAGACATTTATTCATTGTGCTAAAAGATACATATACATTACCATTTTGACTGTTTCCGAGTGTATAGTTCAGTGTCATTAGGTACATTCACAGTAATGTGAATTCAGACTGTTGCGAATGTACTTAACTATCTCTACCATCCATCTCCAAAACTTTTTCATCATCCCGAAATAAAATTCTGTACCCATTATACAACTCCCATTGCCCCTCCTGCAGTCCCTTGTAACCCCCATGCTACTTTCTGTCTCTATGAATTTACCTATTCTAGATATTTCTCATGATTGGAATCACACAATATTTGTCCTTTTTTAACTGCCTTATTTCACTCAACATCATGTCTTCAAGGTTCATCCACGCTGTAGCATGTGTCATAATTTCATTCCTTTTTTAAGGTGGACTAGCATTCCTCTGTATGTACAGACCACATTTTGTGTATCCATTCATCCATCAGTGGACACGTGGGTTGCTTCCACCTTTTGGCTACCATCAGTAATGCTGCTATGAACATGGGTGTGCAAATACTGCTTCAAGATCCCACTTTCAATTCTATGGGGTGTACACCCAGAAGCAGATTTGCTGGATCAGAGGGTGATTCTATGTTTATTTTTTTAAGGAACCATCATAACTGTTTTCCTCAGCAGCTTCGCCATTTTCCATTGTCACCAGCAATGCACAAGGGTTCTCCACCCTCCACCACCTGTCGTTTTCTGGGGTTTTTTTTTCTCAGTGTTGTAACAGCCGTCCTAAGGGGTGTGAAGTGGTGGAATCTGCACTTTTAACATGATCTTCCACGTGATTCTCATTCATATGAAAGTCTGAGAATTGCTGGTCTTTAGAAATCTTAGCATCAGAAAGAGAAGGGGCAGGGAGCCTTCTAAGTCTAAGAAGCAAAGCAGGGATTTGCCAACAAGTGTCATCATCAACAGTAGATTGATTGGGAAAGCTTGACCATTCCCCTGTTGGAAAAAAAAAAAAATTAAGGAACAGTCTTAGACCACTGGCTAAGGAGTTGGTAGGTGGAAGAGAAACAGAGAGTTACTGACCTTGATAGCTACCCTGAGCTGGGTCAAAGCAAAAAACAAAGTCCTTCAAACCAAAGAGTTCTCCACAGCAGCCTTGAGCAGTGCTTGCGAATAGCATACATCATTTAGCCACCCCGTCCACAAAGGGGAAAAAGTTCCTTTCTGGCAATGTGTGGCTGAGTTAGTGATGCCCTGACACCTAGGCGAGGGAAACTGATGCCATTTCTAAGAGGACAAAAGAAGGCAAGAGAGGAGACCCACAAAGGGGTGGAATGGTGAGCCTGTGACCTTGGTTTCCCTCCACCTAAAAGCTTCGTTTATATTTAAGCTCATACATAACTTTTGGATGGAAAAATGCGCTGGTTAACAAGTTGGACCCAGGCTTTCAAGTGGTGAAATTATGCCCCCTAGTGGTTGTTCTCTAGGACATTTGAGTCATGAAAGATTTGCACATGAAGGTAAGGAATGCAAGGCAGTGGAGGTAACAGTTTTAAATTAATTCATTATAGTTGGCTGGAATGGGGGCGATTTAGAAAATACTCCCCTCACCCCCACCCCCAGTGGAAATCTGGATGACGCTGGCAGTCCCTTCTGTGATGGAGAGTGACTGACACTAGTTGGACTTCAAGGGCTTCCACCTCATACTGTGCTTCTCTGTACAACAAGGAGAGGTAGGTCCTACTACTGTTGTTATTATTATCACTATTCTCATGTAAAGGGTAGAGGAACAGAGGCTCAGAGAGATCAAGTGACCTTTCCAAGTCTTGAGCCACAGCTCCTCTCAACATGTAAGCACGTAAGAACATAATGAAAGAAAAACAGTAAGATCACTAGAAGAAAAATCCATGTCTCCTTACTTGAGTTCTCTACCATGGCAAGGGGGAAGCAGAGATATATACTAGAAAACAATTTTAGGTACTTTTTGTACCATAAAAATAATAAAATCCTAAAGAAAAAGGAAATAAAAGAAAATTATTCATCATCCCATCATACAGAGCTATTCCCTCTTTGTATTTGGGTGATTATTACCTAAAACTATTTTTTAACCTAAGATTTACCATATGCATACATACAGCAGTAAAGAAACAGAGTCTTCTTTGTTGTTGTTCATTGAGACATTGTATTTGTGTGTATGGATTACATCCCTATAAAGGAATCCCAGGATTTTCCGTCCTGTGTGTTTGAATGTTGCTTCCTCTTGGTCTATGATGTCGGCTGAGGTCACCAGCATGGTGAAACCAACTCTGAGAGCAAACTGTTCTGTCATCTTTGTAGATCACTGAATTGCATACCAAATCTGGGGTCAATAACGCCACACTTGTTTAACCTGAGTGTAGGTTCACAACAATCCCCCCAGCTCTGTGATGGTTAATGGTTTTGCACTGACCAATGTACGCATGCTTCAACATCAGTGAGAAGTGCCTTTGGAGCACAGCCTGAATAAGAGCCTGCTGTTTGCCTCCCTTCTCAGCACTGCTGACGCATCTGAGAGCAGAGCGTTGGCCAGGATGTTCACAGATGCCATTATGGTGGCATGGAAAGAGGTGGAAAGAGCATGACAGCTTTTGATGACCTACTTATCCCCTTCCCAGATCACAACATTCTTTCTAAATGCTGCTGCCTTAAACTTTTTTTTTAATGAGTTTCTTCATAATAGTCAAACACTGGAATGAAGCCAAATATCCAGATGTCTATCAACCAGTTGAATGAATAAGTAATTTGTGACACACGCACATACACAAAACACAATCTAAAATTTAGTGTTTACTGTTCTCTCCGATTCCTCCCAGTCCTTGGTAACCATTATTCTATTTTCTTTCTCTACGAATGTGAGTCTTAATACCTCACGTAAGTTAGATCATACAGTGTTTGTCTTTGTGCGACTGGCTTCTTTCACTCAGCGTAACGTCTTCAAGGTTCATCTGTGTTGTAGCATGGATCACTACTTCATGACTTTTAAGGTGGAATAATAGTCCATTGTACGTATACCCCACATTTTGTGTATCCATCCACCCACTGATGGACAGTTTGGGTTGTGCCTTTAACTTTTCAAGTTTCTCTTCTTGCCACTTGGGTAAATACAAAGCCATCAGAACATCAAGGAGTGATACGTGCCTCATTTCTAAGCCTGGCGTATGGCGGTGGAAGGAGACATTAAGTGAATGCTTTGAGGAAACTGCCTTGACTTCTTCAATTTTTACTGAAGGCGGAAAGACTGCTATCTTAGAAGGTGCCTGCTGGGCCCTGTTGGAAAGAGCAGTCGAGGCAAACTGGAGGGTGTTTAGTCGATCAATCTACAGCAGACTACGGTACATGTTGCGTGAGGTTCTGACCTTGAGAGCTCAGTGAAACACAAATGAGTTGAAACAGTTCCAAGAAGGAGGCTGCCGGAAAAGCCACAGTTCCAGGCAGGCGTGAGTATTAGGCAGGAAGTAGCAGGCAGTGAGTATTAGGAGGAAGCCTTAAGGAACATCTTTTCAAGTTAGATAGAGTGATTTAGGGCAAACAAAAGTATAATAAAAATGGAGCGGCAGTTACCGGAAGAGGCAGCTGAGGTTAAACCATCACTAGGTACTCGTTCCTACCTGTGGCATGAATGGATACATGAATTTAAATGAATCCAGGCCCGTGATGAATCATCACCCACCATGTGTGCTTCATTTTGAGCTTACCTGCTGGTTACCTCATTTGGTTTGGTCCTGGTAACAACCAAGTGAGTCAGGCAGGGAAGGGACCACTCTCCTAACCGCACAGAGCAGGACATCGGGGGACCCAGAGAGGCGAAGTGATTTGTGGCATTATGGAAAGACCTGGAGCTCCAGTAAGGCCAAGGTACAGAGGATGAAGGGGCAGATCCCTAACCTTTAGTGTCAGATGCAGCACAGAGTAACCTCTTCCTCCACTGGGTGTCCCGAGAGGCCATGTCAGAGAAGCTCAAGAGATGGCCTTCAGCCCAGCCCCGCCTGCCTGCCTCTTCTGTGTCTACACTTCCCCGCGGTAGCCTCAGCAGTAAGGGCTGGCCTGTGGCTGTCGTCTAAACTAGGGAACGATCCCTCCTTTCCTTTCTCTGTAAAAATGCTGGGTTGGACTCTGAGGGTAACCTTTAAATTTAAGGCTATCATTAATCTCCCCAAGTCTAACAATCCCTTCCAAAAACAACTTTACACTTTTAAATCAAGAGGTGTATCTTATAGTCGGTTTCCAAAGAAACTTCTCTGCCACCCCTTCCTGTACCCTAGCCCTCTGAAATATCTCAAATAGATGGCATCTTTCAATTAAAGACATCATTGAGCCCCCTGGGGCATGGGAGAGAGGAAAAAGAATCGCTGGTGGGATTCTGGCTGGGCTTTCCAGATGACTTGGACCCCACCACCCTGTCACTGGTGAGACAGCTTCCGGTCTGCTCTCTTGTCTCAAGCCCAGGCTGAAATCTCTATGTGTGAAAAGAACTTGACATGAAATCCTTCAGGACACACCCTTAAAGCTGTGCAGCAGCAATCCCACCCCTACGTACAGACCCAGAAAACGGAAAACTTGTGCGCACACAGGTTTGTTCCCAAATGTTCACAGCGATGTTATTCATAACGGCTCCAAAGTGGAAACAACCCAAATGTCCACCAACCGATGAATGAGCAAACAAAATGTGGTATATCCATGCAAGGAATATCGCTGGGCCATAAAAAAGAAGGAAATCCTGACACCTGCTACAACACGGATGAACCTTGATAACCACAGGTGAAGCGAAGGAAGTCAGTCACATAAGACCACATCCTGCAAGCTTCCAGAATGGGAAGATCCACAGAGACAGAAAGTGGGTTAATGGTTGCAGGGTTGGGGGGAGGGGGAATGGGAGTCCCTGCAAATGGGTATAGGGTTTCTTTTGGGGGTGATGAAAATGTTCTGTAATTACATAGTTATGATGGTTGCCTAACTCTGTGAATGTATTAAAAGTCACTGAATTGTACATTTTTTTTAAGATTTTATTTATTTATTTTGACAGAGAGAGAGAGAGAGATTACAAGTAGGCAGACAGGCAGGCAGAGATAGAGGGAGAAGCAGGCTCTCTGCTGAGCAGGGAGCCCGATGCGGGCCTCGATCCCAGGACCCTGAGATCATGACCTGAGCCGAAGGCAGAGGCTTTAACCCACTGAGCCACCCAGGCGCCCTGAATTGTACATTTTAAAATAGTGAATTTCATGGTATATAAATTGTATCTCAACAAAAATTTTTTAAAAACAGTTGTGTACAAAACTGTATAATTTATAGTTCAATTAAAAAGAACAGTAAAGGGGAAGAGGGCTTTAGCAGTTTCCCTTTTGACTCTGGAAAGCTGGTCAGAGGACAGAAGAAATTCCTGTGGAGCCTCTCAGATTCCAAAGCTTCCAGTGGGGAGACCTGCAGAATCTGGAAAGACCCCACATTATGTCTCAAGGCACCTGACATCCCTAGGTCCTCCCGAAGAGAGCACACTTAGTGACGCATGAATCCATCCTAACATAGCTGAAGGGCTGTCATGAGACACAGGGATTGGGCTTCCGAATGACTCCAGTGGATGGGGTGACAAGAACGCAGTCTGGTTAATGAGAAGAAAGCCTCCCGAGGGATTGGAGCCTTCTGAATATGGCATGAATGCCCCAAATGGGCTGCATTCAGTAGATTGAATTTTGAAGAGAAAAGTTGTTCAAAGTCAAACCTTCAAATACTATCAGAAAGTCTCATGCAGTGACTACATGCCAGATTCAGCTGGTCCTAAGTTCAAATCCTGGTCCATTACTCATTAGCTCTGTGATCTTGGGCAATACATTAAGATCTCTGGACTGGAGTTTACCGTGTTTTGTTTTGTTTTGTTTTTTGTTTTAGGGGATAATAATAGGACCTACCTCACGACTTTGTTCTGAGGTTTAAGTGAAATCCTCAGCCCTAATATATACTACAGTGGCTGTTGTAAACTGACCTAAATTTATTTATGCACCAATTATTAGGTTGTTTTGGTAGACATTATGGGCTACTGAGAGCCAGCTGCTCCCTCTACAACTTTATGAATGTTTCAGATCCAATCCCACCACATCTTGGACATTAGACACATTTTATCAGAGACAAAAAATCTGTCCTCAAGGCTAATCACAGCTCCGTCCTTTCAGGGGCTCTAACCAGACCTGACGTGGCTTGTTCTAGCAAACTCCATGATCTAGAACCAGAATTAAGTTAACCCTAAGGCTTCAAGCAAGTCAAATTCTTTGACATCGTAGCTGGACACAGGACCATGTTAGAAGGTAGCCTCAGGGGGCACCTGGGTGGCTCAGTGGGTTGAAGCCTCTGCCTTCGGCTCAGGTCATAATCTCAGGGTCCTGGGATTGAGCCCCTCCCTGCTCAGCGGGGAGCCTGCTTCCTCCTCTCTCTGCCTGCCTCTCTGCCTGCTTGTGATCTCCTTCTGTGTGTCAAATAAATAAATAAAAATCTTTAAAAAAAAAGAAAAAAGAGAGAAAAAAAAGAATGTAGCCTCAAATACCGTCCAGAAAGGCGAAATGAACAAAACTCAAAAAATTCTTTTTTCCTACCATGCAAGGGTGGGGAGCGACTGTCAACTATCTTAGCCAATGTGTAGATCTTCCATACCACTGATTTAATTTTATTTTTTAAAGATTTTATTTATTTATTTGAGAGAGAGAGAGAAAGTGAGTGAGAGACCACAAGCAGGGGGGAGCTGCAGAGGGAGAGGGAGAAGCGGGCTCCCTGCTGAGCAGGGACACCCCCTCCCAACATGGGGCTTCATTCCAGGACCCTGAGATCATGACCTGAGCTGATGGCAGAGGCCTTAACCGACTGAACCACCCAGGCGCCCCAATATACCCCTGATTTTAATGATGAATACCTATTTCTAACTGGGATTATTAACAAGTCACATTTTTCTCCCAGTGAATACCTATCTAATACACTAATTGGGCTAATTACAATGCTTTGTTACTAGTGGGAGATATTAATGGCTGATGCCCTCACAGCAGCAGTGAATATTTGATTAAATATTAGCCTATCACTCCTGTATATTCTCCATTAAGGCACTGAACTTCCTAGAGCACAGTTTAAATGAGCACATAAATACTAATCACATTGTAGACCACAGACATCTGAGAGCTGACTGCATTTCTCCAGTGCCCTGGTATTTCTAAAATAGAGACTTGTTTTAGTAGGAGTTAACCACCTAGGTGGTGGAATACCTCCTATAAGCCAGCCATCCCTTTAAATCCTTTAGCTCATTTAGATTCTCACAACAACCCTTTGAGGTGTGGGACGTGACTCCCACATCATCAAAGAGGAAACAGCTTCAAAGTCAGGAAGCTATAGAATATTTGGCAGAAATAAAGTGAAGAAAAAAGAAATAGGAATCTTGCTCCCTGTAAATATGGTCCTTATCTTAGATGAAGAGCAAGAAGGAAGATTAGGGAAGTCTAACCCTGGCAGAGAGCCTTCCCTTAGTAAAACACCACTCATCCTGTCACACAACCTAGCACATCTCCTTTACCTCCATTTGAGTGTTAATTTCATACTTTCAATTGACTGCAGAGCGATGCACTCCCTTCCCACTGCCTGGCTGAGGACCTCCACGGTCTGTTCTTGCTGCTCTGTCCACACCCAATCCCAGACCACCTCCATCTAGAATTACAGCAAGCCAAGGGCTAGGGTTACTGCACTTAGCACTGAAAGGCTGCCTCATTCCAGCCTTTTAGAGCCAGGCAGCTAATCACTCATCACTTGCCAGTTGGCTGGTGTATTTTGGGCTTGCTTTGTTTCTACCAGGGCTGAAAACAAGCAAAGGGTGAGTGGCCATCAGGAATGGAACAGGCTGAGCAGGGCTGGAGGATATGAGTGACATGGGAATTTGGAGAACCAACATCCCCGGGGTGTTAGGGCCTGTGGGCAGGTGTGAGTGTCTCCAAAACTGACATTGTGCATGTGACTAAGGGCCCACACGCATCGTCCCCACCTGGGATTACTGAGAGCCTAGTACATGCAAGGCATTTTTAAATGGGAATGTCAACACGGTTTCTGTCTTTAAGGGGAGCCCTTTAGTAGGGAGATAAGTGTCCTAATCTACCCCCCAACACTCCCAGCCAACCTATTCTCCCTCCTCTCCTCTTCCAGTTTCCATGAAAGATACTCCCATTCACCTTCTCTCCTAGCCTTAGAATGAGGAGTCACCCTGGAGCACCCCCCCCTCCTTCACCTCTTACATCGGTTCGTCACTTTAAACAAATGCAATCTCCTTTTCTGTCCCATTTCCGTGATCCTAGTTCATCATTTCTCACTTGGACTAATGCAGTAGCCTCTCCACTAGTTTCCCCGACTCCAGGGTTGGCCTCCTAACCCTCCCCCTCTCCACTGTAGCCAGAGTGATCTCTGTAATTTAGTGCATCTGACCATGTTGTTTCCCTGAGAGAAATCCTTTGGCAGCTTCCCATGCCTACAAAATAAAGTCTAACTCCCCATGCACTCTGTCACTCTCTTGGCAGTTGATGGGCACTTTCTCTGGAGCACTATGCTAGGGACAAGTATACAGGTGTGAACAAAACAGAAATGGTCTTTGTCCTCTGGAAGCTGGCAGACTGGTGGAGGAGACAAACAAAAGAAACAAAACCACGAAATAACATCATCCTGTTACAAAGAGCCGCCAAGTACAGGAACTGAGGGCCAGAAGAATCGCCGTGGGTGCCTACTTGAGACCAGGCATGCAGGGAAGTCGTCTCCAAGAGCTGAAGGCTGAGTAGAAGGCAGTCAGGTGAAGAGTGGGCGGAGTATAAAACAGTGCACTGTGTTTTAGAAACTCGAGGAAGGTCGTATGGCTGTGCCCTGATGGGGAGTCTGGGGAGGTCACAAGCCTCAGACCATACCTTGCAGCCCATGGGGAAGAGTCTGGATTTCACTTTGCTACACTGGGAAGCCACAGAAGTCTTTTAAGCAATATGTAACTCAGTCTGACTTACATTCTCAGGGCATCACTCTGGCGGCTGCCTGAAAAATGGTGAGAGGGACACAAGAATAGAAGTGGTATTATGTGATTTGTGCCCCCCCCAAATTCATATATTGAAGTGCTAATCTCCAATACCTCAGATTGTGACTTTAGTTGGTTATTAAATTAAATTGAGTTCATTAGGGTGAGCCCTAATCCACTATGACTGGTATCCTTATAGTAAGAGGAGATTAGGTCTTAACCCCTTCTCCCACCAACTTCCCACTTTTACTTTTACAGAAACAGTTTTACTTCACTTACACTGGGTATCTCCTATTCATGCCTCAAAACTTGGCTCACCACCTCCCAGAAGTCTGTCCTGACCCCTCCACGTTGGGCCAACCCACAGGTTATCACTTCCCATCTCAGAGAGAGGGAAGTGTTCTTTACAAATGAACACCCCCCCCCATGATACTATAACCAACTGGAGAGAAGGCACCTGGAGTACTGTATCTACTCCTAGCGGCCAGTGTAGCCCTTGGCTATAGTAAATACTCCATAAATTTTTTTTGTTGTTGGCTAATTGAACAAAATAAAAAAATTTTTTTTGATTGTACAGAAAGTGATCGGTGCCATTCAAAAAAGAAAGTGAACAAAGTGCTGTGGAAATTCAGGACTTAATAAACTCCAAGCCAGTCGGCAAGACTGCCTGCTAATTGCATGTCACAGCCTAGCGGGGAAGAGGGATCACATGGCTTGTTGCAGAGGTACTTAGAGGATGCAGAAGGGCCGAGAGAAACAGGAGCTGCTGTCTAACATGTCAGCGAGGGAGGCACTGGGTGTGTGCTGAGTGCTGAAAGGAAAACAGATCATCTTCTGTGTCCGTGGCCCACATCCCCGGCCCCTCCATTAGAGTGAACTATTGTGTGTGAATGCGAATTTGACATGTAATCTATAGACTTTGGGGTTGAATCTGATTTTGTCCACCTGGTAAATGAGTGTCGGTTAAATGATCTTGCTTCTCCCTGGAGGTCATAATTCCATTTAAGGGGCAACTGGGTCTTATTAAGCTGTTCGAATTCTTATCGCTCCTACAGCATCCTCACATTACATACCCTGGGTTATTATATTTGTTGTGTTCAACAAATAGATTCTACTCAAGGTTTTGCCATGAACTGACTATGTGACTTTGGAGAAATCAGGTTAATTTCTTTGGCCCTCCATTTTCTGTCTGGGGGGCACTGACATGATCTATTTGCCTTCTTCAGAAAACTCGGGGTGGGGGGAGAGCCTGGAAACAAAGCCAGGAATGTGGAGCAGAGGATCTCCTTCAGTGTTCTGCAGTCATACACCTTCCCTGCTGCTGGTGTCCTGAGTAGAGGATCTCCTTCAGTGTTCTGCAGTCATACACCTTCCCTGCTGCTGGTGTCCTGAGTAGAGGATCTCCTTCAGTGTTCTGCAGTCATACACCTTCCCTGCTGCTGGTGTCCTGAGTAGAGGATCTCCTTCAGTGTTCTGCAGTCATACACCTTCCCTGCTGCTGGTGTCCTGAGTAGAGGATCTCCTTCAGTGTTCTGCAGTCATACACCTTCCCTGCTGCTGGTGTCCTGAGTAGAGGATCTCCTTCAGTGTTCTGCAGTCATACACCTTCCCTGCTGCTGGTGTCCTGAGTAGAGGATCTCCTTCAGTGTTCTGCAGTCATACACCTTCCCTGCTGCTGGTGTCCTGAGTAGAGGATCTCCTTCAGTGTTCTGCAGTCATACACCTTCCCTGCTGCTGGTGTCCTGAGTAGAGGATCTCCTTCAGTGTTCTGCAGTCATACACCTTCCCTGCTGCTGGTGTCCTGAGTAGAGGATCTCCTTCAGTGTTCTGCAGTCATACACCTTCCCTGCTGCTGGTGTCCTGAGGACTTCCCCTTGATGCTAATCATATGAGCTCCTCCTTGCTGGCTTCCCTCTTTCCTCCCTCCCTAGTATTGTAGAAATGGTGTGTGTCTGTGGCAGGAGGTTGAGGGGGGCGCTTTTCTTTATCAGAGATCACTGATGCACAGAAAAAGTAATATTGTTTACATACAAATAAAAAAATCAATTTAACGTAGTTGCTATTTTTACGAGGGAATTATGACTGGTTAGAGTTGTCTCATTTTTAAATACAAACAATATGATATAGAAGGCTATGGATTACTCTTTAATCCCATGAGTCCGTTAATGGATAAAAGGAGACATGAGGGAAGAAAGAGGAAGGGAGAGAGGGAGGACTGAACGACCCACAGAGGATGAGAGAGAAAGAGGCAGAGGACAGAGGAGGAAGAGAGATGGGAGAGGAGGGCAGGGGAGGGGAGAGGAAGGCAGAGGAGAGGGAGAAGAAAACAGTGTAAAACACCGTGACAGGCCTGCTGCTCACCGGGGCTGCTGTCTTTCGCCACCGGGTTATTTGTCCTTGCTTGCCCAACAAGGGCAAGTCTGTAACTCATCCCTGCCCAAAACCCAGGTCTTCGCCGTGTAGCGTCTAGTGACTTACAGCGTAAATCCACTGTGGGAACTGCAGTCCATTAAGGAAGGAACTCTCTGAGCTGTAGGGGCAGTGACAAGAGCAGCATCTATGCCAGTGTTTGAGGATGCCAGTGAATCCAGTCAGAGGGCTGGCCTTTCCCTCCCCCCGCTTAGAGGCCACGCCACCTATTTATTGCTGAATTTTTCCTGAAACAGACACTGTTTGGGTGTCCTATAAAAGCATTCGGCATGCCCATTCAGTGTCACGTTATTCAGGGACTAGAGGGATTTGGAGATGCCTGTAGTACCAAAGCCCCCACATTTGGTTGTGTGGTTATTCACCAAACAAGGGTGCCCAGGCCAAGAGACACCCATATCTACCCTCCAAGCCAAGCACCAGGCAAAGCCATGTCTACTTGGAGGAAGAAATGGCTTTTTCTAATTTGCCCAAAGTCTCCAGTGGTCCTGTGTGACCCAGAATCCATTCAGAGCAAGTTTGTTATTTATCTGAAGAAATGCTGAGAGACTGTGAGCAGCTCTGGAGGCTGGATTGGCACATGGGCTCCAGTACCTCCAAGATGACGGTGGGAGAAGAGGGACGACCACCTCAAACCACAACCCCATGTTACATTTGCTCTCTGGCTTGATCCTCATTGCATCCCTGTGAGGTAGTTGAGGCAGGTGTTCCCCATTGCCAGATGGGCACTGTTGCTCAGAAAGATTGAGACCTACTCAAGGGCACACAAGCTAAGTACATTTGGGAACTTAGTACACCAGGCACAGGGGTGTCAATGAACAAAGAACTGTGGACACTAAGAATAGACATCAATTATACAGACTCTGAGTCAGCTGCTCTTGCTGACTCTCTGAAGAGGAATTTGGGGCTGATGCCAAGTCCCTCTCTTAATCTAATTTTGGCCATTGTCAAACAAGGATGGGTCTTTCTTAAAGGACTAGAAGGAGTGGAGGACCCAGAGAATCCAGCTCCTTCCTTGGTCCAGTGAAGCCTGGGAGACCTTAGGCACCTCTGAAGTCTGACTCCACATGGCGTTGGGTCCCTAGCCCACATCAGAGGGTGCTGAAGAGGTTCCGAGTGCCGGAAAGGGTTGTGCATCTCCCTGTGACCACTAGAGGGCGTAGGGAGGGCCCGGCTTCCTGGGGTCCAGAGAGGCTAAACACATGGGATCAGTGATACAGCCAGGGCATGGAGACAGTTCTTAGATAAGAAACCTCACCAAGAGCAGCCATGGTAGAGGACGTGGGTATCCAAGTGAAGCATCCAACAGTTGGTCAGTGTGTCTCAAAGAGTTTTTTGGAGGAGGTAATTAGATCAGTTCAATTCCCTGCTCTGACACTAGCTGAATAAGCTTAAGCAAGTTGTTTTAAACGTCTAAGCCTCAGTTTACTCATCTGTAAAGTGGACATATCATGACATGGAGTGCAGAAGTGCCAAGAGCCTTCTAGGCTGTCTAGTACACTGCCTGGCACTTTAGGCAGCTGAACTATTGCTTATTATTATAAAAATCTCACTATGTTTCTAGACTCATGGAAATTCTGAAAGAGTATTTGAGCCCTAGAGAGAGCCCCTGAAGAGATTCTGAACCGTAACTTCCTGGTAGAGGTTGTGTTCCTCCCAAACAGTCACACATTATTAAAGTGTGTGTGCTCACAACCTTGGAGGTATTTTTTGTTTACATTCCCAAGAGACACTGTTGTACAGAATTAAACACAAATTGGGGGCATGCAGAGTGCAGAGCTAGAACAGGGGATGTGGGAAAGGAAACTTGCCAGAGAGGAAGAAGGGCTGGGGATAGGTGTGGGGACAGAACATTGAAAAAGAGGGAGTTAGTGAAATACAGTTGGGAAACACTGGATTGGACAAAATGTCAGAAGGCTACTGAGAGAAGGGGGTGACCTGGAGTCAGACACCCTCCTCTCTGGGATCTTTTTCTCATCCTTAAAATGGGGAGGGCTGATATCCTTCTAGCTCTGACATTCTCTCATTTCACATGGGGAAACAGGAAGAGAATTCCACCGGAAGTGGAAATATAGGACAACGCTAGCATCTGCTCCAAGTCATATGTCCAGTTCATTGTTTTGTCAAATGTGTATCAAACATCCAGCATGTTCTGGGCATTGTACTAAAGTGCTGAAAAAACTAAACAGGCAACGACAAGTGTTCCTTGTCCTTGAAGCCAATCATCTAGTGGACAATGTAAGTGCCTCTCCTCTCACGCGTTGGATGATGAGAGGGCATGAAGGAATTGTTAAGGATTAAACAGGATAAGGAAGAGACTGTACTCTGGGTTTGACTTTTATTTCTTGACTCCCTCAAGTTTCTGCCGACTGTTGAACCTGTGAACCTGTGCCCAATATCAATCAGGTAATAAATTTTGCCAATGTCTATCACATTAGTATTTTTAAGAATAATATAGTTAACTTATATTACCCTTAATATTTTTCTGAGCATTTTCTCCTAAATTTCATTTATATTTATTTATTTCATTTATATTTATCTCTGTAGGCAATATGGGAAAAAAGCATAAAATATGATCCTTCTCCTCAGGAAGCTTATGGTATAATTGAGGATGGAGATAATGAGACAATAAATAAAATCACTTGGATCAAAAACTAAGTTATGCAACAGAGGCTATTTAGTCTATATCAAGAGATTGGGACATGTGATCACTGTGAGCCATGATAGCTGGAAAAGCCTTCATAGTTGGGGAACAATGGACTTGGAGTTAAAGAAGGGTGGGAGCTCAGACGGTCCCCAGGAACGAGCATGGCAGATAAGTGGGTTGGGGAGAGGGACAGTAAGAAGACTGTGCAGATCATTTATAAATAATGAGAAATTTGGTTGATTACGCATGGTAATGAGGGTTCACCATTGGTCTTAAGAGTCCATTTGATCCTATCCACAATGAGGAGCCACAGTACAGTTGAGAAAACATAGGTACCTTTAATTAAGAAGCATCTGAAGAAAAAGAATTTGGTGCTGGTATGAGGATGAGTTTTATCCACGATCTGTCCAACCCAAGTTGAAAAATTAGGAGGTCATTACAGTAAAGTATTTAGGCTCTAGAATCAGACTTTGATTTGAACCCTGGAAGCTGTCACTTAAAAACTGGACAAGTCCTTGAGCAAGGTGTTTATATTCTCAACTTTTGATTTCTTAACCCATAAGATAGAGATGATGGCACTTACTTTTCAGGATGGTTCCTGTATTAAATGGGTGAGGATGTGCAGAGCCCAGTGCCTGCAGTGTATTAGGTTCCCCGACTCCTTCTGCTCTGAATGAAGAGAGACATTCAGGCAAATCAGTCATTGACTGATTCCAACCAAAGGGAAGAGAACAAGGAAAGATGACGCCACTGGCAGAAGCTGAGATGTGAGTAGTTTGGGGGAGTGGTGATGACCTTGAGACGACGAAGGTATAGGTGCAAGTAGAATTATCCCCAAGGCACTTGAAAATAGAACATCAGAGGGAGACCAAGATAAAGCTGTAGATTAAGGGCTCCTTAGTATAAAAGTGATAGTAGACACTGTGTGGGCAGACAAATTTTAGGACAGCAAGAGTACAGAAGAGACTTGGAGGGTTCCATTAAGTGGGGCTGGAGAAGGGAGAGGAATAACTACTCATTGAGAAAGAGTGATCAGGAGAGTACAGAGTGTCAAAACCACAATAAGACTTTCCAGGAAAAAAAGTCACTATGCAAAACACCAAAGAGAGGTGAGAAAGCACAAGCCTGATGAGAAGTCGTTTGATCTCAAAGAATGAGTCTCAGATAGTTAAGGGGGAATAGCAGGACTTTAACTCCTCAGGAGTGCTGGAAAAGGGAATCAGGTATCAGGGAAACAGTTGAACCAGTTGACCACAAAAGTAACTTCCAACTGAGCAGCAGTACTCACCACTTGGGAGGTAAGAATCATGCAGACTGAGGGAAAGGGAAGTAGATGGTGAAGGCACATATTCAGAAATCTGACCCAAAAAGATATTTGAGGAAGGGGCACTAGTGTTAAGAGAAGATAATATGGCAAGGTTGCTACATGTTTTACGGTGAAAGAAAGGAAGGCAGAGAATACTGAATTGTAGGGTGGGGGGGACCTCAGAACTCAAAATAAGAAGCATTGTTTCTAGAAGTAGGAAAGAAAATATATCAAGGCTTTAGGAGGTAGTGTTACTTTAGAGAGAATGGATGCTTATTCCTCTGAAGACTAAGGAACTAAAACATAATTTGAGGAGAATGGAACCCATGCAAGAGAGCCTCCCAGTGGACCTCAGCTTTCTCAGAAGAATATGGGAAGATGAAGATGGAAGTATTCAAAGGCTGGTGAGGAAGGGACTACCTGTGGGGAATACACCAGAACAGCCCAGCCATAGAATAAATGGGTGGGCCAGAGAACATCCACTGAAGAATGGCCGGGAAGCAGAGAATAGTCAAAGAACCTGAGGCTGTTTCAACCAGAGAAGCATGGGAGTCAATGGCTGGCTTCAAATATTTGAAGAACTGACATGCAAAAGGAGTAGACATCTGTGGCACTAGGAGGAGCAGCTGAAAGGGACACCTGGTTCAGTTGGTTAAGTGGCTGACTCTTGATCTCAGCTCAGCTCTTGATCTCAGGGTCATGAATTCAAGCCCTGTGTGGAGTCCATGTTGGGCTCCAGGCTGGGTGTAAAGCCTACTTAAAAAAAAAAGAAAAGAAAAGAAAAGAAAAAAAGAATGAAAGTAGGACATGCTGACGGAAGTTGCAGGACCTTTATGTTCACCTGAATATAAGACAGAACTTTCTCACACTTAGGGAATGGTGGGGTGAGTGGTTCTCCCACGGTGATGGCCAGGGGACATGGGACAGTTACTTGCCCGGGATGCTGCACACAGGATTCAGCATCAGGAGAAATTTGGACTCCAACAATTTCTGAGGTCCTTCCCACCAGTACAACTGAAATTTATGCTGCATCTATAGGTATATAACAGACTAAAAGAATCTCATGGCTGAAAGAAACCTCGAAGCTCATCTAATCTAATAACCCATTTGACTCTTGAACCCCCTCTCTGAGAGGCTCACTGAATGATCAAGGACTATAAAACCCACCCAAGTTAAGCCTGAATCCATCAGTAGCCACTGGGGTACTAGGTTTCTACTTATTTCTCATCTGGATAGACGACTTATCTGTGGACCTCCCAAAGAACTCAGGACATCAAGATGGTCCAGGTGAAACTTTCATGAGAGCCCTTCTCAATAAAAGAGGAAATACGTGGGAAATGTTGATGAACCTTATATATTTGAGTTGTTCTTATTACTTGAAAACCCAAACTTACAAAGCAAATGCTGTGTTATTTTTTTTTAAGATACTTACTGAGAGAGAAAGCAAGCGAGAGAAAGAGCATGAGCAGGGAGAGGGAGAAGCAGGGTCCCCACTGAGCAGGGAGCCTGACGTGGGGCTCAATCCCAGGACCCCAGGACCATGACCTGAGCCTAAGGCAGACACGACCGACTGAGCCACTCAGGTGCTCCAAATGCTATGTGCTATTATCCATATTTCCAAAGGATCCTTCACTCACAAAATAACTCACATTGGGACAGTTTTAGGCAACAAATTCCAGGGATGAACTTAAAATGTACTCAATTTTTCTCCCTCCCCACAAACAAAAGGCTCTTTGCACACAGTTTTCTAAGAACTTGGGTATCACGCAAAGTGAACTTCACTGTTATTACAACATGACAAACAATTCCTCTGCTAAACTAGCCACACACAAGTGGCTAATGATCAGTTTGGTTCTGTCTAATGGCAGTCTTCACAGAAGACATCTAATTTGATCCAGGATTTCAAGATCTGCACCAGCCAGGGCTCTGTTTACCCAGGGAAGGGAGATTTTTAAAAAATGTCAGAACTGTTCTCAGTGGCACAGGTGGAAAGTCCTGTTGGGCTTACTGCTGTTTACTAGCTGTGTGGTCATAGAGAGTGGTTCAGTGTCTCACAGCCTCAGTGTCTGCATGTGTAAAGAAGGAATACCTAATTCACATGATTATTCTGAGGATTAGAAAGAATTTCTATAAAGACACACACACACACACACACACGTAGTAAGCCATCTGCTGCTGCCTCCTCAGGGCTTGCTTTGCTTCTCAGCAAACCAGTGAGGTAGCAGACCCAGAGATGGTTAACACCCAACAGCATTTTATAGACGGCAGAGCCAAGTTGCAAACTAAAACTGAGCCAGCACAAAATCTGGCTTTTGTGCCATGGCTGTAGCCTTCCAGGCAATCTCATCATCCCCTCTGGGGGGATATTGCAATAAGTAACAGTGAAGGAAGAGGGCCGCTGATTTGAAGAAGGCATACTGTAACAAGAGCTGTGGGAATGGATCACCTCCAAACACATGGCCCCTTCCTAATGCCCTGCTAACCCAGGTCCAGTTTCCACGGGAGAAGGCTGATTGGGTGGGAGGCCTGTCGCAGGGGTGGGGTGGTAGAAAGGGTAAACTTAAGACCCTATAACAAAGCTCAGTCCCCAAGAACCCCTCCAACCATCATCATCACCTTTACTATGTTAAGTGCCAATTTTCATAACCTTGCTTAAAAGCAAACAAAAGCCTCGTTTTAACTGCATGCTCAGCAGAATGGCTAAAATGAAAAAGAAAAGGAATGAAAACATTAAGAGTTGAGGAGCATGTGGTTCTATTGCTGGTGGGAGTGAAAATAGCTGCACCAACTTGAGACAACTGCTCAATACAATCTGAAAGCTGGTGTTCATTCCCTTCCACACAGCGATTGCATTCCCAGGTGTAAACTGAATAGAAACATTGACTACAGTCCTCTGTTAGAACTGTGCTACCCCAGGCATGACTTTATATTTAAATTAATTACAATTCAAGAAAATTAAAAATCCAATTCCTCAGCCAACCCCATTTCAAGTTCAAGCGCTCGCTACCTTATTGGCCAGCACAGACCGAGAACATTTCCATCACCGCATCAAGTTCTGCCGAATGCTGCTCTAGACTGTGGCCGCACCATTCCTAACAGTCCAACACTAGAAACTACCCAAAGGCCCATCAGCAACAGAACGGATAAATTATCTGCAGCACATTCATACGAGGGGATCCTCTAAGCAATGAGAGCGAGCTATCTACAAGTGCACGCGGCAGGGTCGATAAATGTCACAAACGAAAGAAGCCAGGCACAGAAGAGTCCGTACTGCAGGCTTCCGCGTATATAACGTTCCAAACCAGGCAAAACTAATCTGTGCTGTTAGAAACCACGACACGGGTTGTCCTTGACGGTGGGGACAGTGACAACAAGGGATCCTTGGGGGGCTGGTGATGTTCTGTTTCTTCCTCGGGGTTTGGTCTCACGGCAGGGTTCGCCTTCTGAGGATTCAGCCAATGGGGGTACACGGACGTCTCTTCTGCATGCGTTTCACACTTCGATACATTTTCTAAACGCCCCGTCCGAAAACTTCGCTGTTACAAACGTCACCTACAGCCTAGGCTGAGAAAAAGCGCGCGACCTTTCAAAAAAGCAAACGCGGCTTTGGGATCAGAGGCCTCCCCCGCACTCCCCACCGAGGCCTTCCGGGCCCACCACCCCCTCCCCGGCGCGTCCTACCTGGGCGCCCGGGTCGCGTCGTCGGGACGGCCGGCTCCGCAGGCTCGGGCGGCCACCGCGAGGGGCGGCCAGGCTCTCCCGGGGCTCGCGGGTGC
>LNAC01000232.1:0-115938 GCA_002007465.1 Ailurus styani | reverse complement strand
GGGGGCGCGTGCGCGCCCAACTCCAGGGACTTGTCCTGCCGCTGCCTCTTGCACTTGTACCTGCGATTCTGGAACCAGATCTTCACCTGCGTGGACGTGAGCTTCAGGCTGCTGGCGAGGTGCTCGCGCTCGGGCGCCGACAGGTACCGCTGCTGCTTGAACCTGCGTTCCAGCTCGAAGACCTGGGCTTGCGAGAAGAGGACCCGGGGCTTCCGGCGGCTGCGTGGCTTGGGCCTGTCGCTCTCCTCCGCCGCCTTACAGTCTCCGGCCGCCTCCAGAGGCTTCTTCAGCTGGCAGCTTTCTGCGGAAGAAGCACAACAGCGTCCCTTAGCAGTTTCCCGTCTAACCGCGGCTCCTGTCCCCGAGCACTGTGGCCCTTCTGGTGGCAGCGCGCAGCATGCGGTAGTAAATGCCTGGACTTTCTGGAAAGTTTGTGGTTCCTGGCGCCATGGGACCCTGCGACAGCCCCGGTACCCTCAGAACGCCCTTAGTGGGCAGAAGCACGTTCCGCGGGGAGGGATAGTGCGGGTTTGCTTAGAATTTGAGCATCTGTGAGCAAGAGAGTACTAACTGTGCGGCTCGGCGTGCCAATGACTATTTTCGGGATGAAAGTTTGCAACTACATAATAACTAGAGTATCTGCAAACTCATCTGCTTTCCACTCTGTTACGGATAGCTGAAGGTGTGAAGCATATTGGTGGTGGGGGCCCGGTATGCGTGAGTTGCGTGAATAAATCTTTCTGTTCGGAAATGCTTGAGTGTGACCCTCCTGCATTGCTTAGGAACTATATTTTGCTTTTAAAAGACAACCTCCAGCTAAATGCGTGACGATGTCTTAAAGAGAAAAAGAAATCTGATTGACTGATTTAGACCGTTGCGTGTCGATTTTAGGCCCAGGGGAAGTGTCAGGAGTCTAGGCCTCGGCTGCTGCCACATCAAGCCTCTTCTGAGGGAAGCGATTCTTTGACCCTCTCCCCTCAGAAACAAACACTTCCTTGGGGGCTCCATTCAGCTATTGGATCTCCCTACCCAATTCACCTCCCCTCCGATGTGAGCGGCTGGGATCTAGGACTAAGTTCGGCGCGTTTTTCACACAAAGCATAACATTATGAATTTTCAAAAAAGGCCAAGGCCTCAGGGGTGTGATGCTATGCACGCCCGTAATGGACTGTGTTCCCACGCACTCTCCAACCATCCCCTCCCTCTCTGCCGGGTGTGGTGGGTGCCGGGCCACTGAACTCCAAGCAGAGGAGTGAGGAAACCACCCAGCTGGTCTCTACCAAGGTTCCTGAGCCCTGCCAACACAACCTGCCTGGATCATCTTTTTGCAGAAGAGGGGACGGCTGTCCTGGCCTCAAAGACCTCGTCTCACCCTAGGGAGAGAGAGGAAGAGATTTGAGCCCTTGTCTCTCTAGGTCTTGGGAAGAACAAAAATGCTGTGAGTTGTCAGAATCCAGCAGCTGAGCCCGTGTTGCTTCTCAGCGTCAGGGCAGCAATAACTACTTTCCCCTCCTTTGGGGGCTTGCATCGCCTCTCCTCTCCTGGAGGAGTAGTTGTCGGGGTCACCTCGTCCTTCTCCCTCCGCCCCGGCTCCCTCGCAGGCACCTGTGCTTTGCGGAGCTGTCGTTGACCAGGGTGAGGCATGACCCCAGCCAAAGGTTAAGGGGGCGGGAAGCCGTGCTGGCAAGGTTTGTGGGCTGTTTGCGGGTGCTCCGCCATTGCTCCAGATGTGCGGGTGCGCTTTCTTTCCCCCTCTACTCACTTTGGCTCCGGTCCCTCACGACCTCGGGCTCCTCTTCATGTTCCTTAGGCCCGCTACACGAGTCTCGCAGGACTGTGTGGACATAGCTCTGGGGACAGAGCCCCGAACCCCCGTGGCCGTCGGCTGTGGCCAGTGAGTTCAAATAGGACAGTTTCTCGCCCTCTTCTTCCTCGTCCTCCTCTCCGCCGTCAGAAAATTGCGTCCCCTCGGTGGCGGCCAGCATGCACGGCGCCGAGTGAAAGTGGTGCTCCAAGTCCGCCTGTAAGTGCGCGCCGTGGAAGTGCTGTTGCTGCTGCTGCTCCAGATTCAAAATGTCTTTGACTGAGAAAGGGGTGGAGGTGACCGGGCTTGGTAACATCATCAGGGCCACTTAATTGTCCAGTCCAAATACTCAATAAATCCCGGCGGGGGCGGGGAAGCAGCGCGGCGGCTCCAGCTCTCCTTCTGGACTCTGCCGCTGCTGCTGAGTCGGGCTTTTGACAGACGCGGTCCGGCTCCAGTCTAAATCGCCTCCATTGGCCCGGACCTGGGGGTCTGGGTTTTGTTACAGCCACTGCAGGGACTGGGGCCGGGGCTGCGAAGCCTGTGTCCGGGGGTCGTGCGTCACGTCGGGGGCGGGGCTCTCGCCTCAGCCTCCCTCCCCATTGGTTCCGGCTCCTGTGAACCACGCCCCCCGCATCCACTGAGTGGGGTGCTGTGGCGCTACCAGAAATAAAGGACTAGTATAGAGTCGCGAAGTCCAAGTCGTTGTGGGCGAGGCTGCACTGCCCCGGGTCCCCGAACTACCGATTCCCGCCCCGCCTGGCCGTACCTTCCCGGGCAGGGCCGGTTCCGGGGGGCTTCTTGTCCACGAGCCACCTGCCGGGAAGGATGGCCCAGGAGCGTGGTTTTTCCAGCTGCTGCAGGGCAAGAAAACTTCCTGGCCTGTAATACCGGCCTCTGGATTCCCGAGAAGATGGAATGTTTTGTGTACCAGTGGATGGGCAACGTGTCTGTTCCCGACTTGTTGACTTTGCTCAAGCTCTTCCTTCCACTTGGAATGCCTTCCCTGCCCTTGTCTCCATGAGTGGAAAGCTGTGGAAAGCTTCAAGGCTCTGCTCAAATACCACCTCAAAAAGGAAGCGCTCCCCGATCGTCTAGCCAGGAGTCATCTCTCCCGCATCCGACCTTGCAGCGCATGTTAGTAAACGACATTCGTGTCACTTATCACTTCCCACCTAGTACTAGATATTGCTGGCCTGGTCGCCCAGGGTAAACTATGACCCCCGGGGGGCAGGGTCCCAGTTGCATTTGTCCTTGTGGCTCTTGCAGGTGCCGCACTAAGGAGGTATGTGAGAGACAGGAGGATGGAGTTGTTACTGACCTTGGTTGGTTGACGGGTCTTGGTTCAAATCCTGACCTAGTTGGTGTATGGCCTTGGGCGTTCCTAAACCGCAGTTTCTTTGTCTACAAAACGGAATCCGTAATACTTCTTCAGGGGTTGTTGCTAGGGATAAAGGACAAAACATGCCCCCGAGCTTAGTGCAGGGCCCCGCACATGTTAGGTGCTCAGCACACTGCAACTCCCACCATTCTGCATCAGTGCTTGTTGACTGCATGGGTGATGGTGTGGCTGGAATGCTGCACCCATTGCGTGGCCTCGTAGGGTTTCGAGAGCGGTATCTGTCACGAGGGAGATGACCCAGCCATGGAGGCCTTCTTCTCTGCATATTGAAACCGGGACCCAGGATCTAGGCCTTTACCCTCCGAAGTGTCTTTCTAATTTCTCCATCCCGTACGTGGCGCCCTCGTGCGGCCCCCGGGTGTTTTCTGGGCGAAGGTGTGGGGTCCCCTGACGTTCTGGGAACTCCACATTGCTGGGGATCACCTTCCGCACAGTAGGCGTTCGCCAGCCACCACGCCTCGCCTAGCGAGGAGCAGCGGTCACTGCTGTGAGGAGGCCCAACAGAAAGACCCAGGCGCAGCACTGGCCTTGAAAAATACAGAGCCTGGGGGTTCCAGCCTAACCGAGGCGCCTGACATCCGCCCCCGGCCGCCCCAAGCATTTTTTTGGCGGCCAAGATGGTGGAGCTGGGGGAGACCGGCCTCAGCTGGCAGGGGAGGGTGGAAGGGACTGTGGACAACGCCCCCACCCCGGGCGCGGCACCCACGGGATGGAGTGGGGGCAAGAATGGAGAGCTGCCCTGCGGGCCCCGCGGCGTTGGGAGCCGAGGGTGCCCAAGGCCAAGGAGAGAAAGGCGGGAGGGGAGAGAGGCGGGGCCGTTCAGGAGGGAGCGGAAATGGTGCGGGGAGTCAGCCTCTGAGGCCGCCCGGGGAGCTGGGTTGCGGCGCGGGCCACGTGCACCCGGGAGTACTTAGGGTGGCGGCGACCGGCGGGTGGTGGGGGAGACCCTCTGTGGGCAGGGCCTGGCGCTGGTACACCCATTCTTCGGCCGCAGGGGCGCTGGGTGCCTGTCTTCCCGGCATTGAGACTCTTGACGTCCCAGGCGGGCCGGCGTCTCCAAACCAGGCCAGGGGCTGCAGAGAGAAGAATGCGCCTGGTTTTGCAGCGGATCGAAACCCCTCGGGCGCAAAAGATCCAGAGAGAGGTGGGGGTGAGTGCGCGGCACTGTGGGGTGGGGGTCCTAGTGGGTGTGCGTCGCATTGGCAGGCGAGCCTGAAAGAAGGAAGCTGCGCTCCAGCCCCACGCCTCCCCTCCCATCCCCCCCTGAGCTAGACCATCTCGGAGAATGTTTCTGGTTCCCAATTTTTTCCACCTCTTTGGGTGGGTGGTGTTCTTTTTGTTTGTTTGCTTGTTGTTTTGAGTGATTTTAAGAGAGGGGATAAAAAGGTGAAAGACAAAAGCTACGGAAACTCTCTCTCCCCAGTTTCCAGCCGAAGGTTGCATTTCTCTTTGCTACATTCTCTTGCTTCTCCGTAGCTCTCCGTTCTTAGGCCTTCTCTGAGTCCATCCCTAAGATGGGGTTTGTCTGAGAACCCTTGGCCAGGGGCGCCGGGAACACACACCCGCGGCTGCTGCCGGGAGCGCACCAGGTTGCCTCCGCACTGAGTACCAAGAAGGCTGTCTGCTCCCCAGGCCCGCGCGGCCCGCTCTCCCTCGAACCCACTGCCGCCACTACCCCGCCGGTACCCTTGTGCCGGCCTTGAGACGTTCTCTCCTGCAGCTTCTGACCGGGTTGCTCCTCGGCAGGCCCCCCAGGGACGTAGTTCAGCCCCGACGGGCTGGAGGCCCGTGAAGGACCGGAGCGTGGGCAGCACAGGGGCCTAAGGTGCCCCGACCCGACCCCCCTTTCTCTTCTCACCCTAACCCTGCGCAGGGCCGATCTATTGGGCGGGAGACTTCTGCCCGCTGCCTCGAGCTGATCTCGGCCTTCGGACCCGAGCTGGGGCTTTGGCCGCCTCCAGCCGCCCTCCTCCAGGTGGTTCAGGCTGCCTTCGGTCCGTCGTGGTTCCGCTGCCCCGGAGTTTCTTATCAAGGATGCCCACCAGGTCAATCGCATCGAGGCAGCCTGCTTTTGCCGCGCGCGCAGCCTGGACGGCGGTGAGCGTGTGCGCGGCCGGCTGCGCTCCGGTGTCCGGGAGGCCAATGCCAGGGCGGTAGTCACACTGCAGCAGCCGGGTTCTGGGGGGGTCGCTTATCAGAGTGTGGAATCTGGTCCCGAAGCGCCTATCCAGTTACGATCGCGTTCTGGGGCATTTGCATTCTCTTGTCTGGAAAGAGGATCTTTGAAAGCCTGGAGTTGTGCTCGACTAATAATAGGTTTTCGTTCCAGTCAGTTTAGCTAATTACTGTCAGATAAAGCAGATACGCTGCAACCAAGGAAGCGTTTGATGTTATTTTAACCGAGTGTATCTGCCTACGTACCTACGATTTTGTCACCATCCACATCTATGCAAATCTCCCTTCTCTCATATATGATCAAAGATCATAGTAAAATGATGGCAAATTCAATGAGGGGGAAATGCTGTATAGATGCATAAGCGATATATAAAATTAAATCTTTTTTTTTTGGAGAAAAGCCCCGTGCTAACCATTGCAATATATTATCAAATTAAAATGTGATTACTCTTTGAAAACTATAAAGTGTTCCCATAAGTTACTATTCTTTACACAAAAATTGCTTAATTAATACACATAGAAATACAGGCAGATACCGATCGTTTTTGTTATACATGCCACTGCTTATGTTATTACCCTCCAACTATTCAAACAACCATTTAATTGTGTAACTACGCCTGCAAAAAAGTTGAAAGTTATCACGGCTTCTAATCTAAATGTAGCACCACAGTCAGAAGTAATTGTCTGTTAAAGTATGAGAAATAATCCCGCAACGAACACAGCTAGCCAAAACTATAGAATATTGCAGGTAATTTTTTTTAACTGGATGTTTCATTTTTTACTGCTCCTCTAGAAATGTCATTCAATGGCATCTTACAAGAAAAAAGGCATTTCTTCTTTGGTAGTAGCACTAAATAGGTTCTTGTTATTTTGTTGTTGGTGGTGGTATATAAGTCCGTGTTTTGGTTTGTTTTTTAGTTGAAGGATATTGGAAAGCTCTCCAATTTTTTTGAGCAATCTAGAGGCAATAGTATTTTATGAGAAGAGTAAACACTTTTTTCTACTTTTAAAGAAATGTCAAGTAGTTAGGTCAGTCCCAGAAAGCATTAAACTCATCTAATTCCTTGAGAGGAATTTTTTCCAAGTTTTGATAATTTTGTAAGAGAGATTTTAAGATGGAGTTTTGAACACTTTAGCTCCCTTCTTTTTCTTCTTCTTCTTCTTCATCTTCTTCATTTTTGCACGTGTTTGTGTAAATGTCAGATTTCCCCCAGATTGTATTTGGAATGGAGTTTTCTAAATAACCCACCACTTCCCTTCCTTGGGAGAAAATCAGTCCAAGTTCAATAATGCAAGTAATTCTTTGTAAATTGCAGGCCCTTACTGAGAAAGCGAGTTTCGATTTCTCAAGGAGAGGACCTTCTGTATCTATCTTTTGTGTATCTGCCCCACTCCAAAAAATTTCAAGATAATGTAAATATAGCTTTAGTCAACAAAACCAGTTCTATTCTGCTGATAAAACAAACAAGAATGCCTAACTTTGTCGAATAAAAATACAGTATTTTTTTAAAAACAAGAATACCTACAGAAAGGATGCCTATGCAGACATTTAATTGTGCTATCTGCGTGTGCTATTTGGGAGTGCACTGAACAGTTTTAACTTGGGGATTAAATTGGAATTCTAGATGCATTCCTTAACTTTTATTATTATTTTTTTTAGTGTGAGTTTAACTTCCTGTAGTGAAGTTTCAATGTCTATAGATCTTTTAAAATATAATCTGACTTCAGAAGAGCGGCTGCAGTCTTTGGCAGATTAATTCTTTTAAACCAGAGCGCCTGCCTGCTCTGTGCGGATCTCTGAGCAGTAGGGTGGATGGGAGGGGGAATGTGGTTATCACGTTCCAAGAAGCAGAGATTCTTCGTAACTCTTTCCAGTGCGATCTTCCCAGTCCTGTCTGCTCTCAACTGCAAGCCACGGGACTCCGGCTTCCTAGAACATAGAAATCTTTACGCAGATCTCACTGGGGGTCACTTAGTGTGAGTAACTTAAAATCATTTGAGAAGGAAGAAGACTTTTGTCATTTGGAAAGAAATGTTTGCCACGTTCTTGTGGCTTAAGAAAAGTCTTACCCCCCTTTAGTGTGTTCAGCCTCGAGGTCCTGGTCTTTGGTCTGCACCGGGGAGAGCGATTCCCAAGATCCATGGGGAACCTTTGCTCCACCAGTGGGTGTCTGGGTCTGCTGGCCTAGTCACCCACTTGCTCTTGGTTTCTTGAAGCTCAGGGGTACCCAACAATTCCCACTGCTCTGGCGACAGTTCCAGCTCATCTGACTCTGCAGGAATGTTGTGGGGGCGGGTGCTGGCCTTGCTCAGAAGCAGCCAAGGACCCGACCTGGAAAGGACCAAGGCCCCTGGGCAGCCGCCACGCACCAGGGCTCACAGCCGCAGGGACCAACGGCACGACTCGCCTGAGGAGCCAGGCCCAGGTCCACAGCTCTGGGCCTCTGGGTTTCCCGTTTTGCCCTGTGCAGACTCTGGTGTGTCAGGTAGGAGGTGCAAGAGTTCAGCAGTGGCATCAAGGCTGCAGGGACTGTAAGGCTGACAGGCTTCCCTCCACCCTGCCTGCATGGGTGCCCTGTCGCCAAGCCCCAGCACTTTGTCTATGCGGGTTGGGGCCCCGGAGTGCTGGGCTTTGTCCCGGGTGCACTTCTCTCTGGCTGTGGGCCAAGAGCCTGGGACCTTAGGAGGAGCCCCCCCCCACCTGGGAGACGCAGGCTGGGTCTCGCCTCTGTCTTTGGATGTGCCTGTAGGTTCTGGACCGCCTCTCAACCTCTTCCCACTCCTGCCAACCCGAGAGAAATACCTTCTTACCTCTTGAGGCTCCTCACACCCGCAAGATCCAGAAACCCCGCAGTGCCTCAGAGCCTGGGACCCCAAAACTTCTCTAGCAGTCTTTCTCTCCCCCCTTGCAGCCAACCCTTTTCCCTTTGGGGTCCTTCCTCTTGCACTGGCCCAACTCTAATTCCTCTACTCCTTCCCTTCCTCACTCCCCCTTTCTCCCTCATCTCTTCCTCCTCCCTCCTGGGCCTCCTTTCTCACTCTGTCTCCACTCCTCCTTACCTTTTCCACTCTTATTTTTTCACTCTCTCTTCCTTTCCCCCATCTTGTCTCATCACGCCCATACCCTCCCCCCTCCTCCACTCTGAAGCTCTCACAAACTTTTGTCCCTGGCCCCTGAAGGTGTTTGACATGTGCACCAGAGGGCTGCACCAGAGGGGGTCAGACGAGTTGAGCCCCAGACCCCTCTCCCCTCTGCTACTCCCCCTCTTGCACTCTACCTCACAACTGCACCTGAAATGCCCAAGCACTTTTGGGTTTGTGACAACAACACTCCCTGCACCCTGCTCCAGACCCCCCAACCCTGAGCAACCTCTGCAGAAGGTCTGTGGGGCTCCAGGTGGCAGGCTTGGCCACCCTCCCTGTGGAAATCCCCGCTCCAGGCAGATCCTGCGGGGCCTCCGTTTCCTACTATTGTGGCAGTCTGGAGAGGATCATAGCAGAGCTGAAGGCGGCAGTAAGGCCTGGGCCCCAGACATCCTTTGAGAGCACAGATCGGGGCTCCCAGATCAGGGCTGCCCCCCCCCAGCCCCTGACACCCACTACACAGGAGCACTATCCAACTGAACTGATCTCTCCTCCTGTTTCTTTCCTGCCAGCCCCACTTTAGATTAGGGGCCTTGAGATCACCTCAGCTGGGAAGTGTTTCAGGGACTGCCTTAAAATGCAGGGGCCAAATCTGGGAGAGGAGAATGCGATCCTGGCTCATACCAGCCAGCAGGAGCAAGGACTGAGCACTCTGCAGCTGTTCTCAGCCCACCTACAATCTCTTACCCTCTTCCTAGCTACGGGGTATGGGGCCAGTGGGGCCACTGAGTCATTCGCCTCCAGAGAAGAGAGGAGACCGGTCCAGGGCCTTCTCCCCTGTGAGTCAGGCTCCCCAGCTGTGTCATAGGTAGCTGGCCACCTCTACCCTTTTCCGTCCCATCTGCAACCACGTTTCTGAGGTTGACGACAGTTGCATCACTCTGATAAACATGGGAAACCCAACAGATGGACATGGACCTAACATATATGTTTTCATGGACTTCTGTTTCTCCTTGGATGAAAAGGAAGGTGCTTTCTTGTATGGACACATCAGTGTGCACACGTGTGGATGGGCACAGGAGAGGAGGCTGTCAGGACTGTGCCCATAAATGTAGGCTCTGCATTAGGGCTCTGCTCTGTCAGACAGTGTGGGCAAAACAGGGGGCCTGGACCAACACTCATTCTGAATCTCTCCCTCTCCCCTTTTTTTTGCCCCCCCCCCATAATGTGATTGCCGGTAGTGACATGAGGTTTGGAGAGAAATGTTTATATGGTCCAAGAATAAAACTAGCTTCCTTGACTATAAGGTACACTATTTCCATACAGGCAATTTATGGGATCATTACAATTAGTCTTGTACAAAGTGGCCCCACAGGGACCAGTGCAGTCAGAGAAGAGGGCATAGGTCTTATTACTAGAGTTGTAATGACTGTGTGTGCTCATGAAAGTAATAAAACCACACTGAGATTATTCTGTAATTTAGACTTTTAAAAACTTTACATGCTCCTCCCCCGTTATAATAGGAGGCATGCAAACCTCACAAGAGGTAAGAGATGGTGCCTAGGAAACCATCTTCTGCAGGGAGAGCCCACAGAGTGAAGAAGGCTGGGTTTGAGGTGGGCTGTGGCGGGGGAGAGACGTGGCTTTCTCTAAATCATGATCATACCTCCTGTGTCTGTCTTGAACCAAAGCAGTGACCTTGGAGTTTGGAGCCCTGTCCTGTCATTTCATCGTCTTGTAACCTTGAACCAGCAGGCAGCAGTTTTCTCACCTACAAAAGGAGGTAATAATGGCTTGGGATTATAGGCCTGCAGTAGATTTAAAGAAATGATGGAAGGAAAGCACTTACAGAGCTCTGAGCACAGAGAGCCATGTCGTAAATGTGAAGGGGGGACACATGGGGTAGTTGTTAACCCAAGGAGGGACGCTTTGAACCAATCCACTGAATGGAAATCAGGGAACTGGATTCCCAGGTGTTCCTTTTTCTTACTTGGGGTGGGGGAAGCATTATTAAACTATCAATCAAATTTTGTGTGTATGTATATTTCTGTGTGTGTGTGGGGGGGTTGTCCCCAAACAAGGAGACCAGTTCTCTTAATCATTGGAGTTTTTGGATATACTCTTGGAACCGACAGCCTCCTCTTAGCCTCCCCGTTCCCCCTCCTCACCCTCTAGAGCTGCAGCAAACAAATCCCACACCCAGACTGAGCTTCCCGCTCCCACAAATGCATCATTTTTAGCAGCAGTAAACAAATCCCCAAAGACTCATGTCATTGTTATCATGTTTAGATAAAGATCTGGCCAATTGGTGTCCACACAAGAATGTAAATAAATCAGCTGCCCTGGACCTACCCCAGTGGGGGGTGGGGGGCGTCCCTCTCGCACCCGGCCTCAACCCAGTGCCCTGCACTCCTGCTTCTCTCCTTTTCCCGTCTGGGATGGGAGAACATCTGGCCTTGGAAGTCTTTTGGTTTCTAATCTTTTCACTCTGTCCCAGATCTGCTGTGTGACTTCAAGCAAGTCCCTTACCCTCTCTGAGCCTGTTTCCTCCTCTGTATAGAAGAGTTAATGATTACTACTTCTTGGGATTGGGAGGGAGCAGCAGTAACTGTAGAAGAATACTGCTGCTTACAGTAACAACAATAATCCTCTCATAAGCAATGGTCTTATAGATAACATTGGCTACCGTTCATTGGCTTTCCTACAAGCACACAGTAAGGCTCAGTGATTAAGAGCCTCCCCACTCACCAATTCACACATAAACTGACTGTGGGCAAGCTGCTTTGGTGGGGCTGGGAGAGTCATGGGTATGAAGAGGGGAGACTGGCACGAGGCCCATTGTAAACTCTTCTAAGTGTCCATCCTGGTTATTGTTTCTGCTTCTTGCAACAGGTCTTGTCTATGGCCCTGTTAATGTCACCGTTATATATAGAGAGTAGGAAACTGAGGCTCTTGAGATGTAAGGTGACTGACTTGCCCATGGTTAAGTCCCTTGCCTCTCACACCAAGCTCTCTCTCTTTGTTCCTCTCCCTTCCCTGGGCAGCCCCAGCGTCGCCAGGCTGTGTACCAGGCAGGGATGGCTTGCCCCAGCACTGTTCTTCTTGCTTTGATGAATTCCTGCTGGGTAGTGGACAGCCCACCCCCCAGCAGAAATCTTCCTGCAAGGCCCAGGCAGTTATCCCCAGCACCCAGGCCCTGGGACTGAATGGAAGCTGCCTAGAAGATAAGCGTGCCTTAGTGGTGGGGCAGAGCTACATGGAGCCCCCTCTCCTCTTCTCCCTATCAGCATCCCCTCAGAGCTGCTTCCCCTCTCCCCATCTCTGTCCTTTTTTGCTTGCTCTTCAAAAAGAAGAGGGGCTGCCAGCCCTCTGCTCTGCCTTCTGAGGCACCTGCCGTGGAGTTGGTGGAGTTCGTATTAATCACAATAATAACCCTCCTACAGGTGAACAAAGCATTCCACGTGCGTGATCTCTTTCCTATCATTACAAGATCCCCATGGGGCAGATATTATTATTTCTCCCCCTCGTTTTAGAGCCATGGAAATTGAGGTTCCCCAAAATGAAATGACTTGCCCAAGGTCACAGAGCTGGTAAGAGGTGGATGCAAGGCTGCCAGGCCTGTGAGCTAGATGCCATTATAAGACTCCAAGGCTTGGGTGGGCTGGAGAGACCTTCCTACTCTGCCCACCTCCAGGAACCTGGACTTCACAGCCACCTGGGCTCAAGGGGGAACTTCCACTTCAGCTGATTCTCTAGCCTGGAGGCCCCGGTCTGGGAGCAGCTTCTCCTGGGCCTGGCCCAGGCGTCCTCCTCCTCTGGGAGCGCTTGGAGCCACCAACTCCTGGGCTCCCAGAACAGGCCACCGGGCTTTCCAGGCATCTCCCTTCCTTCTGTGTCCCGACATCTCAGACCACTCTGCCCACACCCTCCGCAGAAGTAGCAACTTCCCACTGGAAAATCACTGCATCCCTGCCGGGCCAGGGACACGCTGGAGCCAGGCACGTCGGAATCTGAGCAAGTGCCCGCCTCTCGGGTGTGCACGGTGCGCTTCCTGGGAAAGAGTGGTGGGTTTGAACCCTGTCTCCACTCTGTCTCTGGGTGATCTTAACGCCAAGCCCTGCTTTCTGGACTTGAAGAACTAGCAATATTAGAAGTACCTACCTCGGGCGCCTGGGTGGCTCAGTGGGTTAAAGCCTCTGCTTTCGGCTCAGGTCATGATCTCAGGGTCCTGGGATCGAGGCCCACATCGGGCTCCCTGCTCGGCAGGGAGCCTGCTTCCCCCTCTCTCTCTGCCTGTCTCTCTGCCTCCTTGTGATCTCTCTCCCTCTGTGAAATAAATAAATAAAATCTTTAAAAAAAAAAAGAAGTACCTACCTCATAGGTCGCTCTGAAGATGAGAGGAGATTGCCTCTGTGAAGCACTTAGCGGGGTGCCCAGCTCAATAAATGTTAGTTTATTATTATTATTGCCCCCGGGACTAGTGGAGGCTGACTTTTTCCGTCTCTGGGTGTGAACTCTGCGTCCCCAAGCGCACCGAGGCCGTGGATGGGGCCCCGTGGCGCCCGGGGGGGCTGTGGCTGGATAGTTAGGCGCGCGAATTTTTGGAGAAGAGCCGGGTTAACCCCGGTCGCGCCGTGTTTGGGGCCGGGCTCTGGCGGTCACGTTAACTCGAGCCCCAGCGACACTGAGCTCCGGGCGTGTGTGCGTCTGTGCCGAGCCGCGTGCGTGTCGAGGCCTGTGCGTGTCAGGAGCCGGGTGGCCACTGACGCGCCTGCGGGGACCTCACCTGCGCTGGATTTAGATTTCGGCGGGGACAAGGACCTCCGGTTTACCTGACAGATGCGTGGTGTCCACGCTGTATACACAAACCCGAGCGAGACCCGAGTCCGGGGTGCTCGGCCTCCTGCTCATCGAACAATTTTCGCTATTAATGGTTATTTTATTTATATCGTTTGAATTGTCCCCCCGGGTCTGTTTACACCAACGTCTGGCCGGCCGGGCCGCAGTGTTTGGACAGCGGATTACACTAATGGATGGCGAGCTGGGAGGGGGGTAGAAGGCGCGGCTGGAAACGGGGCTCCGGGCCGGGCCCCCGCGCGGGGCGGGCGGCGAGGGAAGAGGGAGCAGGCCCCTCCTGGGCTCGACCTCTGACCTTAGGAGGGAAGGAAACGTGTCTGCTCGCGATAGGAAGCTTCGGCCTCCGGTGGGGCGGAGGCTGGAGGTGCCTGCTCCCGGTGTGTGTGCGTGCGTGTGTGTGTGTGTGTGTGTGTGTGTGTGTGTGTGCGCGCGCGCGCGCGCTCTCCTCTCAAGGCTGATTCAAAACTCGAGGTCGTCCCGCTTGGGTGCGCACACGTCAACAAGTAAACAAGACCGGGAGCTACCCGGACGGCGGCCGCTTTGATTCCCCCGGTCGGTGACGGCCAGCTTAGTGCTCCGGCCTCCAAATCCGGATTATGGCTGAGCCCCGGGCGCCTGGCGGCCGGCGGGGTTAGAGCTCCCTTCAAAGGGGGCCGCCCAGCAAGCGCGCAGCTCCCCAGACTCCAGAGCCTCCACCGCACCCGCCCCAGGTGCGCACCGCGCGCCCGCCGACCACCGGGGGCCCAAACGCGGCCCGCGCGCCCACCCGCGCCGCGCGAGGGCCGCCATCGGAGAGCCGGCAAGTGGCACGCTCGCTGGCGCCAGGACCAGGGAAGGTTCTGAAGATCTGGCAGCCCGCAGCTTGGACAGACTAGGCCCGGAATTCCTGGCTTCAGAGCCAAAGGTCTTTGCTACAGGGCCAGGGTGGATGCGTAAAGGTATCTACTATTTAGTCAGCATTTACCGTGTGCCCGACACCCTGCCAAGCATTTGTATCCTCCCCAGAGATGCTAGCAGCTATTATCCCATTTTACAGAGCGGGGGACAGAAGGTTTAGGTAATTAGGGCAAGGTTTCACAGCCAGCGTGGAGCTATAGCCCTCACATGCGGTTCACTACAGGACTGGTGCGCGCCTCGTTCACCTCTGGGGCTGGAGCACCTCTTTGGGACCTGATGTAAGATATGGACCCTCTCCTCAGAAGAATGCGCATGGGCATACGCAGCCCTCTGTCAAACCTCCAGGGGCTTCTCGGGGAGCCCCCCCCCAGGCTCGCACCCATGGTCATGTAATCATTTTGGCTTTACAGGTTATACAAATCGCAATTGATATAATTTCTTAATTCTGGACCTATACTAGGAAGGTAGTCCTTCTTACACCCGTTGGATAACGGAAGATTCCGGAGCACAGAGAAGTAAAGTCATTTGCTCAAGATCACACAGCTGGCAAACGCGGCCTTGACCTCCCAGGTCTTCGGGTGCACCACTTCTTCAGTCCCCCCAGACCCCGAAGTTCTCCTTTTCCTTCCCTCTTGGCTCTCACGTTCTCTCCTCCGCTGGGAAGACGTGGGGCCAGCCCTTAGAAGGCCCGTTTTCTTGGGGGCCTCTGCAAGGTACTCGGCTGGTGGGGGCGCCGCGCCAGGACCCCGTTGCCCTGTGTCCTGTGGGCCGCGCTGCCAGGGCGCGCGCTCCGGTAAACGGTTTATCTAAAGAGAACTTCTGTTTCTCGTTCGCTGTCGGGAGTTGCCCTGCAGCCAGCAATGAAAAATGCGCCTTTTCCCGAGACTCTGGCGCTGGTGATTTATGTGGGAACCGTCCTCACCCGCGAGGCCTGGGCTGCTCAGGCGGGCCTAGCGGGTGCAGGGCGAGAGCCCGCCTGGAAGTGAAGCTGGTTCCCTGCCCCTTCCAGCGCCCGCTTTTACGGGGCCCCCCTTCACCTCTACCTCCAGGACATTTTACAGCCGCTCCCCCAGGGAGCTGAGCGCTTTATCGCGGTAAAGTAAACACCATTATCCCAGGTCCATTAACACGGAGACTTTGGCGTTGTAAATAGACTGCGAGAGGGAGAAGAGCAGCCCCCGCAAACTCCCTTGTAAAACGGCGAAGGTTCTCCAAGATTTATGGACAGTGACTGGTCCCCCAACCTTCTAAGAAATCCCAGTCTTGACCAAAGCCAGGAGGTAGGGCATTCCCCCAACCTAGAAATCCCGCCCTGGCTGTTAGGGCTTCGAGGGTAGGGAGTCCCCAGGACGCGAGGCTAGCCCAGTCATTAATTTTCTTTAAGCCACAACACCAGGAATGCTGCTTCCTTTCCGGCTGTGGAGGCACAGATAAACTCCCCAGGTTCCCCAGAGCTCCTAGTGAGCAACCGGTGTGGACGGTGCCAGGGGCCAGAATGCTGGTGTTCCAGGAGAATTATAATTGGTGGGCACTGCCCAAACACCCTGTAACCTGGGGCACTCAGTTTGCCAGCTTGTAGGGTCTTGCTTTTGCTTCCCTTTCCAAAAGGAAATACCCTCCTTATTTACTCTTGGCCCACCCAGTATATGAAACCAAGTCAGATGGATGGTGCTGGCCCACAGCACAAGAGACGGTCCTTCTCTGCTTGAGCTTCTCTTTCTGATGAGTATCTCATGACCTGTTCTGGGAAGTTTCTGGTCATCTGGAGTGTGGCTTTCTTACCCCTCAAGTCAATATTTATACTGACAAAACAGAGGATTTTGAACTAGGAAAGGTGGCTCTGATTGATTGGGAAAACGAAGGGATAAATTTTCCAGGCCAAGGGAAAGTTCAGTAGAACCCAGACTCCCCTAAGCTTTGCCAAGGTCACTTTCAGGACATAGTCCGTGCGGGGAGGCAGCTCCTTCTTTAGCCCTGAGAATTCAGTAATTCTTGTGAGATCCTCCACCTGGCTAATGAGCTGGCTTTTGGGAAGGGGCAATAGAGAAAAAGCAGGGAGCAGAAGGGTGACAGAAATTGGTTTTGGTCCCTTAGTGTAACTGGTTCTATCTAAAGCAGGGTCTTTTAACTTTTTTTTTTCCCCTGTGCCAAGGACCCTTTTGACAACTTTGACAAAAGTTGGTCTGGTGAAACCTGTAGATCCCCTTCTCAGAATAATATTTTAAATGCTTAAAATAAAATACACACAATGATATTAAGATCATGTCCAGAGCCAGAACCAAGGGTCTGATGCTCAAGAGACTATGCCACCCAGGAGCCCCAGTTATCAAAATGCTTTTTAAAAATAGTGCTATAGTAATATATGTGCTTCTTTATTAATTGACTAAATAACAGAAGCTAGTGGCAAGTCTAACAACAGCCATAATTCAAAGTAGTGATGAATATAAATGGAATTCAAGGTATTTGCAGCAGCAGTAATATGCTGTGACGATAGGAAGGATTTCTATTGGTGACAAAGTCACAGGTACTACTAATACTACTGAGTTTGTTACCTACATTCAAAACTAAAGGAAATGCTAAATTACAGTTGGAACTAATAAAAAATAAAGATGTATTTTTCTACTTCCAAGTTCATGGATCCCCTGAATTCTATCCTCAGGTCCCTTGGGAATCCATAAACTGCCAGGTTAAGAACCACTGGTCTAGGGTCAAAATTTAGACCACTTCATCTCAAGAAGTGGTCTTCGGATCATCTACAACAAAATCTTTTGGGGATGCTAGAAAATTCTGGGGCCCCTGAGATTTGGGTAGGCCCAGAAAAGTGCATTTTAAACTTAATAATCAAAGGATTATTTTCATGCAAAGTGTATCAGGGCTTCACTGATTAACATCAGCACTTTGGTTGGCCGCTTGGATGATGAAAGGAAGGAAGATCCCTTTGGAGAGCTGGGAGAGAGCAAAGTGGGGATTCTGGGCAGAAGCTCTACGTGGAGACTATGTTGAAGTGGTACACACAAATGTGGTGGGCACAGCAAGATGGGGCATGGGAGACCACCAGAGGAAGAGGCTGGAATGTTACCTTTTGGTGAAGGGTTTCAACATGCTGGGAGAAGCTCTGGAAAAACTTTGGATATTAACTGGTCCTCAGCCCCACCTTGATCCTGTGTTTTACACAGTAGAATAGAAACTTGACAAAGGCCACATTTCTAGTGGTAGAGGTAGATCTGTATAGTCCACTATACTGAAATGTCAAGTTTAGTAGTCACACTTGCTGGTGGTTAGTTCAGGGCATAACTCACGGTCAGTGGCAAGCCACATCCCTGTGGTCCTATGTAATCTTCTCCATCAGCTCTCTGCACTGCCTTCCTTTCTGCTTTCAGTGCTCCTGAGTTCTGAGCTCCTTTACAGAGTCTTACCCTGTTGGTATTTTTGGACCTTTCATTCATTCACTCACTCAGTGGATGCTACGGACCCGGCCTGGTCCTAGATACTATTAAAGGTACATAAATCATAAATGAATAAAGAGATTGATCACTACCCTTAAGAGATTTTCATAGACACCTGTTCTTATCCCCACCAATTTTAAGTAACGCTGATAAACATTAAATCTCTTTTGACCCAGGTCTGATTTGATGTTTGTGCAATCCCTGGAGGCCAGAGAGGGCTTACTGGAAGGGAAGAAGAGCTTGCAGCATCATGATTAGCCGGGAACCTGTCTTTTCTATTGTAAAAGTTGACTAGTTAGACCATGAGGTTTGATGAGCACCATTATAATGTCAAAATGTTGAACAAAGTGGGGCTTGTTCCAAATGTAAGAAGTGTGCAAGATATACCCAACATGACCCTTGAGGATAGTTACGACACTGTTGGCTTCAGATCAAACAAGTGATTATAACAGACAGCACAAGGTAAACACAATTCTAACAAACCAATTTTCTCCTGGCGTGAGGTTCAACTTTAGCAGTACTGTTTGCCTCCCTCTGTCTTCTCACACGTGTCTTCATCAGGGTCTCACATCACACTCTCATAGATAGCAGGTGGCTCCGTGTGCAGGATTTAGAGTTTAATACAAACAGGGAAGAGTGGAAAGGAACAGGATCTAGAGTCAGACAATTTGGGTTCAGTTCTGTTTCTGTCACTTAAGAACTTTCTGATTTGAGTAGGAAAGTTGAATTTGAGTTTTCTCTGGTAAAATGAGTATAGTAATGCCTATTTCATAAACTTGTTGGAAGCAGTAAGATTATGTATGATAACAGTGCTTTGTAAACTGTAAGCCACTCCACAATGTGAATAGTTGATTACATGCTTTTGGAGCCAAATGGACCTGGATTCCAAGCCTGGCATATACCACTTACTTGCCTTTTGTAGAAGTTGTAGAACTTTGCAGGCTTGGTTTCCTCACCACTAATGAGACTAATGATACCTATTTCTCTGGATCATTATTCTAAGATTTAAATGAGATCATTGTGTATGAAAGAGTGTCCATCAGGGGCACCTGGCTGGCTCAATCAATGGAGCGTGTGGTGCTTGATCTCAGGGTTGTGGGTTTGAGCCCCGAGTTGGGTGTAGAGATTACTTAAAAATAAAATCTTTAAAAAAAAAGTGTCTATCATATTGTAAAAGAGTCAACAGCCATAACTAGGTTGTCAGCATTGAGATGGCAGTGACTTTGTCCTATTTATCTTTGTGTCCTTAGACCATAGCACAGAGTGCTGCAAATAGTAGACTCTCAACTTTGGTTGAATGAATGACTAAGGAAGCTTTGTATGTATGTCACCAGCTAGTGTCAGCTATACTTACACAAAGTCCTCATTGACCAAGTGGAGCTACTTCTGGGTCAGGTCCAAACTCAGTTCCACCCCAATGGACCCATTACCTTCACCCTTATCCTTGGAGGAAGGCGGGGTCATAATTATACTCAGAGAGTCAATAGTAGAAAATGGGTCCAGCACATGGCTTGGGAAAAAGATACAAGTTTATAAATTAAATTCATCAATCAAGTAATCAAGCAAGAAATGTTTATTGAGTTACTACTGTGTACCAACCACTGTTCTAGGTGCTGGGGATTCAACAATAAATAAGACAGACAAGATTTCTGTCATCAGTCCCATTAGCCAGTGCAGAGAGTAACACCTAGAGTTGCTGTTTCTTTACTGATTTTCTTTCTTTCTTTTTTTTTTTAGATTTTATTTATTTATTTGACAGAGAGAGAGAGCGAGATCACAAGTAGGCAGAGAGGCAGGCAGAGAGAGAGGAGGAAGCAGGCTCCCTGCTGAGCAGGGAGCCCGATGAAGGGCTCGATCCCAGGACCCTGAGATCATGACCTGAGCCAAAGGCAGAGGCTTTAACCCACTGAGCCACCCAGGCGCCCTTCTACTGATTTTCTTTTTGAGCTGAGTGGGCTTGAGAATCTGCAGGTTGAAGTGCAGGGAATTTACTGCAGTGACTGTCCCTGGGAAGGTAGTCTTTGAGGAATTCAAGGATATACAAAGGACTGGAGAATCAAGCATAGTTACACACACTAGACAACAAGGACACAATTAACAGAGGGAGAAAGAGGAAAGGGGAAGAGGAAGAAAGGGCAGAGGAAAAAATAGAATTTGTTTTCTACTGCTTCAGTAACAAATTACCACAAACATAATGATTTGAAACAGCATAACTGTATTATCTTGCATTTCTGTAGATTAGAAATTTTACATGGGTCTCACCCAGTTTAAAGCAGTATTAGCATTTCTAGAGGCTCTAGGGGACAATCTATTTCCTTGCCTTTTCCAGATTCTAGAGGCTGTCCCCATTTCTTGGCTAATAGCCCCTTTCTTCTATCTTCGAAGCCAGCAATGACAGGTTATGGCCTTCCCAGCTGCTATCTCATGGGTTCTCTCTCTGACCCTTCTTCTGTAGTCAAGTCTCACTCTGACCACAGTTGGCAAGGTTTCTCTCCTATTAAGTATTCATGTGATTAGGTTGGGTTCACCTGGATAATCCAGGATAATCTCCCCGAATCAAGGTGTATATCCTTAATCACAGTGCAAATTTGCCATGTAATGTAACATATTTACAGGTTTCAGGGATTCAGCTAGGAGCACTTTAGAGACCATTAGTCTGCCTACCTAGAGAGAGAGAGAGAGAGAGAGAGAGAGACAGGAGGGGAAGTGGGGAGAAAGAAGGGGACAAAAAATGTTTGCCTGGTATCTTTCCCAGAAAAATGGACTTCCAATAATTGAACTATTAAGAATTAAGAATGCATCAAAAAGACAAAAAATAATAAGTGTTGGTGAAGATGTGGAGAGAAAAGAACCCTTGTGCACCATTTGTGGAAATGTAAACTGGTATGGCCACTGTAGAAAACAGCATGGAGGTTCTTCAAAAATTTAAAAATAGAAATATCATATGATCCAATAATTCCACTACTGGATATTTACTCCAAGAAAACAAAAACACTAATTTGAACAGATATATGCACCCCTATGTTTTTGCAGCAATATTTACAATAGCCAAGGTATGGAAGCAACCCAAGTATCCATCGGTAGACAAATAAACTTAAAAAGATGTGGCACCTGGGGGTGCCTGGGTGGTTTAGTGGGTTAAAGCCTCTGCCTTCGGCTCAGGTCATGATCTCAGGGTCCTGGGATTGAGCCCTGCCTTGGGCTCCCCGCTCAGCGGGGAGCCTGCTTCCTCCTCTCTCTGCCTGCCTCTCTGCCTACTTGTAATCTCTCTCTCTCTCTCTGTCAAATAAATAAGTAAAATCTTAAAAAAAAGATGTGGTGCGTGCACACACACACACACACACGCACACATTTACACAGGAACATTACTCAGCCATATAAAAGGATGAAACTGTGCCATTTGTGATGCCATGGATGAATCTAGAGCATATACACTAAGTGAAATAAGTCATACCAAGAAAAACAAAAGCCATGTGGTTTAACTCATATGTGGAATGTAAAAAACAAAACAAATAAACAAAAGGCAGAATCAGACCTATAAGTACGGAGAACAAACTGCCAGAGGGGAGGAGAATGGGGGATGGGCAAAAATGAGTGAGGAGGAACGGAAGATATGGGTGTCCAGGTATGGAATGATTAAGTCATGGAAATAAAAGGCATGGCAAAGGGAATATAGTCAATGATATTGAAATAATGTTATATGTAACACTTGTCGTGAGCATAGCATAATGTACAGAGAAGTTGAATCACTACGTTGTACACCTGAAACTAATGTAACATTGCATGTCAAATCTACTGAAATAAAACAAAATTTTTAAAGAATTAAGAATGCAGCCGAAGTTCAACATTTCTTAGTAAATTACATTTTTTGCTACACATTCAGCAGCTAGAGACATAACATATGATACTCTGCCGTCTCTTCTCACCCAGGAGTTCTGTGCTACATGCTGTCTCTCTTTGAACCTGCCAGAAATCAACTCCCTGTTAATTACACTTTATCTGTGTCCTATTCCCAGGTTTCCATCTGATGCAAGATGAGCCCCAGGCAAAGCTGCAGGAGAGCTGATGTTTGTCTTTGGTGCCACTCTGGTCTTTCCCACTAAATAGACTCCTCTGCTTAAAAGCACATACACAGCTTAGGCGCCTGGGTAATGCAGATGGTTGAGCGTAGGACTCTTGGTTTCGACTCAGATCATGATCTCAGGGTGGTCATCTCAGGGTTATGAGACAATGCCCCTCTTAGGGCTCCCCCATGCCCAGTGCAGTCTGCTTGGGTTTCTCTCTCCCTTTCCCTCTGCCACCCTCCCAAATAAATAAATCTTTTTTTTTAAAAGCACATATGCAATTGTCTGAGGATTCCCCCAACCCCCTTTAAATGTATGTATATGGAAAAAGGCTGGAGAAGAGTATTCCAAAACAATAGTATTTGTTAGGTGGTAAAATGACAGATTTCCTTCTTACATCTCTCTTGAATGTTATCTGCTGTTCTTTCATACCTATCGACGTAAATGTATATTCACAAGTGTTAGCCATTTGATGGAGAACTTGTTTTGCAATAAGAAATTGAGAGATGGAGATGAGGATTTAGATCTTAAAATACCTTTATTTCTGAGGAGAGAGTTTTGCCTAGAAGTGAGGAGTATGAGATGCAGGTAGGTCTGGGTTGGGGTCCTAATTCCTCCATGTACAACCTAGTTGACTCTGCACAAGGCACTCCGTTTCTTCAGGTGTAAAATGAGGACACTAAATAGCTTTGATCTCACGGCATTTCTGTGAGAATTAAATCACAGATGTGTACAAACCGTTTAGGCTGGTGTCTGGCACATACTAGGCCTTCAATAAACACAAATTGTTATCTTTAGAGCTTGAACATTCCTTAATCCAACCCTCAAAGCAACTATCAAATCTAATATTAGAGACAGCAGGGGTGGTCATGTTCCCAATTTCTGAATGTGGCAATTATGCGTAAACAGAATGTGTTTCCGTCTGAGAACCTTCAATTTGGGTGAAAGCCCATAAGTGACTTAATTATATAGACAAACACTATTGGTAATGCAGGATATTAAAGCAAAGAATAAAAAGTAGTCTTTCAAATTTATTCACTTATTATTTATGGAGTACTTAGTATTTTCCAGGCCCTCTGGAGAGGGGTCTCTGTCCCAAGAATTTATATTGTACAAGGGGAGAAAAGAAACAAACACAAGTAGCTCTAAAAAGAGGCAGAAAACAGCCTGGAAGGTTAAAGAAGGAGGTTTCCCTGGATGGTGCTGGGACTTCCTGGAGGTGGAGAGATTTGAGCAGGGCCTTGCAGAAGGGTGTGTTTTGACAAGGTGATTGGGTGGCGGGAAGATGGTCTGGATTATCCTGCAAGCATTTTCAGGGTACGAGCTTTCAGGGAACAAGCTTCCACTAGTACAGAGATTCAGAGCATGTCATTTCCAAGAGCTATGGTTTTTGAAACAGGGAAAAGTCTCAAAATACTATTACAATGATCCCTAAAATGACATATATGCAAAGCATTTAAAAACATAAGATACTTACGTTATACAGCCTCTCAAGAAAATCTTGAAGATAAATTTTTTTTGGATTATTTTACTAATTATTATCTTCTCTCCCTTCCCCCCCTTCTATTATTTGGATATTGGATCTTTTGGATTGATCCTCTATTTAACTTTTCATTCTTTTTTTTTCATCTCTTTGACTTTTTGCTCAACTTCTGAGAGTTTTCTTGATGGTATTCTCCAGCTTACTAGCTTGGCTTTTCAGTGTTGCGTTTATGTTTTTAACTCTCAAGAGCTCTTTTTAAGTTTTTCCTCGGAATATTCTTTGTTGAAACACACAACCGTTCTTGTTTCATGATTCCAACCTCTTTTCTTTTCTTTTTTTTTTTCCAATCTCTTTTCTTATTTCTCCAGAGGTAATATTGACAATCTTGTTGTGTTTTCTTCTGTCTGCATAACTGTTGTTTCTACCAAGTTACATTTTTTTATGCTTTGGGTTTTTTTGTTTGTTTGTTTGGCTCATTTGTTTGTTTGTTTGTTTGTCTTTGCATTTCATAACAATGGCTTTCCTCAGATGTCTGGTCATACTTGAATGGTGGTGATTAAAAATGGTCACCTAAAATGCTGATCGGAGCTTCTGAGAACAGGAGTGGAGTTTTGGACACTGAGCTTCACTGTATGGTGATCTGGATGAGCTCTTTGTTGCATAGCCCTCATGTCAGAATCTTGAGGTATTTCCTTTTGGGCTTGTCAAATTTTCAGGGAAGAATCTTTCAGTCTCCCCCCGATGCTTCCCATTCTGAAATTTTTAGGATTCTGTGGTATAAATTGGATTGGTTTTCAGCTTCTCCCACTGCTAGCTTGGAATTCACTTTTCTTGATCCTGTTATCTGTCCTTATCTGACTCCAATGGGAGGTGAAAAAACTAAAGGACAAACAGAGGGAGGACTATGGTGTGAGGTTAAATTCTGGATCCTCACATCTAATTTTCTTAAAAAAGATTTTATTTATTGGACAGAAAGAGAGAGAGAGAGAGCATGCACAGACAGGGGAAGTGAGAAAGGGAGAAGCAGTCTCCCCACTGAATAGGGAGCCCAATGTGACCTCGATTTCGGGACCCTGGGATCATGACCTGAGCCAAAGGCAGATGTAGCCAACTGAGTCACTCAGGCGCCCATCTCACATCCAATTTTTATTTCAGAGAGAAGTCAGACATGTATGAGAGGGTGAAAAAAATCAAATAAAATCATTTATGTCCTAGATGTTCAGCTAACTCTTTAATCACCTGGGAGTAATGAAGAAAATCTGGGATTCCCACAATAGCAGAACTATTCAAAATTGGAAGTCACTTTGGAACTAATTCAAGCCTGACTGACAAGCCAGTCACCCTGTCTTTGCTCAGAAAGCATTCTCTGGGCTGTGTTTGCCTGACCTAATGCACAGCTAGCTAAGATCCTTGAGCACACATCTCCCAGGGGAAGGGAGGGTTCTGAGAAGTCTGGATCTTGAGGGATTTCAGAGGTGATCAGCTCCCTCATTAGGTTTTGCCCCTTGTGATAAAGTTCTGAACATTTGGGAAGGTCTTGGTGCTGGAGGAGCAGATGACAGTGTGATTACACGAAAAAATGCTGGAGGAATACCTCATCTCCCATTGCCCCACCAGGGACAATTCAAAGCTGGAACCCCAATTTCCAAACCCATCATTAAAACCCAAGCCATGCTGTAAGTCAGTCCAGAGTAGTATTATCCCCAGTGACCTCAATTGGTAGAATCGAGGTAAAAAATAGGAATCAGAGGCTTCTAAAATAATCTTTGATGTCATTCTGGTTGTTCTTTCTTTTATAATTCCCTTACCTGATGATGTGCTGACTTGGCACCACATCCTCTCTTTTTTAGTTTCATTGTATTTTATATTTAACGTATTTACTTGGGGTGCCTGGGTGGCTCAGTTGGTTAAAGCAGCTGCCTTCAGCTCAGCTCATGATCCCAGGGTCCCGGGATGGAGCCCTGCATTGGGCTCTCTGCTCAGCCAAGAACCTGCTGCTACTCCCTCTCCTTCTGCCTGCCACTCTGCCTACTCATGCTCTCTCTCTCTCTCTCTGACAAATAAATAAAGAAAATCTTAAAAAAACAATAACTGTATTTACTTGTGTGAATGGCTATTAAATTCATGTTTTTAGAATTTCAAGGTGTATGAGTCTCTTATTTCCCAGTGTGCCCAGCTCCTAGTGTCCTTGTTTGGAGGCAACCAATATTCTAAGCTTTTCAAATGTATCTTTCAGAAATATTTTGTGCACGTATACCTTCTTTTTTCTTCCTTTTTTGCTTCTTGCACAGGTGGTAGCATTATGTATGCAGTTTTCTGCATCTCTTTCGCCACCAAATTGCACTTTCTGTTGCTACTGTTTCACATACTTCTACGCAGTGTTCCACGGTGTGGGTAAACCACAGTGCCTCCAGCCAATCCACTACTAAGGAGTATTTCATCTCTACTTTTTCTTTTCAAGGCTGTAATTCTTTCCTTCACTCTTCTTTTAAATTTCTATTTTTTAATTTTAAAAAATAGGACATAAACATTTAGAATTTTAATTGCCAAATTACGTGCCAAGAAAGTTACAGCAATTTACATTCTTACCAAATATATGAAAGAGCCTGTTTTGCATTATTCACAACAGCCAAAATATGGAAACTACCCAACTGTCTGTTGGAAGTTATGAATGCATAGAGACAATGTGGTATACATATACAATTGAATGTTATTCAACCTTCAAAAAGAAGAAAATACTGCCGTTTGCCACAATGTGGGTAAACCTGGAGGACCTTATGTTAAGTGAAATAAGCCAGTCCTAGAAGGACAAATACTGCGTAACTTTACTCACACGAGGAACTTAAAACATTCAAACCCACAGCAGCAGAGAATAGAATGGTGGTTACCAGGAGCTAGGGGGAGGGGGACAGGGGAGTTGTTGTTCAACTGGTATAGTTTAATTTATTTTTTAATTTTTTTTAAGATTTTACTTTTTTGACAGAGAGAGAGAGAGACAGCGAGAGAGGGGATACAAGCAGGGGCAGTGGGAAAAGGAGAAGCAGGCTTCCTGCTGAGCAGGGAGCCCGAAGCAGGGCTTGATCCCAGGACCCTGAGATCATGACCCCAGCGGAAGGCAGAGGCTTAACGTCTGAGCCACCCAGGTGCCCATGGTATAAAGTTTAATTTAAATGATGAGTAAGTTCTAGAGATCTGCTGTACAACATAGCGCCTATAGTAAACGATGTTGTGTTGAGCACTTAAATATTTGTTAAGAGGGTAGATCGCATATTAAGTCTCTTTGACAGACATATACACACACACGGACATAAGCAGACTTTTAGAAGTAATGGATATGTCTATTTCTTTGATTGCGGTGATGGTTTCATGGGTATATGCATATGTCCAAGCTCATCAAGTTGTATATATTAAATATGTGCAATTTTTTATATATCAGTCATACTTCAATAAAGCTGTTAAAAAAAGAGAAAGTGCCCTTTTTTCACAAATTCACCAATACAAGTTAATCTCAATCTCTGAAATGTTTGTCCATCTTATAGGCTTTATTTATTTATTTATTTATCTACTTATTTATAAGTAAGTTCTGCACCCAGTGTGGGGCTTGAACTCACAACCCTGAAATTAAGAGTCACATGTTCTACCAACTGAGTCAGCCAGGTGTCCCTATTTGTTTATTTTTTCTTTTTAAGATTTACTTATTTATTAGAGAGAAAAAGAACAGGTGGGAGGGGTAGAGGGAGAGGGAGAGAGAGAAATTCAAGCAGACTCTGCTGATCATGGAGCCAGACTCGAGCTCCATCCCAGGACCCCGAGATCATAATCTGTGCAGAAACCAAGAATCAGATGCTTAACTGACTGTGTCCCCCAGGCGCCCTCCCATTCATTTATTTTTAAATAACATTTTCCACAATGTAACTATGCAAAAAGTAAATGATTGCTAAATAAAATTTACAAAATATAGAAAAACAAAATAAGAATTAAAAAAAAAATAACCACAATCCCACCCAGCTACAATCAGGTTACAATCTTGGGGGAATTTACTGCCCGTGCTATAGTTTATATTCTTTATTTATTCTTTATTATTTCTTCTTCTTCTTCTTCTTCTTCTTCTTCTTCTTCTTCTTCTTCTTCTTCTCCTTCTTTTTGAATAAATATAGTAACATATTACACACATTGTTTCTTAACTCACTTTTTAAAATTAATAACATATGATGAGCATTTTCTACCTTATTAATCTGTCTTCAACACATTAACATTTTACTAAAAATTTGAAACATATAAAAGTAGAATATCATAAAACATCCATATACACACTGCCTAGATTTACAAATTATTAACATCTTTCCCTTTCATTCTATTTATTTCTTTTTCTTTGGTGAGTATTTTAGTATACTTGCTGGCCATCATGACATTTTACCTAGGTTTTAGTAAAACTACTCTTCCTCAGTTCTCCCCTTAATCTGGTATTATTCCAAGTAATTTTATATATTTGTATACATATAATGCATACATACACATACATATATGCATATATGAATAAACACGCATGTGTGTGCATATATATAATTATGTGATACTATCTATCTATATGGTAGAATTAGAGGGCTTCCCTAAGGCAAAATGTAGACCCAAGCAGGCTTTTTTTCCTGAGGTACCCAGCACCTTTGTCTTTTTTCTAGGAACCCAACAAAACCATTCACACAAAGTTACTGGGAACTTGAAAAAAAACCACAATAAATATTGAAGAGCATGTAAGTTTTTAAAATTTTTTCATTTTCAAGCTCTATTACAAAGCTGTAGCCATCAAGACAGTATGGTACTGGCACAAAAACAGACACATAGATCAGAGGAACAGAAAGAGAACCCAGAAATGGACCCACAACTCTATGGTCAATGAATCTTTGACAAAACAGGAAAGAATATCCAATAGAAAAAAAACAGTTTCTTCAACAAAAATAAAACGGACAGCAACATGCAGAAGAATGAAACTGGACCACTTCTTTATATCATCCTCAAAAACAGACTCAAAATGGATGAAAAACCTAAATCTGAGACAGGAATCCATCAAAATTCTAGAGGAGAACATGGTCAGAAACCTCTTTGACCTCGGCTGTAGCAACTTCTCACTAGACATGTCACCGGAGGCAAGAGAAACAAAAGTAAAAATGAACTATTGGGACTTTCTCAAGATAAAAAGCTTCTGCACAGTGAAGGAAACAATCAACAAAACTAAAAGGCCTATGGAATAGGAGAAGATACTTGCAAATGACATATCTGATGAAGGGTTAGTATCCAAAATCTATAAAGAACTTATCAAACTCAACACCCAAAAAACAAATATCCCAGTTAAGAAATGGGCAGAATACATGAATAGACTTTTCCGAAGATGACATCCAGATGCCTAAGAGACACATGAAAAGATGCTCAACATCACTCATCATCAAGGAAATACAAATCAAAACCACGATGAAATACCACAAAACCAAGGTTCCACGAAGTTAAGAACTTGCTATAAGCTTACACACTAACGAACAGGAATTCTAACTCATCTTCTTACTTCAAAGCCAAATGAGCTTCCCCCCAGGAGTTTTGTATCTTAAAAAAAGACCACAGGAGGGAGTGATGCTTTATGAACAGTGATGAGTTGGTGGTGTGAGATTCTGGGCTTTAGAGGAAGATATTTTGGGAAAGAACCACCTTTCCAAAGATGAGCCTCTGCCTGCTCCATCTGGAGTGGGAGGCAAAGGCATGAGGGTCTTTCTTGGGGGAGGAAGCAGTTTGGGGAGATTTTTCAAAGAGAGAGCTCAATGGATTTGGGAATTTTCTGGATGTTGGGGAAGAGGAAGAGGAATCAGAGAAAATGCCAAGGCTTGAGGTTGGATGAAAGGAAGAATTTGTGCTTGGAGCTGGTTTTGGAGAAAGGATGACAGTAACCATTGACCTTGACATACTGCTTTTGGAAAACATCTAGATAAAGGTGTCGAATGGTCATTTGGAGATTCAGGGTTGCAGCTCAGAAAAGGAAACTAAGCTGTAAAGTTAGGAGTCACTGAAGCAGAGGCAACAGTAGGTAGAGGCCATGGGAGGAGGTGGATGGAGACAGTGGAGAGCGGGAAGTGGAGTGAGCCAAGGATGAGGCCATATATAGGGTCATCGGGAGAAGGAAGGAGAAAACCAAGAATGAAACAAGACAGAGAAAAAGCATCAGAGAAGAGACTGATAGGAGGATGGTGTAATGTCACCAAAATCTGATGAAGAGTCCCACCAAGGAAGGCAGGGCTTATCAACAGACCAAAGGCTACAGGACAGTCAAGGAGGATGAGAACTGAGAAAAGGCCATTGGATGTGCTGAGTGCTGAGAGTATGTTACTGAATGGAGTGGTTTAGGGAAAGGAAATGCCATTTTGAAGGGCTGTGAATGGGGTGAAGTATGGATAAAATAAATATATATCATTCCATCACCTTATGCTCCTCTGGGGGCATAAGGGCTCACTGGCTCAAACCAGGACAAAGTAATGCGACACTCCTTTCTGTCTCCCTGCACCTCTGAGTCCCAGCTTCTGGTCTCTTTGCAAGTACCTATTACATTCAAATCTGCTGTTATTGTTCATTTAAACTACCTTCTTTCTAAACAAAAATACTGGCAAGGGGTTATAAAACGAGCCTTTTTGCCTTCCACCACCATATGTCCTACATAGCTTGTGTGCTTCAAAATATTCATATTACCACAGTCCTGGTAATAATGAGAGAGAGAGAGAGAGAGAGAGAGAGAGAGAGAGAGAGAGAGAGAGAGAGAGAGAGGGAGTAGGGGGTGGGAAAGAGAGGAAGAGGAGGGGAGAGAGGAGAAAGAAAAGATGAGAGAGAAGAGAGAGAATGTGTGTGTTTAAATAAGGTATAACATACATACAGGAAAGTGCACAATCTTAAGTGTGCAGCTTAATGAATCATTATGCAGTATGTGCCTGGGTAGCCATATCTACATGCTGATACAGAACATTTTCGGCAGCCCGCAAGGTGCCCTCAATGCCCTTGGCTGTGATTTTGGAGAACCGGCCCAACTCCAGAGGTGGACCCATGGTGGGGAGAAGTCCTCACTTCAATGCTGAACTGCCCCTGAAAAGTAGGCTGGCATAATGTTGGAAGTATGGACACTGGGCTACTACCGGGCTTGAATCTCAGCTCCATGACTTACCAGCTCTGTGACCTTTGGCAACTTACTTAACACTTCTGAGCCCTAATTTCCTCATCTGTACCCTGAAATAACAAGGTGCCTACTTGAGGGGATGGTGGTGAAAATTGAATGAGGCAGTGAGAATAGTGTCTGGCACATAGTAAGCACTCAGTAAAGGTAAGCTCTTCTGAAGCCATTGGTAGGAATTGTGGGTACACCGCCAGAGCCAGTGGTGCATATATTTGGGGGGTTGGTCACGTGAACCCTTCAAATCCCCCCCCCCTTAGCCATTTCTACATCGCTTACAAGGAACCAGGTCTTTTCACTAGATCTCCATAAGGTCTCTCCATAAGGTGTCTGTTCTGTCCTGTCCCTGGGCACTGCACACTCAGCCGAGGGAGTAGAGATGCCAAGCCCAGCTCCGGTGGTGACCTTATCAAGAATTTTCCATCAGACCCCCTGGGTCATCGGAAAGGCTTGCTTACTGTGCCGGCGAGTCAGCTTCCAGGGAATTCATCAGCAGGCTGGAACAGGGGTGTGTGTGACCCTCAGCCGCTCCCAGGGCTTTTCCCTTCCTTCTCCCCACCCTGGGTTCACCTCTGGAATTAGACCAGTTCTCCACAATCACGGCCAGGGTGACAGCAAAGTGTGATGGATGAACGAGGAGCTGTAGAGTGGCAGGGTGCTTGGTCAGGAACCCAAGGCTGTGTTTATGAGAAGGAAGAGGCTGTTTCCTGGAGCAAGCATAATGCAGCTCTAAAAAAGGCAGGGGAAATACATCATGCGAGGGAGCGTAACCCTGGGAGGGCCGCTGGGAATCCGAGGACCAGAGAAGCCCCGGCAGGTCAAGGTGCCTCTGACAAGGCCTTTTTTATAGGCCATTTGCGTGAGGGTTTGCTGCTGTTCCCTGCAGAGCTGACAGCCACTCAAGGTCTTGGTGGGGAGGTGGGGAGCTAATCTCAGCTGTCATTTTCCAGACCTTCTCCACGGGCCCTGCTGATGCATTTAAAAAAGAAATAAACTCCATTGTTTTCGTGTTTTTTTTTTTAACTGCAAAAATGACCATTTTGGCTGTTGGCTCTCACACTGCTACAAATAGATTAGGAGTATCGGCTCCTTTCCCTCCTTCTAAACCCAGGGCAAAAGAAAGTTTAACTGGGGACGCCTGGGTGGCTCAGTCGGTTAAGCCTCTGCCTTTGGCTCTGGTCATGATCCCAGAGTCCTGGGATCGAGCCCCACACCAGGCTCCCTGCTTGGCGGGGAGTCTGCTTCTCCCTCCCCCTCCTGCTTGTGCTTTCTCTCTATCAAATCAATCAAAGAAAGAAAGAAAGAGAGAACGAGAGTTAGTTTAACTGGATACCTGCAGTGGTCAAGAGAGGTATGAGAATGAGTTTCCCCCCAAGAGTGCTAATATTTCTGTTTATCTTTGTGGATTTGTATCCCTCTGACTTCCCTGAAGATCCTGGAAAATGAGAGCTCTGTGTCAGTCTCCTATAGCTACGGTAACCCACTACACATTTAGTGGCTTTGTAAAAAAAGATTTTATTTATTTATATGACAGAGAGAGATTACAAGTAGGCAGAGAGGCAGGCAGAGAGAGAGGAGGAAGCAGGCTCCCTGCTGAGCAGAGAGCCCGATGTAGGGCTCGATCCCAGGACCCTGAGATCATGACCTGAGCTGAAGGCAGAGGCTTTAACCTGCTGAGCCACCCAGGCGCCCACATTTTGTGGCTTTAAACAACAGAAATGTATTCTCTGGTATTTCTGGAAACCAGAAGTCTGAACTGAGTCTTATGGGGCTCAGACCAAGATTCTTGGTAGGGCCGGTGCCTTCTGGAAGCTCCAGGGGATAATGCAGTCTTCGTCCCTTCCTGCTGTGAGGCTTGCAGCCAATCCTTGGCTTGCAGCCCCGTCCTTAAGCCGAAAAGACAGCATCTTCTCTCCTGCACCTGCTTGCCTTTGCTTCTGTGGTCTAATCTCCCTGGCCTCCTTTTTTTTGTCCCTCAATTTTTTTTTTACTGTGGTAAAATACAAATAGTGTAATTTGACACCTTAGCTATGTTTGAGTGTACAGTTTAGTGGTATTAAATACATTTATAATGTTGTGCCCCCATCATCACCATCCGTCTCCATATCTCTTTTCATCTTGTAAAACTGAAACTCTATTAACTCCCCATTTCCCCCTTCTCCCAGCCCTGGGCACCCACCATTCTACTTTCTTTCTGTATGCATTTGACTACTCTAAGGATCTTATATAAATGGAATCATACAGTATTTATCTTTCTGTGGCTCACTTCACTTACCGTAATGTCCTCAAGGCACATCCATGTTATAGGATGCGTCAAAATTTCCTTCCTTTTAAGGCTGAATGATATTCTGTTGTGTATGTATACACCACATATTGTTTACCCATTCATCTCTCGATGGACACTTGGGTTGCTTCCACGTTTTAGTTATTGTTTTTTTTAAAGATTTTTAAAAAGATTTTATTTACTTATTTGATAGAGAGAGGGAGGTCACAAGTAGGCAGGGCAGGCAGAGAGAGAGGAGGAAGCAGGCTCCCCGCTGAGCGGAGAGCCTGATGCGGGGCTCGATCCCAGGACCCTGAGATCATGACCTGAGCCAAAGGCAGAGAGAGGCTTTAGCCCACTGACTTCCCAGGCGCCCCAGGTTTTAATTATTGTGAATGATGCTGTGAACATGGTGTACAGATATCTCTTTGAGAATCTCCTTTCAGTTCTTTTTAGTGTATATCCGGAAGTGGAATTGCTGGAACACATGGTAATTCATGGTAATTCTATTTTTAGTTTTTTGAGGAACAATTGTGCTGTTTTCCACAGAGCTATACCATTTTACATTCTTACTGACAGTGTACAAAAGATTCAGTTTTTCCACATCCTTATCAACACTTGCTTCTTTCCATCGTTTTGATGGTAGTCCTGCTAATGGGTGTGCGTGCACTGGCATCTCACTCCAGGAGTTTTGATTTGATTTCCCTAGTGATCAATGCTATTGAGCAAAATGTTAATGGGCCATTTAAATATCTGCTTTGGAAAAATGTCTATTCAATTCCTTTCCTCATTTTTGAATTGGGTTCTTACAGGGCACTCGGGATTACATCGAGGACCCACCTGGATATCCAGGATAATCTCCCCATTTCAAGATCTTGCAGGGGTGCCTGGGAGGCTCAGTTGATTAAGGGTTTGGCTTCCGCTCAGGTCGTGATCCCAGGGTCCCAGGATCAAGCCCCACATTGAGCTCCCTGCTCAGCTGGGAGTCTGCTTCTCCCTCTCCCTCTGCCTTTTTCCCTCTCCTGCTCATGCTCATTCTCTCTCTGTCTCTCAAATCAATAAATTAATTTAAAAAAAGATCCTGCAAAATCTCTTTTGCCATATAAGGTAGCACTCACAGGTTTCAGAGACCTGGATGTTTTTGATGGCCATAACTCAGCCTATCATAACTTGTAATAACTATAGTAATTTATTGAGTATTAACTGTGTGCTAAGTACTGTGTTAGCTCTTTTAATACAGGTACCCATCTAATTCTCCAAATCTATAAAGTAGACACTGCTCCGGTTTGTAGACAATAATAGCTAAAACTCATTGAATTCTTAGCATGTGCCAAGCTTTCTTGGACTTTGGGTGTATTAATTCTTTGAACTCTCATGGCGACGTATGAGGTAGGTACTGCTATGGTCTTAGAGATGGGGGAAACTGAGGCGTAGATAGGTTAGGTAACTAGCCCCAGATCTTCTAGTAAGAAGCAAACCTGGAATGTGAAACTAAGTGAATAGCTGCTAAACCTTCCAAGTCAGCTTTGTTCTTCACACTTCCTAGCACAAAGTTTTCCTGACTCTTCCCTGTCTTTATTCCACTGATAAGGTGAGATTACTACTGTGATCTGAGGGTCACCTGGAAAGTCAACTGGCTGAAGATCAGTTTTTTTCATTGCCTTTCCAGTCAGTATTGCTCTTATACCCCCTTTGAAACTACACATTCTTAGAGGAGTAACGCTGGAGTCACTGACGCCTCTATGTGACTAGGTCTATCGGGTAGTTCTATTGTAGAAAGAGAAGCGTGAACTTAGAAGGTTACAGAAGGGAATTCTGGGATGCCAGGGCCACAAATCTTGGTGTGGATGAAAGAAGGGGGAGTAAAATGACCCAGCTTCTGCCCTGGGATAAAAAGGTCGTGCTGAGGGCGCCTGGGTGGCTCAGTAGGTTAAAGCCTCTGCTTTCGGCTCAGGTCATGATCCCAGGGTCCTGGGATCGAGGCCTACATCGGGCTCTCTGCTCAGCAGGGAGCCTGCTTCCTCCTCTCTCTCTGCCTGCCTCTCTGCCTCCTTGTGATCTCTCTCCCTCTGTGAAATAAATAAATAAAATCTTTAAAATAAAAAAAAAATTAAAAAAAAAAAAAGGTCGTGCTGAGGAGAGGAGGAAGGCGAGACGAGAAAGGAGAGAGAGCGAGAAGCATGACAGAGGAGACCCAGAGTGATTTGAGTGCACTGAGGTCAGCTTTGTTTCAAGGTGACTCGGTTGTAAGTGTAGAATTGAATAAACCACCAGCCCTGGAGCAGGCACTTTCCTGGGAGGCAAGGAGAAGAGGTGCTAAAAGGGACTCAGTCCATCACCTTGTTCAGCCCAGTAAAACCCCAGTCTGTTTCTACAGCTTAGTTACTTCAAGAAGTGTTCCTTCCAGTGCTAGTAGGTACAGGGCTTTTCAAAGAGCCGCCATTGAGAGGCTCCTGCCATCATAAGGGTACTCATGAGGTGACACCTGGACTGCAAACTGGCAGCCCAGAAGCCTGATTCTGGAAGCAATATTTTTGATGGCACAATATCTAAAAAGTGAATTTGATTTTTTTTTTTTTAAGTATGAGCATGCCCTGTCCGGGTCACCACACTTATTTCTCTCATTCTGTATTAGCATAGTCCCTACCCCCTGCGGCCAGACTCATCCAGTCCCTGAGGGCATTCAAGTTTGCAGCCTTTGGGATAAGGCCTTTTGCCATGTGGCAGAGGCCACCAAACTGTTAGATACTAGGAACTGTTAAATGAAAATCTGTGAAGACAAAGAAAACCATGCTTACAACCATCTTAATTCAGGAAGGTCTCACACCTGACCTTTCAGCCTCCCTTGTCCACTAAGTGCACCCCATTAGAAGATCCATATATCATGAGTTTTATTGCTACAAATTATAGGGTCAAATTATAGGGTCAGATCTTTCCCCATTTTGTCCTCTACCTTTGGCCCTCCTCAGAGGCTGGAGGCCATTTCTCCCTTCGAGTATATGGGAAGTGTTGGTCTCAATGACTCTTTTTTTTTTTTTTAAAGATTTTATTTATTCATTTGACACAGAGAGAGGGATTACAAATAGACAGAGAGGCAGGCAGAGAGAGAGGAGAGAGGAGGAAGCAGGCTCCCTTCTGAGCAGAGAGCCCGATGTAGGCCTCGATCCCAGGACCCTGGGATCATGACCTGAGCCGAAGGCAGCGGCTTTAACCCACTGAGCCACCCAGGCACCCGGTCTCAATGACTCTTAATGGGTGGGCAAGATTAACCTTTAGTCTCCACATGTACATGGGTTTTGTGGCAAAGAGGCAGTTTGGGCCAAGACTGGGGCCCAGTTGATATTGGCAGGGGCTAGGGAACCAATACCATATCAGATGATTCTGTCCAAAGAGTAGGGTCTCAGAGCTAGAAGAGACCTTAGATGATTCATTCATTCAATAAATATTTATCAAGTGCTAGTATTTTGTTAGGTGCTGGGGTCATGGCAATAAAAGCCAAAGTCCCTGCCTTCATAAAACTTCCATTTAGTAATGAAGCTACTCAGAAATCATGTCTGTAGTCTTGATGCCTTTAGTACACAGTTATCTGTTTCCTTGTGGAAATCAGGATTAGAGTGGGCACATGAATTGCTAAAGTCATATGACTCCTTTTTTTTTTGACTATACCGATTTCATTAATTTTACTAAGCCATTTTATGTCCCTCATACTCAATGCAAAGAAATAAAGCAATATAAAGAAAAATACGTCCTCAAGATTATTCATAATAAAATAGGTCTGCCGCATTCTGCAGTCCTGGGCATATTATATAATAGGGATTCCGACCCACTGAGTAGACATCTCATGCATATTTGGTGACTGACTAACTCCCTGGGAGCTGTGATGTGCTGAGCCATTTCTGTGGTATCCCCAGATCTCACTAAATTAAGACTCTATACAAGAAAAGGTAACAATCAATCTGTCTATAAATTGTATCTATCTAAAGCTCTTTAGTGTGAGGTGGGGAAAGGGGCCCTTTCTTGTGTACATGGATACAAGTATTGTTGTGGTCTAAAGATTGCTGAACTGATATTGTGTTTGTTACAATGAAAACAAGGTGTACATCAGAACCACTGCCAGAATGAGAACCTTCCATGACTTGCCTCCATTCTCCAAATGACGGAGCAAGCTGCCTTTCTAGGCTGATGGTGAGTCCGGTGTTGGCATTGCCGCTGGCTGTGAAACTCACCACCCAAGGTAAACGACTGAATTGAACCACCTGGTGGGTGTTATTGTAACAGCTGATCCTTTTATTTCCTGAAAGTCCGAGTTTGCTTCCTTGGTCTGTTGCAAGGGCAAAAGTAGATAAGCAACCAGGTCTCCCAGCATGCTCTGGGGCATTATCACTGGCTACTTCAACAGCAGGCACTCTATCTCTGTCTGACACAATGACAGCATGGAGCCCTTCAACACGTGGTCATTTTTGTACACAGGAATCACTTCAGGTCACCCACCATGATGAACATTCTCCCGCAGGATCAGTCTCCACGCCTGGCTTTCTGGGCTGCCATGTTCTCACAGCTGTAAACTCAGGGACAGCTTCCAAGACAGTCTTCAGTCATGTGGCTTCTTAGCGACAAAACCAGGACTGGAGATAAGGTTTGACACCGACTTCCAGGCATTTGCTACCATACCTCCTTCCTTCCTTCACAGCCATCTAGATGGATTTCATCTGCCTTCGTCTTCCACAAAGCTGCATCCCAAACCATCCTTCCCCTGAAGTTGGTCTTATTGAGGGCCCCTGAGCTTAATTTCAGCTGATTCTCCTACCTTAAAAGAGCAACAATTTGCCCCATATTTATAGAACAGCTGCCCTCCTTAATTGCCAGAGAATGTTTCTTTTCCCTTTAAGTTACATTCAAAGACTTTACTACTTAGAGCAATCATTGTATTTCTATGAATGGGTTAAATGGGTTATTTTCGCAGAAGAGTACATACTGTATGATTCCATTTATATGAAATTCTAGAAAATACTTGAAAAGAGAAGCATATCAATAGTTACCTAGTGTCAGGAGTGGGGATTTACTGCAATGGGGCACAACAGAACTTTCTGGGGGTGATGGCGATGTTCTGTCCTTTTATGTTTTAAAAATGTATTTATTTGAGAGGGAGAGAGAGGGTGTGAGCACCTGTGAGGGGTGGGGGAGAAGGAGAGAATCTCAAGCAGACTCCCCACTGAACACGGAGCCCCATGTGGGGCTGGATGTCATGACCCCTGAGATCATGACCTGAGCTGAAGTTGAGTCTGACGCTCAATGGATTGGGCCACACAAGCACCCCAGTGTTCTATCCTTTTAGTGTGGTGGTGGTCTCAGGAGGGTACACGTTTGTCAAGCTCATCAAACTGTGTATTTTAGATAGATTTTGTTGTTTGTAGACTATATATCCATAACGTCAATTTTTTGAAAAGGGATCCTTTGAAACAGGCTTGGCTCTCGGCAAAGAGGCAGATAGGATCTGCCAGAGTAGACAGCTGAGACTTGGAATGCTAGGGTGGTTTGATTCTTCCCCAAAAGGAAGTGAGACTGGAGAGGTGAGTCTGCTCTTAGCTCCTGTGGTCTCATTTGCCAGGTGCCTGTGGTAAAGTGAGCACCGGACCACAGTGAGTGTGCTCCTGGTGTTTAAAGACACTTTAACTGGCTCGGCCGACCCGTGGGTCTGCGTTTTTTTTTTTTTTTTTAAGATTTTATTTATTTATTTGACAAAGAGAGAAACAGTGAAAGAGGGGGGCAGAGGGAGAGGGAGAAGCAGGTCCCCCACCGAGCAGGGAGCCCGATGCTGGGGCTCAATCCCAGGACTCTGGGATCCTGACCTGAGCCTCAGGCAGACGCTTAACACCAGCGCCACCCAGGCGCCGCCCCCTGCCCCGCCCCCTGCCCCGGGCCATGGGTATATCTTTAGAGAAGCATGGAAGTATGGGCACAGCTATTCTACCTTATGGCTGATTTAAGGACTTTTCAAACATAGTTTTTATTATATGCGATTCTCACCGTATGAGGTAAGTTAAAACTCTATCTGCTTTTTTGGGGAATGGGGGGCGGTCGGAACCACCATCTTGCAGTAATTTGCCAAAATGACGAACACAGAGGGAGAGAGGAGGGGTACCCATTATATGTTCTTAAGGCCTTTTAGGAACCGTGGAGTTGTTCGTTGGGGCGCACACGTGAGAATCTACAGTAAAAGTGATACAATCAAGGGAACGGGCACCCGTCCCACAAGCGTTACCATGGCAGAACCAGGACAGCTTACAGCGTTACCCAGCTTGCTGCTCGCATTGTCATAACAAACAAGGACATGATTCTTGCTCCCCAAATTAATGTGTGTATTTAGCAGATTAAGCACTCCAAGAGGTACTACTATATTAAGCTACTCCAAGGTAGCTTCCTGAAGCATGTGAAGGAACATGAGAAAAAGAAGGAAGCCAAAGAGGAAGGTACCTGGGTTTAATGAAGCACCAGTCTGCTCCATCCAGAGAAGCACATTTTTATGAGAACCAGCAGGAAGGACCTGAGCTGCTGGGATCCATTCCCAATGAATTCATGGCATAATGGCATTAAAACAAAACAAAAAACAAATTTTAACTATCTCATGGAAGAATCAACTCCATTTTTTGTTCCCAGCATGCTTGGGGGTAGAGGAAAGAAACTGAATTCTATTTCCATCACAGTTTAATCCCCCTGCCCCCTGGGGTATTTGACAGAATATTTTCCTGAGGTCTTGAATCTAATTTTCAACCTGAAAATAAGCATGATCGTTTCTGTGTCTCTGGACATGAATGTCTGTGTGCATGTGCGTGTGCTTATAACTGGCAGCCTTATCTTTTATATCAACTTGGAATCACCACCAAACTCCTGGAAGTGAGAGGTTATGTTCATTTTTATAATAATATGAGTATTTATAAGGGTCTCTGTGGTTACTTGATAAATACTTATGAAGCATTTGATTCCCTCTGCTTTTCTAACTTCGCATTGTAACTGCAGTTTAATTTTATTTAAAAGGATTAGTTAAACACCCTTGGTGCACAAATCTCCCCCTAGAAGCAGCACAGAGCTGGTGAAACCATCCCAGGGGGTCTGTGCAATAATTAGATCACTAAGGTTACTCAGTCTTATCTAGCCTTGACTCAGGTTCTGGGTGATGGACATACTCTTTGGGGGAGTGATACAAATAGGGCTTAATCCTAATACCTTAGATTTGCTGGGCACTTGGTGCATTTCATGGTACTTTCACATGTACTATCCTCCTAACCAGCCTGGTAGGGGGGTATGTTGGACAGACATTATTCTTGCTCATTTTCTTGCTCAGTGAAAACATGAGATTTGCCTAAGATCAAAGGGTAAATCAACAGCAGAGTTGGAACAAGGACCAACAGCCATGGACAATTAACAGGACAAGGGCAGAGAAGAAAACCTGTAGAGTTCTCATGAAAGCATTCAGCAGATAGATGAGGAAGGCAGCCACAGTTTACTGAGTACTTACTATGTGCCAAGCATTACTAGACATGTTTTAACTATGTATATTACCACATGCAAGGTCATAGAAAAGTGGGGTCTTTGGTTGTGTGGGGGAATGAAGTTTTATTATCCCAGGATGAGTGATATGCTCAGTATACTCAAGTACTAAAGGAAATCCATTCACCATCCCTTTTATAAAAAGATCCCAGAAGGTAGGGGTGATCCAGCCCCAGTCATTCCTCAGCCGTGGCCTCTAGCTCCTTCTTAGCCTCCACCTTCTTATTGCTCTTCACTTATTCTCAATCACAAACTCATTTTCAGTCTTAATTTCATCTTCTTCTCCCCATGATCAGGGAGAATCAGCCTCAATGAATAGTGGTTGATGCAAAGGAATTTCATGTTTCCTGAGCAGCCCCACCTAGTCTCCAACTTGCCAGCACGATTTCTGACACGCCATCTTTCTCACGCCAGTCTGTGCAAAACTGTTCTTGAATATTTCTATTGAGTAAGCTTGTGTATTGTTTTCTCCATTAATTTGTAAGCTCCCTCAGGACAGGAATTACGGCTATTCTTTGCTCTCTAGACTAAGAAGATAGCATAGTTATTTTTGCGTTGTGGGAAGTTAATATATGTTTGCTCCTGGTGATGATGTGATTATACTTACATTGGGTACACAGAATTTCTTCATTGACCATCTTCATTTGCTTTTTGTTTTGGACCCAGAAGTTCATCACCCTTTCTTATTTTCATTATACCTTACCATTATACATATACTATTACCATTAGATTTTTACTAAATGTCTCCATTTATGCATTCAACAAACACTTATTTGCTAGATAACAGGAAAGAAAAAAAAAAGCAAGACAATCTCAGACTTCAAGTCCTGAGGCATCAACTAATAAGCAATATGGCCGAATTTACTCTTACAGTTGACATCTATGTATTGCTCTAGCATTCAACCAGGCTCCTCTAGCTATTGCCTTTTCATGAGGAAAAGCTTAGGTTAAAGCTGAGGATAAAAGGGGCCCCAGAAGTAGTAAGTAGTAAGATGCCAAAGAAACATTAGAACAACTGTACCAAATGAGAGAGAGAGAGACTGATCTTTTCATGATTCATGATCTGTGCTCTATAAGGAGATTTATTTACTACCCTAAGATACCCCACCTACAAATAGTTATGAGATGCCCATGGTCAGGGAATATGACAGACTGGAATTTTAGGATTCCAGCCAGATTGAATCTTGGTGAAGGACACCGTAGGGACATTATTTCTCAGTGTGCTGATTTAATACCAGAGTGGCTCAGTGTATGAAAGAAAAGAGAAGTACAGGTTTCCATTTCCTAGAACTTCCTATTAGTAAGATATGTTGTTGTATCTTTTAGAAGACATCCAACTGGATAAACATCGTTTTGTTTCTGAGAGCATAAAAAAGTCACAGTGCCTCTTCGCTACATATAGCATCCACCAATGTAACTGTTTGATTGTATTATTATTGTCATAGTTTTGACTATCCAACATAGTTCACTATGGTGGCTTTGCAGTATAGACCAGAGCAATTAGTATTTAAGAATATTGGAGTATTGGATATATTCTGTGGGACGTGCAGGTAAGAAGTTGGTGAGCATCCTTCACCTTGTTTCTTTACCCTTTTTTATCTCTTTTTCTAGATCCTCCATAATCAGATGTTCCCTTATCTCCCTTAACTTATTTTCCATATGGTTCCTCAATCAAAACCCCGCTCATAGGTTAAGTCAAGTTTCCTTATTTTCATCCCTCCCCCACAGGATACAAATCCCTCCCTCAGTTCCCCTAGGGAGGAATGCCTTTTCTGGTTCCCAATCCTTTCCTTCCTCCAAGGTCCACTTTAGACCAATGTCCTCCATCAAAGTCCTCCCTGACAGCTCCAGCCCAGTTCCCTCTTCCTTCTCTGACCTCCTAGTACACAATGGCATGGGATAATAATAGCCTTCTCTGGCCCAGTGGTTGACAAAGCACTGCACTCACTTGTGATTTCCACAAGTCCCTGAGGCTGGTAAGGAGAACTTTCTTGACCCCTCAAGAGAGAATGAAAAACCATCCCAAGACCATATCGCAAGTGGCAAACCTGGGACGTCAGCTCAGGGCCCGGAAGTCCAAGGCTTTTCCACTAGAATCTTCTGTCTTTCTCTCACAGTTCCATCCCTCAACAGTACCTGCTTCAGAGCTGAGAAAAATGAGACACTCTAATAAGCTATATGTAGATGGTTCTGTTGATCTTGTGAAATCTTCATCTTTCTTCCTATAGCCCACCTGCTTCCAACCTAAAGTGATTGCTTCCATTTTTTCCATGAACCACAAGTCTACAAATCACCAGAGGTAGAAGTTCTCTTCCCACCACTTCATCTCTGGTGGAAGTTGTATCTGGGGAGTGGGGCTGGAGTCTCTTCTTCAGAGATGCCATCAGTGAGGGGCATGGTCTCCCTGAAGAGCTACAGTTGGGGAGATATCTCTAAAGTGTGGCAGAATAAGGACATGATTTCACTTGTTTGTATGAATTTTTCTTTGAACCAGAGAAAAGAAGTCTATAAAAAACACTAGCAGAGAAAATCTCTCTCCTGGGGCTGAGTGACATTTCATGCCTGTTGATATCATTATGTCAGTCTTTGAAAAATGAAGAGTTAAACCAGTCTCTTCCCTCACTAGACAAAAGGAAGAGCTGGGTGTTTCCCTGGTGGGAGAGCCAAATGTGATGAGTGAGGCGTCAAGATTGAGACTGAGTCACTGGCATTGGGAGGGTGGGGGTGGGGGTCAGAGCTTCCTCCTGAGCTTCTAAAGCAGCTACTGTGCTTAGGGACGTAGTTACACACACCTGTTGGCTGTAGCCAGCATGAGCACTGCCAGCACCTGGGATGTGGCTCAGGGAAAACCTTCAGCTGTCTTTAGTTCTTTCAAAATGGACCTTTTCCAGATCATGTGGGCTAGTGTTTCAGTTTTTCACAACTTAAAAAAAATAGCACTTTAGGGGGCGTTTGGGTGGTGCAGTCAGTTAAGTGTCTGGCTCTTGGTTTCAGCTCATGTGGTGATCTCAGGGTTATGAGACTGAGCCCCGCTTTGGGCTCTGTGCTTAGCGTGGAGTCTGCTTGAGATGCTCTCTCTCCCTTTCCCTCTGCTCCTCCCACTTGTGCTCTCTCTAAAATAAATAAATCTTTTAAAAATAGTACTATAGGACTCACAATTAGTTGCAAAATGGTACAAAGAATTCCTGTGTACTGTTCACCCAGCTTCCCCCAATGGTAATGTCTTACTTAACAGTAGTTGTTTCTGATGTAGCATCTAAGAACAAATGATTTATCATGATTGATGGGCGCAGTTGGTGGTTCTCATGTGGGGTTCTTTCAGTTGCTGTTAGCTGACAGCTGAGACTAGAACCATCGCCAAGATTTCTTCCCTCATGTGAAGCTGGGCTTGTAAGGCATCTCTTTCTATACATGGCTTCTCCAAGAGGGTAGGTCACTCTTTTTAGGAGCAGGGCAGTCTCAGGGTAGTCAGATTTTTATATGGTATCTGGCTGGCTCCAGAGCAATTGTTCCAAGAGGTCTGGGTGGAAGTTGCAAGGCTTCTTAGGACTTAGTCTTGAAAGTCCCAGAATATCACTTCAGTATCATTCTATTGGTCAAGCAAGTCACTCAGGCCAGCCAGATTCAAGGAAAGAGGAATTAAACTTCACATCACAACAGAAATAGCAAAAAGTCGACCGCTATCTTTAATCTTTAACTGCAGAGTAGTTGGGGTTGTCCCCAAGTGGATAAGCATGCTAAGGAGGAACTCATTAGAAGTGATATTTATGTCACTGGAAGGATAAATCCTTATGTCTGAGAATTTTTGTCTTGTCATAGTATCACAGCACCAGTAGGTAGTATACACTCAATAAATGTTGTCTGAGGGGCAATTGAACCATATTTTAAACCCATATATAGGAAGTAGAAGTAAATAGGGAAGTAGTGAATATCTCTGTGCACTTCTGGGTAAACCTGGAATTGGCCTTGTCCTGGTATAGCTTCCATTCTCCAAAGAAGCTGGAATCCATCAGACATTTTTTTTTCTCTATTTGTGTCTGTTACAGAGTGATCTGCCTGGACTAGTTAAGGCACTGTCCTAGGTGCTAAGTGGGATACCAAGACGATGTAGGCAAGGCTCCTCCTCTCAGGAACATGGATAACAAGTCCTCCCTACCGTTCTGCTGGGGTCTTACTTTCCAGCCTAAGTGTGAAGCACGACAGGAAAAATGGAGAGGCTCTGGGTGGCAAGGAGAAATGGCTAGCGGTAGAATTGCCACAATTGTTATGATGGTTGAACAGGTTATAGTGGTTATTCCATGAGAATAAGAATGGGGATTGGCACTTTGGATCCTCTTTTCCTAAAACACTTACCCTCTTCTATACCTGGATGTCAAATTATCTGGACGACAACTCTTTGAGCATGCGCTGTCTGGGTGGAAAGAAATTTCATCAAGGAGTGGGAACACCCAACTCACAGTGGGGAAGTCTTTTAGGTAGGAGCACAATGGGCTTTAACGGAAGCTGGTGAAGTGAGCAGAGAGCTAAGAATGAACCCGTGCATGGCTTGAATTGAGGGAAAGGCGCAAACTGAGCAGCTCAACTGGTTTGTGTTTTAAACACACTTCCTGTGATCCTCTTCCTCAGATTAAAGATGATTATAGTTCCAGTGAAGGAAATTCAGTGAAGAGGAAATTAGTTGGGAACCTAAAATGGGTGTGTCTGACAAAAGCAGAAGAAGTCAATGAAAGGGCTCCACCTGGTGGTAGCAGAAAAGGGAAACCCTGCGGGGGAGGTGTCTGGGCAGCAGTCTTGGGGTCTTGAAGAAGAGCGGAGGAGGGTTCGTCACCTGGTAGGCTCATAAAGAGTGGCAGAGTCGTGGCGTTTTGGGTTGATAGAATGGGCTGGAAGAGAACTGTGCATGTCTGACTGAACAATGAAGAGGGTTATTAAGTGCAAGGGGGAAGGCTGCCCTAAGCACGGGGGTAGAGGGAGGGAGAAGCCCTTCGGCAAATGCCAAGGGTTGGGCTATGGGAAGCCCCCAGCTTGGTCTTGCCAGTTCTCTGAATGTGCCATGCTCTTTAGACCTCCATGCCTTTGCCCGTACTGCCCTTTCGGCCCGGGGTATTCTCCCTTCTTCCTGGGCCTGAATGATACGAGGTTTTAAGATTCAATGGAAGCTTCAGGACCTTAGGGGGACCTCTTCTGATCACTTATAATTTGAATTAAGGACACCTTTTCTGTGTCCCAGGTGATTTGGGGTTTCCACTGGACATGAGCACCATGAAGTTGGGATTGTGTCTATCTTGCTGATTGTAGCATTCCTGGTGCCTAAAATTACAAATTATCCATCAGCACCTATTTATTTAATGAAATATCTCTGTGGTAGCAGTTATCATATGTACGGAAAATGAATATACACTTGTCTGACTCTCCTGCCCGAATATGAGGCTCCTGAGAACAGGGACCTGGCTTACTCATCTTCGTCTCCCGAGCACATTTTCACAGAGTATGAGAAATAGAAGACAGCTTATCGATATTTGTTGAATGGATATTAAGGGGGGGCAATCTGGGAGTACACATAAGGCTAGTCTGTGATTCTAAGCTCTGGTTTACAGTAAGATCACCAGGAGAGCTTCAAAAATACTGATACCTACACACCACACCAGATTAATTAAAACAGTCTCTTGGGGTGGGGCCCAGGCATCAGTATTTTTTTAGAGCTCCATAGGTGAATCTAATGTTGGAAACATCTGGACTAGGCTCTAAAGGAGTGTAAGCATCTAGGGCAGCCAAGAGAACATTCCAGAACAGGGTACCTTTCTGCTGGAGAGGGAAGTTTTCATTTCCTTGCAAAACTGTGTCAGTACTAGAGCAGAAGATTCCATATTAACATTCCATGGATTTTCTCTGGGAGAAGAACTGAGATAGCCAAATGTGCTCTGCAGTTAGGAAGTGAGGACCTTTCCGAGAATGGTCTCCACCATAATTCCCAGGACCAGCAGAATCAGTACCACTTGGAAGCTTATAAGCAATGCAGAATCTCAAGCTCCAACCCTCCCAAACCTACTGAATAAGAACCTGCAGTTCCCCAGGTGATTCCTGTACTCACTGAAGTTTGAGAAACATTGTTCCAATGCAGTTGTTCTCAACAGTGTGGTATACCATCACCATCTGGGCTGTGGATTGCGGTGGGGGTTGTGGTTCTCACACTTTAGTTTGCATCAGAATTACCTGTCCGGTTTCTAATCTCAGATTGTTCAGGCAATTCACAGTCTGAAGGGAATCTGGTGAACCCACAAACCACCTCCTTCAGTAGGTTTGAGGTAGGGGAGGAGAACATGCATTTCTAACAAGTTTCCTGTTGATGTTGATGCTGCTAGCTCAGAGACCATCCTCTTTGGCAATTTACAAATAAGGCTGTTAAGACCATTCATGTATAATTCTTTGTACAGATATGTATTTTCATTTCTTTTGGGCAAATACTCTGGAGTGGAATTGCTAGATCATGTGAATTATATGTACAATTTTTAAGAAATTGCCANCCTCCTCTCTCCTCTCTCTCTGCCTGCCTCTCTGCCTACTTGTAATCTCTCTCTCTGTGTCAAATGAATAAATAAAATCTTAAAAAAAAAAAGACCATTCATGTATAATTCTTTGTACAGATATGTATTTTCATTTCTTTTGGGCAAATACTCTGGAGTGGAATTGCTAGATCATGTGAATTATATGTACAATTTTTAAGAAATTGCCAAACTATTTTCCATAGTGGTTGGACCATTTCACATTCCCACCAATGGTGGATGAGAATTCTAGTCCCTTCATGTCCTTGCCAAACCTTGGCATGGTCTGTATTTTAATTTTAGTCATTCTAATAGGTGTATGGTGGTATTTTGTTGCAATTTTAATTTGCATTTCCTTAATGACTAATGAGGTTCAGCATCTTTTCATATACTTAATTGTCATCTATATGTACCCTTTGCTGAAGTATTCGTTCAAATCTTTTGCCATATTCTTATTGGGTGGGTTAATTGCTAATTAATGAGTTTTTTTCTTATTATGTTTGAGAGTTCTTTATTCTGGATATAAGTCCTTTATCATATATGTAATTTATAAATATTTTCTTTCTATCATCCATGATAAAGTCCAATTTATTAAATTATTTCTTCTGAGGGAGGGAGAGAGGGACAGAGGGAGAGGGAGAGAGAGAGAGAGAGAGAGAATGAATTTAAGCAGGCTTTACACCCAGTTCAGGGCTTGATCCCTCGACTCTCAGATCATGATCTGCGTCAAAATCAAGAGTTGGATGCTTAACTGACTGAGCCACTCAGGTGCCCTATCAACTTATTTATTTATTTATTTGTTTGTTTAATTTGAGAGAGAGAGAATGTGTGCAGGAGTGGACAGAGCAGCAGAGGGAGGGAGTGGGAGGGGGAAAGGATCTCAAGCAGACTCTGTGCTGAGTGCCTAGCTGACCCAGGGCTCTATCTCATGACCCTGAGATCACAATCTGAGCTGAAACCAAGAGTCAGACACTTAACCAACTGAGCCACCCAGGCACCCCTATCAATTTATTTTTTAATGGAATGTGCTTTAGGGGTTGTGTCTAAGAAATCTTTACCTAACCAGGGTCACAAAGATTTTCTCCTCTGTTTTCTTCTAGAAGTGTTATGGTTTTAGGTCTTACATTTAAATCTAGAATTCATTTTTAAAAAAGATTTTATTTATTTATTTGAGAGAGAGAGAGCCTGAGCAGGGTGAGGAGCAGAGGGGGCAGGAGAAGCAGACTTCCTGCTGACCAGGGAGCCTGATGTAGGGCTCGATCCCAGGACTCTGGAATCATGACCTGAGCTGAAGGCAGACCCTTAACCAACTGAGCCACCCAGGTGCCCCTATAATTCATTTTTTATATATGGATATCTAATTTTTTCATGATAGTATGTTGAAAAGACAATCTACTGAATTGCCTTCCACCTTTGTTGAAAATCAGTTGTCTATAAATGTGTGGGTCTATTTCTGGACTCTATTCTGTTTCATTGATCTAATTGTTTTACTCCCATACACTGTCTAATTACCATAGCTTTATAATCAAATAATGTTGGTCCTCCTACTTTTGTTCTTTTTCAAAGTTGTTTTGACAATGCTAGGTCCTTTGCATTTCCATATGAATTTTGGAAGAACTTTTCAAATTGAGTTTTCATTTTCTTTCAGTTAAAAATGTTTTCTAATATCTGTTTTGATTTCTTCTTTGATTTATGGGTTATTTAGAAGTTGTCATTTAATTTCTAAATACTTGGGGATTTTCCAGAGATCTTTTGTGTTTTATTTATATCATAATTCATTGCGGTCAGAGAATATACTTTGTATAACTTCGGTTCTTTTAAATTTATTTAGACTGGTTTGGGGCTAAGTGTATGATTTATTTTGGTGAATGCTCTATTTACACATGACAGGAATGTAGATTCTGCTGCTCTTGGGTGGAATGTTCTACAAATGTCAATTAGGTCAAGTTGATTGATAATGTTAGTTAACTCTTCTCTATCCTGATTTTCTTTCTACTTTTGATAGAATTGATAAAATCAATCATGAGAAAAGAGTACTTAAATATCAAACTAAAATTGTGGATTTGTCCATTTCTTCTTACAGTTCTATCAGTTTTTGCTTCATATGTTTTGAAGCTCTGTTATTAGGTATATCAATGTTTAGGATATTGTTATATCCTTTTGATGAGTTGCCTCTTTTATCCTGGTAATGTTCTTTGCTCTGAAATCTATCCTATCTTAAATTAGCATAACCACTCCAGGTTTCTTTTGCTAAGTGTAGTGTGGTGTATCTTTTCCTGTCTTTTTACTTTTAACCCATTTGTAGCTTTAGATTTGAAGGACACTTCTTATAGAACATATAATTGGGTTTGCTTTTAAAAAATGTAATCCAATCTAATAATCTTTGACTCTTAATTGAGGTGTTTAGACCATGTACATTTAATGTTGTTATTTATATGATTAGGTTTAAGTCTACCATCTTGCTAAGTGTTTTCTACTTGTCTCTTCTACTCTTTGTACCCCTTTCCTCTTTTTCCACCTTGTTTGGGATGAAGCAAATTTTTAAATGATTTTTAAATTTGTTGATTCATTACCTATAACTCTGTTTTATTTTAGCATTTGTTTTAGGGTTTATAATATACATCTCTAATATATCACAGTGTACCTTTAAATGATATTATACCACTTCATGACTAGTATCAGATACTTACAATAGTATACTTTTATTTCTCACCACCTAACCTTTTTACTATTGTTGCCACATATTTTACTTTTATGTATTGTTATTATTTTTGTTTAAACATTCAATTAGCTTTCAAAAAGACTTAAATAATAAAGAGAAAATTCATGCATTTTGCCACGTAGTTACCATTTTCAGCTTTCTTTTTTATGTTGTATAGATCTGTATTTCCATCTGTTATCATTTTTCTTCTGCCTGAAGGACTTCCTTTAATAATTCTTTTGTATGGATCTGCTGGTAATGAATTCTTTCAGCCTTTATTTTAGAAGGATATTTTCACCAGATATAAAATTCTTGGTTGAGGGACCCTTGGATGGCTCAGTCCGTTAAGAGGCTGCCTTTGGCTTAGGTCATGATCCCAAGGTCCTGGGATGGAGTTCCACATTGGACTCCTTGCTCAGCAGGGAGCCTGCTTCTCCCTCTGCCTGCTGCTCCCCCTGCTTGTGCACTCTCTCTCTCTCTCTCTCTGGCAAATAAATAAATAAATAAATAAACAAATAAATAAATAAATAAATAAAATCTTTAAAAAAAATTCCTGGTTGACAATATTTTTAATACTTTAATGTTGTTGCTCCATTGCCTCCTTGTTTACATTATTTCTAAAAAGAAATCTGCTGTCAACCTATCTTTGTTCCCCTGATTAGCAGTGTCTTTTTTTTTTTTCTTTTTCTGGCTTCTTTTAATATATTTTTTTCATCATTCCTTTTGAGCAGTTTGTTTATGATGTTCCTTGGTATAATTTTTCGTGTGCCTTGTGCTAAGAATTCACTGAGCTTCTTGGATCTATGGGTTTCCTAATGTTCAGAAAATTTTTTTGCCATTTTTTTATTAAACATATTTCCTTCTTCCTCTCCCTCCTTTCCTTAGAGAATTCTAACATGTATTTTAGACTGCTTGAAATTGTCCCACAGATTGCTGATATTCCATTATTTAAAATTACTATATTTCCTTTTTCTTTTATTTTTTTAAANCCACAGATTGCTGATATTCCATTATTTAAAATTACTATATTTCCTTTTTCTTTTATTTTTTTTAAAAAGATTTTATTTATTTATTTCACAGAGGGAGAGAGATCACAAGGAGGCAGAGAGGCAGGCAGAGAGAGAGAGGAGGAAGCAGGCTCCCCGCTGAGCAGGGAGCCCGATGCAGGCCTCGATCCCAGGACCCTGAGATCATGACCTGAGCCAAAAGCAGAGGCTTTAACCCACTGAGCCACCCAGGTGCCCCTTTTTCTTTTAAAAAAATTTTTATTTAGATTCAATTTAGTTGGCATATAGTATATTATTAGTAACAAGGGTTATGAATCACTAAATTCATCAGTTGTATGTAACACTCAGTGCTCATTATATCAAGTGCCCTCCCTAATGCCCATCACTCAGTTACCCCATCTCCCACCTACCAGCCCTCCAGCAACCCTCAGTTTGTTTCCCATGATTAAGAGTCTTTTATAGTTTGCCTCCCTTTCTGTTTTTGTCTTATTTTATTTTTCCTTCCCTTCCCCATGTTCATCTGTTTTGTTTCTTAAATTCCACATGTGAGTGAAATCATGGTATTTGTCTTTCTCTGACTTATTTCATTTAGCATAATATCTCCTAGTTCTACCCACATCATTGCAAATGGCAAGATTTCATTCTTTTTGATGGCTGAGTAATATTCCATTGCATATATACACCACATCTTTATCTATTCCTCTGTCAATGACATCTGGGCTCTTTCCATATTTTGACTATTGTGGACATTGCTGCTATAAACATTGGGCTGCACCTTCCCCTTTGAATCACTATTTTTGTATCCTTTGGATAAATATCTAGTAGTGCAATTGCTGGGTGGTAGAGTAGTTCTATTTTTAACTTTTTGAGGAAACTCCATAGTGTTTTCCAGAGTAAAAATTACTATATTTTCTTTCTGTTTTATTTTGGATAGTTCTATTGCCCTATCTTCGAGGTCCCTAAACTTTTTTTCCCATGTCTAACATGCCATTGATCTTATCGAGCATATTTTTTCATCTCACACACTGCCGTTTTCATGTCTACAAATGTGATTTGTATCTTTTTCTTTTCAAAGTGTGTGTTCCTCCAATTGCTCTTCTGGGTATATATTCAAAAGAATTGAAAGTATGATCTCAAAGAGATGTTTACACATCCATGTTCATGGTAACACTATTCATAATGGCCAAAAGGTAGAAGAAAACCAAGTGTCTATTGATGGATGAATGGATAAACAAAATGTAGTATATACGTAAGTGGAATATTATTCAACTTTAAAAAGGAAGGAAATTCTGGCACATGCTACAATATGGATGAAACTTACAGACATTATGTTAAGTAAAATAAATCACAAAAAGGCAAATACTGTCTGATTCCACTTATATGAGGTATCTTGAGTATCAGATTTAAAGAAACATAAAGTAGAATGGTGGTTTCCGGGAACAGGAGGGAGGGAGAAATGGGGAATTATTGTTTAATCAGTATAGAGTTTTAGTTTTGCAAGATGATAAAATTCTAGATATTGGTTCTAAAAAAATGTAAATATATTTAACACAACTCAACTGTATATTCAAAAATAGTTAACATGGTAAATTCTATGTTATGCATTTTTTACCACAGTAAATTTGTTATACTCTGTGCTAGTAGCCTTGATCTCTGCAGGGTCTCAGACTTGTCTTCTCAAGTCACTGAGTTTGCTTGGCTCGGCCTGGGCTCCCTGTCTCTGCACTGTGACCTGGAAACCCTCTCAAGGCGGTAAGCAGGGGTGATTGTAGGGCTGACTTCATTTGTTTCCCATCTGGCAGGGATCACTATCTCTTGCTTCATATCTGGTGCCTTTCAAACTGTGTTTCAGATATTTTGTCAACTTTTTCGGTTGTTTCAGATGGGAGAAACCAGTCCTTCATCTTGGCCAGAATTGGAAGTCTGCATTTAAGTTTCAAAACATGCTTTTATCCTAAAAGTTCTTTATCCATTTAAAAGAATTAAAAAGATTGGATTTATGTCTTTCTCAACCAAAACTCTAGTTTTCTTCACCTGAAAACTATTCCTGACCAAACGAATTGCCCTTCGCTATCGTAGCAACCCCACCGCTCACTCCAAGTTGTTGGAATAGAGCTGCCTCTGAATATAAACCAAGCTGCATTAAATCACTGTGTGTGTACTTCACCATGACCGGCAAAACACAACTGTAGTTCTAGGTAGAGCCACTTGAACTAGAGCAGCGGCATTAAATCTTTGCCTCACTCAAGTCTGGCCATTCTGTGGTTTGCTTTACAGCTGACATGTCAAAGACATTATGAAGAAGAAGATGAAACTCAAAGGTAAGATTTATAAACATAAGCTCCCTGCTCTTAGATTAAGTGTCCCTAAAGACTTCAACCTAAAGTGGATCTCTGTAAGTCAGATTCCTTGCACGTGCACATGCTGAGGTCTTCTATTTGGATACCAGTGGGAATTGCTAAGTAACTATGTAAATCTGACGATAGGGAAGGACAAGCACTTATTTGACAGCGTTGAATGGGGGGGAGGTGCAAAATGTGAAGCAGTAACAAATGAAAAGGGCCTGGAGACACAGAGGAAGGACAAGGACATCTCAGGCATGTACGGAAGTATGAAAGTGTAAGTGCACTATAGAAACGAGGCAGACTTCTGGGGCCTGGGTTCGAGTCCTGTCTGAGACACTGAGAGTTTATCAACTTGGGAAATTCACTCATCCTTCCTGTCTTAGTTCCCCCCATACTGCCTCGTAGGGTTGTTATAAGAATTAAATGAACTCATATGTGCAAAGCACTTACAACAGTGTCTGCACAGACTGAGCTCAATATAACGTTAGCTGTTGGTATCATCATCATTACTGTTGTTGTTTTGAGAATTGCGTATACAGGAGCTGGAAGGATTGTAGACTATAGAGCATTAAGAGCAAGGTTTTTTAAAAAAAAAAAGAGCAAGGTCTCCTTGAGAAGGTGGAATAGGAGCTGGGCTTTGAAGCAAAGAAATAACAGTGGAAATGGGCAGTGATTCTGGGGGTAGGAAAAAGAATGAGCTGACATCCAAAAGAAAAAAGTTTGAGATATGAGGAAGTCAGGCTGGCATGTATGGTGTTGCTGGGCAGTGGAGAGTAGTAAGCCTGTAAGGGAAAAAAAATTCCCAGGTTTGGCCACTGTTCAGATGTGGCAAATGAAGAGGAAGGGGGTGCCGTGTATAATCCAGATAAGCTGGACATCCACATGACCCAGTCTCAGAGCAACTATGAACCGAAAAAAGTCTAGCAAACAAAACTATTTTAAAACTAAGTTTGCTTGCCATTCTCCAAAAACCTAAAAAAGCATGCAGTTCATAAGCTTTAGGGACAATTCTTAAGCATCACTTTCCTTTTCTCAGTGATTCTTTCATTTCATTAGCTCTGGAACGTCTCACTCTTTTCACCCCTCACTTTCCATTTCTCCTGTCCTGAAACTCTCGACAGCGGCAGCCCACGAGACCCTGTCTCTTGTTCTCTTCCTCCTCTCTTTCCGTCTCGGCTCTGTTTATCCACTCTCCCAATTTTGAGTCATGAGGCTGAGGGGCCTTCCTGAGAAAGGCAAAGCCATCAATGACAATATTCTGGCAGATCCGACCACATGGGCAGAGGAGAACCCTTTAGGGGCCTCTCTCATAGCTCTGTGAGCCTGGAGGGAAGGTAAGCCTCCAGAAGAAAATTGAGGTGGGGGGGCAATCCTGTATTCTGAGGTGCTGGAGGTGAAGCCTGACTCCCGGCACGGCCCCCTCCTCCGGCCTTCCAGCAGCACCCTCTGTGCTGTTTATGAATTGGCGTCTAAGTCTGGGGCTGTGGTGGTGAGCCTGCCAGGGCTGATGAGGACACAGCGTTTGTGGGAATTCTGTGACTCCCGAAGGCAAAAGGTCAGTTTCTTTTCACGGACAGTGTTCTCGCTGCCCGAGGGTTTATCTCCAGGAATCTTGACTGGTTTCCAGGGTCAGGCTTCACCTCCATTGTTATCTGGAAGCACAGGAACAGCCCTTTTGTCGGGCCAGACTGGGTTACACATTGGACCCCATTCCCCACGGCTCTGGAATCACGCCCTTCCCCCACCAGTAAAGTTTTATACTGTTCCAGAACAGCTGGAAGAGGATTTTTAAAAACACTCCAACCTGCTCATATTCCTCTCAGGCACACATATTTGCGCTCAATTTCTATTCCCTTCTATATTTCCTTTTGTCTCTGGGCACCGCAGAATTACCCACGAATGCGACCCAACATTGGAATGCGCCCTGAGCTCAAGGACACGCCTGAAGTCCCCTGCAAACACGTGTCTTTCACCCCTCCTCATACACAGAAAGGATGTGCACATATAACCCCTGAACTCACACAGGCCTCCAGCAGCCCACAGCCACACTCAAAGCGGGTTTGAGTTACGCGGGTGTTTGCTTACACCGCAGCTCGCACACTCCCACCTGGAGGTGAGTGTACACAGGGCCCGTTCATGCCCGGCACAGCCAAAGTCTCTGTTCAGAGCCGCATCAAGAACACATGCCCTGGTTCCTAGAAACAAATGGCAGCAGAGAAGGGAAACAGGGCAACTTAGAGAATGGCCCTGCTCCTTCCTCTTTTGTCCTGAAGCAAAACCACCAGGATCCTCTGGGCTAATGTGGGGTGCCGGGCCGCCGTGTAGACTCTTACCACAGGCCCTGATCTGACTCCAAGGCTAAAAGCAGCAATCTCCTCCCCAGTCGTGTCTGCTGGGTGCCTCCAGCTGTCCCGGGGGCCACTCTCCCTAAATGCAAACTATTATCATTTCCTGTTAAAACATTTCTAATAAATAAATGAATACATCATCTTCCCAACCCAAAGCAGGTCTGAAAGCTACTAGGAGCTCCTCCGAGCTAAGGACGGACATGGACCACCCAGCACCGGCCCACTGGCTCAGGGCCAGTGCTGCTTTTGTTTGAATTCCTGTATGAGTAACTGCTCTAGCTGACGCCAGCCAAACTCAGTGAAATATTATTTTTAATATTAAATAAATAGATGGTGGGATGTGTTGATCTTTTTTTTTTCCCAGTAAATTGCAGCATCACAACATAGAAGCTGGCTCTTGTACCCGGATTTCCTCAGATAGCAGAAGGAAGGTTGACACTGTCTTAGACCTTCCTCAATGGAGCACCTTTCCCCCAGGAGACAGGAAAAGGTCAGTTGGTGTTGACAGGACCCTGTCTAGAGTCAGCTGGGAGTTCAGATCGTAGCAAAGCTTGTATAGGATCATCAACTATTTTCTTTCGGTTTTCTAACTTACTGTTTCCTTCCAATAAACAAAAAGCCCAAGCTCTTTATATAAAAATCAGAAAGCTCTGATCAATAAGAAGCTGCTGAAATCCCATTATCCATTAAGAGATAATTACTGCTAAATTTTGGTGGATACTCTTCCCAGCTTTTACGTACTTATCTGCATATATCCCGCTCATGAATGTTAATTTACAAAAATGGGCTCCCGCTGCATATATATATATACATATATGTTTTTTACATGGAATTCACTTGGGGCATCTATTTTATACTTCCCTAAATCCCTCCTTGTAAGGGCTGCATAATGCCCACCATTCAAATCTGCCATATACTCAACCAGACTCCCCCTGTTGGATGTCAGGCTCCTTTCCAAGTTTTTACAATTACAAACAACACTCCAGTAAACAAATCCTTGTAGTTAAATCTTTGCTTACATCCTTAATTATTTTTTTAGGATAAAGTCCCTAAAGTAGCATCTTGAGACTTTGGCTACGTATTCGTCAAATTGCCCCCTGAAATGATGATACCGATGTACGGTGCCACCAGCAGGAAATCAAAACCTTCGCCTGCTTGTTACCATGCTGCCTATTATCCTTTAAAAACCATCTCTGACAATTTGTTAGGCAAAAAACAAAAACTAATCCACCTTAAACATTTAACGTAAGAGCTGAGCTGTATGGAACTTTTCAAGTCTGGGTGGTGGATGGTGGTGGGCGACTGCCATGTTGGGTAGCGAGGGGGACAGACAGAAGAGGACACCCTGGCCACAGTGGTCTTCAGGAGGCCTCAGACAGGAGAGAAGACTCTCTGATGTTAGGCAAGCCTGGTTGAAGTCAGTTCTTTGAGCCCCAGGGTGAATCAAGATAAGAGGCTCTACTATGCCAGGATTCCCAAAATGTATTCTCAGTGAATTTCATTTATTTGGAGGGAAAAGAGACTGGGGTCAAGAAGGTTTGGGGAATAGTGGTCTAAACCTGGTTAGATATCACAGCAGGATATCTCCTGTAAAATGCTAATGAGGGATGCTGAAACTCCAAGGTATCTGCGTTGGGGGAGGAGACAGTGGTTTCCGAGCTTTGTATTTAAGCACAGATCCGGCCCCCACTGTCATCTTTTTTATTTCCCACAGTGCAGCTCATGGATCTAGCACTCGCTGGAACTTACTTTAGGAACCTCAGTCTGATGCCATAAGTGGAAAATGGTTTTCACAGATAGGGCAGAGAATGGGAGAGAGGACAGACAAGAAAGGATGGGAGAAGAAATAAAGAAGAGGGCAGGAAAGCAGGAGAATGGAAGGAAAATTGGAACAAAGGGACAGAAGAGAAACACAAAGGGGAAAGGAAATGAGACAGCTGCGAAGTGAGAGAAGGGAAAATTTTGAGAGAACGAGGAAAGAGTGGAGCAGGGAAGTGAGGCCCCTTATCGCTGCTTTTAGGAGAGACCCAGGAGCCTGTAATCTCCACCCTTAACTCCCCTAAAGGGCACCCCAGCCCTGAGCATGTCACTCTCTAGGCAGGTTTTCTCTGACATTGTTGCCCAGCTTGCAGGCCCTTGCCTGCTTAAAATGCGAGAATTCGTTAGCAAGGGAAACTCAGAACATAGAAATAAATGGTGCGCCCTAAAGAAACCTAGAAAAAATAAAACATAGAATAAGAAAATCCAGAAATATTTAATTACTACATCTTTTATGGATGTTGTGTAGCTTCTTGTAGCACAAAAGGACACCACCAAAACTAAACAAACACACTCTACTCAGCCAGGAAGTCTAGTTGCCTAAAGAAATTGACAGCATTTAAATGCCATCCGGGCCTTTCAGCCAAGAGGGCCTGCTTTCAAGCAAACTGAAAGTACCAAAGTGGTAAAATAAATTCCTAAAAGCTTAAATGCAGTGCATGGACACAAAGCCAAACCCTTTAGAATTCCCCAACAAAAAGTTATTTAATTATTTAATGAAAGCTACTTGTTATTTTAAAAGAAAATCTCAAGTAACACATGCTAAGATAGAAGTAGGTATTTTGTTTTTTGTTTGTTTGTTTTAGTTTTAAAGATTCTATTTATTTGAGAGAGAGAGAGAGAGCGAGAGAGAGAGAGCATGCCCTTGCGTGCCTGAGAGAGATCACAAGCAGGCAGAAGGGCAGAGGCAGAGGGAGAAGCAAACTCCCCGCAGAGCAGGGAGCCCGATGTGGGGCTCGATCCCAGGACCCTGAGATCATGACCTGAGCCAAAGGCAGATGCTTAACTAATTGAGCCACCCAGGCACCCCAGAAATAGATATTTTGAAATAAACCCATGAAGTCATCCAAATCTGAAACCTCTAGAGTTCTCAGAAATATACGGTAGGATTTGAAGCAGTTTCATGAAAACTGACGTCAGATTTCATTAGAAGAGTGATTCCCAACCTTTTAATCACTAAGCATTTTTTTAAGGATTATTCCCTGCAGTCACTTATCTTAGGTCTTCACTCTGTTTATGTCCACAATTACTCATGGGTTCAAAGCTGGACTGTCAAGTTAACCAATGATATTCCAAGAATTTCTATAATTTCAACAAATTTAAGTCATAATGACTAGTGCAATATACCTAGGGTCATTGAATAGAGTTGATACCACTCTATCCAAAAGAAAAGAAACTTGACATTTAGTTAACCTAGTCAACCCCATCAGAGACAGGAGGTGGCCCTTCATACTATTAAAAAATAAGATATAAGTCATTATCACTGATTTTATAAATGCCCTGGAGATCCAAGACCCCAAGAATAAAAACCCTCTCATTTGAAATTTTTCTGGGAACCTTCCAACTTTCAATATTTGCTGTGTATTTAAGAGTTGTCTCATTGTAAGCCTGTAAACTAGGGGTGGTCAGCAACAGCCCAGTGCTACTGTCCTCACTTCCTGTGCCTGTGACAGGCATCTCTAATCAATCTCTACAATCTTTCCCATTGAATGACTTTTTTTTTTTCTTAATACAGTGTTTTCTACAACCAATTAATCAGAGCTGGTGTTGAAGGTGAAACCAACTTGTTTTTCCTGCTCTACATTATATCTTAGGGAATTTGTTTATAAGGCAAGTACATGGGCTACAGACTCAGGATTCCTCTGAGCAGGGAAACTTGAGATTCCATAATAAAGTTGGAAGACACAGAAATGCAGAGAACGTAGAAGGCCAGTCACATGAGAATAAGATGACTTTTTTCTTATCCCCTTTAACAACTGATTATAAATAGCCTTTCCTCATTCTTTTTGTTCGCTGTACTCCTCTTCCTAACACAGGTGCAAGAATTGGATGAAAGGTACCAGAATGAACAGGAAAGGTTGGTCTAAGAATGGATTAGACTGGGCTGGGGAAACTTCCAAAATGCTCTTGGAATAACACTAATAGGACCCTACAAGGCCGTAGGTCAGAGTTTTCTGGTCTCCGAAGTCCTCTCCTATTAATTCATTGGGGCTTGCCAGCCCAAGGAAAGCCCAAAGAAAGGCAGAAAAGATGTCATGTTCCCTTTTACTCAGGAGGCAAGAGAAGCTTAAAGAAGGTGAGTGATTTTGCCAGGTCATTTGGCTACAAAGGGATGGAATTGGAAAGAGAATCCAGAATAGAAAACTCAGAGGCCAGCGCCCTTTCAATGCACTTATGCTACTCCCATTGGGTTATGTCGTGCCAGAGTAGACAGGGCAGGGCCAGGAGATTGTTTCGAAGATTTGGGATAAAATGGCACTTCTCAAGATTTTTAGGGAAATATTTTGATATAAAAAATGTAAAGACACATTATGAAGTAGAATACAGAACTTAGATTACTTTTATGATAAAAATACAAGATTTTGAAGATATTGGCACTAATGTGTATCCTTTGTGGCCCTGACCCAGACCTCTGATGGTTCTTTCAATGTTCTCTGCTCTTCTGGTGGGAACAAGGGAGATGAACTGTCCATCATACTGCTTCTCACCTCTTCTTCCATCCCTCTCCTCATTTGTTTTTCTTTCCTCCTCCTCCTCCTCCTCCTCCTCTTTGTTCTTCTTGTCCTTTGTATTTAATTAAGTGATGTTGCCATTCTCAGAGACCCCCAAAGGCAGCTTGCTTGTGATTCATCTCAGAGCTATGGGGCTGCCATGGTTAGGTTCTGATGAGGCTCTCTTCCTGGCTTACAGACAGCTGCCTTCCCACCATGTCCTCACATGGCAGAGAGAGAGAAAGGCTCTCTGTTCTGCCTTCTTCCTTTCTTTTCTTCCTTTCTCCCTTCCTTTCTTTCTTTCTTTCTTCTTTTTTTTTTAAGATTTTATTTATTTATTTGGGGGAGAGAGAGCATGAGCGGGGAAAGGGGCAGAGGGAGAGGAAGAAGCAGACTCCCGGCTGAGCAGGCAGCCTGACTCTGGGCTCTGTCCTGGGACCCTGAGATCACCACCTGAGCTGAAGGCAGACGCTTAACCCACTGATCCACCCACATGCCCCTGCTGTGTCTTCTTATAAGCACACCAAACCCATCATGGGGTTCCACCCTTATGACCTCGCCTTAACCAAAGACCTCATCTTCAAATACCATCATGTTGGGGTTGGGGATTCAGCAAATGAATTTGGAAGGAACACAGTTCGGTCCATAGTGAGCAGTTAGGAAGACTTTGGTCATAAGTAACAGAAGATCCAACTCAGGGGGCTTAAACCATAAAATACATTTGTTGGCCCAGATAACTGGAGGGAAATTAGGGTAAGGATCAGGATTAGGTGATCTAGAGCCTGAACCATGTTATCAAGGACTTTGATGCCCATAGTGTTGCCTTCATACTAAGACTGTTTATTCTCTCAGTGTGGGATGTCTGAGACTTTGTGCTTCCCTGGTTCACTTCCACGAATATGTCTCATTAGCTGTAATTATGGCATGGACTGAGTCCCAAACCAATCACTATGGCCAGTGTGTAGGACTTTACTGATTCACTTAAACCAAAGTTCATTCCAAGAGCTGAAGGAAGACTCAGTCAGCCCTTCCAAATTTCACAACTGTTTCATAATCTGGTAAAGAAAGAAGAAAAGATGGGAGGTGACTCTGGTGCTCACTATAATTTCCTCTTTAAGACTATCCACTTTAAACTGTTGGCTGTGGCTGGCATATGGCAAGTTCTAAGTAAATATGATCTGTTTGACCATCTGCCTGTTGATTACGAGCTAGAGTGAATATTCTAGGAAGGGGGGCAGTAATGATGCTACACATGAAGGGAAGTGCTATGAATATTATGGTCAATACCCTTTGGACTCTTATGTTGTGGCAACAAAAAGGATTCAAGAAAGGCACAGAGGTCTCTGGTCCCCAAAACTGCATTTGGGGTTTCACTGGGTCTACACTTCAACTGCTTCCACTCTTTCTTCCAGGTCTGGGAAGAGTCATCTGCATTTTTTTTTCCAACCAGAAATTGGCATTTTATCATGCTAGCCTGGTAGGATCTGTGTTTTTAGTTTATTTAAATCACTATGCAAATGATTTCAGAATACATATATCTATATATCTATGTCTAAGGTCTACAGAGATATAGATATTTAGTGTTTATATATACATATATATACATATATATAATATATAGCTTAAGAGTTGAGAGCCCATTATACTAAGTGAAATAAGCCAACCACAAAAGGACACATACTGTATGATTCCACCTATGAGGTAGCTGGAGTGGCCAAATTCATAGGGATGGACAAGAGACTGGTGGATGCCAGGGGCTGGGGGAGGGCAGATGGGGAGTTAGTGTTTGATGGGGACAGAGTTTCAGTGTGGGGAGATGAAGAGATTCAGAGATGGGTGGTGGTTAATGGTTGGTTATGTGAACCAATGTGTTATATAAGGTACTCACCACAATTGAACTGTGTGCTTAAAAATGGTTAAGACAGTAAGTTTTATGTTACACGTATTTTACCACTGTTTTTAAAAAAGGGGTCACATGTGGGCTTTCTTTTCTTTAACCTTATCTTCACCATCATTCTTTAAAAGCCTCTTTTCTGTTCTCACTATTAACATCTTATTTGAATGGCCAGCAAAATGCTTTCCCACCTCAGGCATCTGGATTTTTGTTTTAATGGTTAAATTTAGACTTTCTATTGAGGTACTCTAGATTTCATTCTAGATTTACAATGTAGTTTATTTTCTAAGATGTGCCTTTCCATGTTCCCCATCTCTAAAAACAGAGTTCTTTTGCAGCTTTTCTTTCTTTCCCAAACGGACTAACTCTAGTTAATTTTTGCCTAACCTCACTTTGGGTAAGATTCAGCAAAAGCCAAATTGTACCACTTATTGGGGCTGTAGCCTGAATGTTGTATTTTCCCCAGGTGCTCGCTCAAGGGGGACCTCCCCTGCCAGGTCCTTTATGAACGTAACTGCCCTGGGTTGCCCGGGCTCCCTGAGAGGTGGGGGGCTCGTCTCCATTACGCACAGGGGCACTCAGACAGCTTAGGCAACTGAATCAAATCTCACATGCATGGTGTCTTTGGGTGTAAAGCTTTGGAATGTCTTTCTTTCTCTTCTCTACTCCCTGCACCCTCTCTTTTCCTTCTACTCCAAGGCATTAGCCATCTCTATTTCCGACCCCCTGGAGCACTGACTGCCTTCTGTGGGGGACTGGGAAAGCCTGCCAGTGAGAGCTGACAGTGGGATCCTCTGCAGTAAGAGACGAGACATCACAGTTTTCTGACTCACTTTCCCTGGCTCGCCTCTCCAGCCGCCCAGTTCCTGGCACCCTTCCCTCCCCCCGCCGGTTCTCCAGCAGCCATCACCACAGCTAACCCGAAGGACTCTTCGATCCTCTCCTTGAGCCACCCTGGGTGGAGACAGATCCCCTTCTTCCCTGTTTTGAGAAGAAACAAGGAGAGCACTTATGCAAAGTAAAGGCACATTTACTGTGAATTTAAGATGAAACCAAACCAAATTGCAATCAGGAAAGACAAAAGCCTCAGAGTAGGTGTCCTGACGGAAGGGGGACCTTTTTCATGATGTAACGGAGTCCTTCCAGAGTGGCTCAGGGTTGATCTGGCTGTAATTTTATTCCCCATCTGCACTCCCAGATCTCCTCAAGGGGAAGGAAGTTGAATTCTGACTCCTTCATCCTTCCTGGGCCAACAGTGGGTCTGGGGGCCAAATGGACCATTGCTCCTCGAGCCAGAACCTTCACATCTCTCCAACATTCAAGTGACATGATACCTGGAACCTACTGTCCTCTTTGGTGGTGGTGGTGGTGGGGTGATAGTAAAGGAAACTGACAGGATATGGTGTGAGGAGCACACAGTGCGCGGGCATGCCCGCAGACAGGCTTTTGCAAGGAAGAGTTACGAGTGTGTTCAAGTTCCAGCAGCATCCACCACTAGCAGTGAGACCTCAGGCTGGGCAAATCATTCCACCGCTCCACACCCCATTTCCCTCTTATGTCAGGTGTCGGGGAGGATTGAAGAGGTAAATGCACACAGCACTCAGTAACATCCCCAAATGGTCACTATTATCCATGACCTTATGTACTAGGCGTCAGTGCCCCAATTATACTGATGAGGCAGCCTTTAAACTCAGGTCTGCTGTGGTCAGGGACCCCGTTCTTTCCATGTCCTTATCACGGTGGCCCTTATATGCGTCCTTGTTCTCAGATTGTCTTGCACCATTACGAAGCAGCACATTCGTGGAGGCCCTAACAGCTCTAAGTAAACAACTACTTGAACTGAGTGCAGGAATGCCTACGTTAGTGAAAGGAGAGGAAATGATTTGAATTTGAGAGACAGAAAAAGCATTTATACCAGAAACCAATGGATTAATTCATTTAGACAGCAGTGGGTTAATATTTACTGAGTATTCATAGGATATCTGGCCCTATGATTATAGGTTGTACCATTTTGGATGCCTGGAGGAAGTGGGGAAGGCAGGGTGGGGGGATTGGAGGAATGGGAAAGTTGATCTAAAAAAATGAAAGTCTGAATTATAATATTTAATGTTACATTATTGTTTTCCGACAATTGTAATCCTCAAACTGGGCTAAAAAAGTATTGTTAGAGGAAGTAAAACTAATAATGTGACTTGTAATCACTGTATTAATAGTTACCATATGAAAACATTTTTGTCCTCTTCTATCCCCAAATCCTGGTTACATGAATGCTTTGTGGACAATCTCCCTAAGCTAGTGATTTCAAATTTGAAATTAGCAGAGAGCCCAGGTGAAGGTTTTTATTGGACCGTTGCTATGGGCAGAAAGTACTTGTAAAGAAGACACCATGCTGTGGATTGGAGGACAAGATTCTCAAGAGCAGGTCTTCATGTCCCAAAGGAGGTTTATGTTCCTTGATTCATTAATTTAATTTATGAAGAGGACAGGCAAGAAGTAGGACCCCAAAGGTCAGAGGCATGCACAATTCATTGGGCGTAATACCACCATTGCTGGGAAGTCTTGATGTAGTTGAGGTTGTGGATGGATTGGTTGGGTGGGGGGAAGAGAGGGAGGAACCTGGGCCACTGCGGGTTCAGACAGGTATGAGCACAGACAGGTTAAAGCAGGTTGGATCACAGGTGACACAGTAAGAAAGGGCTCATGGGAGTGGCTCTCAAGTGTGAATCCTCGAAGTGAGTGTTGAAATAGGAGTGAGATGAATCTGGGGACCTTACTCCTCTTGCAGTCAATCTTGATTCATTCAATGGATCTTGGTGGATGTAGAAAGGGGACTCTCGAAGGCGGTCTAGTAAAGTGCCTCCAAGCACCATGTGAATCCCAGTCTGTTACAGGTTGAGCGATCTTGGTGAATCATTTAATCTTCAGGCTTCCACTTCCTCACCCATAAAGTGGGGATAACAGCACCTGCCTCACTGGGATGTTCTGAGAATGAGATATCGTGATGCCTATCGCAAGCTCTGCATTGTACCCAGCACCTTGGTGCTAAGACCAGGCAGTGATGAGCTCTATGGAACTGTCGAGACTTAGGGCTACCACTTCTGGGTTGGGAGCCCCTCAAGAGCAGGTTCTATGGTTTTATCTTGACTCATTAAGTTACTTAGTTTCTCATTGTTATTGTTGTTAATAAAATAACAGCTGTTTGGAAACATGGCTTCTGCTTCTAGTGGCATCTAATACCTCATAACAAGCAACATCTCTGGAATCAACTCTTTCAGCTTTTTACCACCAGAAAAAAAGAGATAGCTGAGGAGTAGCTATACGGTTAAGCAGTCATGTGAGTTGTCCCTGCCCCCATGGCTTCTCCTCACTTTATTCCCTGAACCCCAGAGCCCAACAAAGGCATCAATAGAAAGAAGAAAGAAATATGAAAGCAAAACCAGAGAATTTTTGACTCAGAGGGTTGGAAGGCATTAAAGGTTCTCCAGACCAACCTCCCCAGAGTCCGTGAGGAGTGGTAACTGATGTCAAGAAGGGAATAGGAGAGAGGTGAAAGGAGGGAGGAAGGGAGCCCTCCAGACACAGGCAGGGTAAAGGCTCTAAGGTGACTCCACAGAAACTTTGCCTTCTCACCATGTTGACAAAGGACCAGTGTTGTGTTGCATAGGCTGAGATCCATTGTGAGGAGACAGGCCATCTCTTCTCCTGATCCTGAGGTTTCCGGCTAAGAATCTCTTGCGCAGAGACAGCAAGTGTCTCCTCCGGATACTCTCACCAGATAACCTAGGTTAGATTATAATAGCTTCTTTATTTCTTTTTACCCTAATCACTCTCTCCTGCTTAGATTTCTTAGTACCTGAAGCATCTTACCATCTTTCTTTGCAATTCTCTTCCTTATGAAATGTCTCTCTACATCTCTTTTATTCCAAGGGTAGACTTAAAAAAAAAAAGTCCCTTTACTTCCTTATTTTCTCTCCCTCTGCCTCTCAAACTCTCTATCTCCTGCTCTTTTGCCCTTCTTTCTGGTTATTTATTTACTTTTCTGACTTACTCACCATTCATCTTGCTCTAACACCACTCATCTTCAGCCCAAGACAACTCCATTTCTTCATAGAGAGAAAGAGCTAGGAAAAATCCAGAGCTCTGGGTTTGGCCCATCTCTTACTGTGTGGCTCTATTATTCCCTTAGTGCTTTCAATTTTCAGTTTCAGCACTGACAGGAGAGAATGAACTAGGATTTTGCTTGGTACCACGTTCCACGAATCACATTTCAAATAAAGGTTTAGAAGACACAACGTCACCATTTCAGATGCAAGACATGCCAGACCGGTGTTATGCCACTAATATTATCCACTTACGGGACGAGGTATTCTGGTTGAAACCCAGCCTCAAATACTCTACAGCCCACCGGCATTGGGACACTTTGTAATTCTTGGTTGACTTTGGTTTGGAATTATGGAGACTTTGGCAGAAAGTCTCTTCAAAGTCAATGTAGTCCACTGTGCCACCTGACATCTGCATCCCTGAATCCAGGGAAGGGGACAGTCACTATTTTCCAAGACAGCCCGGGGTCCCTTTCATGGCCAAGTAAGAAAGCTCACTTTTCAAAGAAAACAATCTCATGTTTGGTCATGGTGGTGGTTTGCTTAGCAAACTATCCCTCCGTGAGTGACAATTAGTCTTCATTCTCTGTAGCCACAGGTCATTCCCCTCCAATCAGGTTCTTTGCAAGAGAAAGGACTTTAAAGTTATCAGAGTACTGGGTTGTTTGTCTTTTTGAAATACAGATGTAGAGATAAAAATATGTTTGTAGCGCCTGGATTCATTCTCATCAGCCTCATCATCAGGCATAATAGTAACAGCTAACACTTGCATAGACTTGCTATTTGCCAGGCATTATTCTAAGCATTTTGTATACATGAAATCAAGGAATTTTGATTACTCTAAATAACTTTTCCTCTTTGCTTTCCTAAAAGGGTCTAGAATATAATGGCACATCAACGGGAGAAGGTATCTCAATGTCATCTGGTCCAAGCCCCAATTTTCCAGATACATCCCAGAGAAGGTAGGTGCCTTACTGTAGGTCACACAGCTATTAGTGACAGAGTGGGATCTCAAAGGTCTTAATAACAACAAGCTCACCATTCAGAGCCAGGATCAAGTAAGGTATTTTAGGAACTTGAGATGCTTTTGTTGAAAGACTCTGCCTCATTTTTCTTTCCATATGGTGAGGACTCTGCCATAAGTTGCCCAAATCACCTTTCTATTTTTCCTGCCTTCTTATCTTTTACAATAAGCCCTTCTTTGAATTCCCTTTCAGCACTTGGATCCTCTCTCCATTCATTTCCCAGTCTACTTAAAAACTTTTTTAATGTAGCCAAGTGAGTTTCTCCCCAAGTGACAGTGAGATTTCTGGCTTGGGAACAAAACAATCATTTCAACCTCACTGCCATTGGCTTTTACCAGAACAACTGACAAACACAGCTCACTTGACCTATTCAAGATCTGCTGGATCTTTTTCCCTGGGTGGTTTGTGGTGAAGGATACAAGAAGCAGTGGGAGAGCAGGTGTCAGGGAGAGGGGACCTTTGGGTAGAAAAGGAGATGGATGGTGTCTTAGTTGGCTGCATGTTGAACAGGACACCTCTCTGTCAGGAGAGAAGTAAGCTGGATCCCTGGCTGTCTGCTTCCATGGAAATCCATCTAAATTTTGCTTCTGGGACAGCCCAGGAGCACATTATGGAAACTCCTGTCCAGTTCTGATTGTGAACGTTTCTTCCCAAGAGCCTCTGTCTGTGTCCAATCCACATTTGGAACCAGATCTGGCAGCATTCATAGAGAGGAAAGATTTTGTGCTCTCAGGACACAAGGATATTCTATGTCAGCAGCTGCTTTTTTTTTTCTTTCTTTTTTTTAAATGAGTCTGGTGCATCAGCATGTGGGCACGTAGGATATTTTAAAATCATATTTGCCTTCAAATAATGACAGTTTTATAAACTGTACGGACACGGACAGATGAACCAAATTTAACTTATCACTAATGCTAAGGCTATTACCAAATTATTTTATTGTACAGAATTATTGTTCAAATGCTTATTGGGTTTGAGCTTCTTTCATTTTTTAATATAGATATAATTATAGTTTTTTTGGGGGGAAAAAATACCAAAGAGAGAGTGGTTGATTTTTAATTAGGTTTTGGCCAAAAGTGTGTTTTCCTTCATTGTCTGAACTTTTCTCCACTTCCTAACTAGAAAGATGAGGTTTGTATGGATTTTAGGGTCACACACACCAGGGGCTGAATCTTCATTGTACCACTTATGACTGTGGAAGCTTGTGTATGTGACTTAAGTCTCTAAGTTTCTACTTCCTTCCGTGTAATAGCACTTCTCTCACAAGCCCATGTGAGTTTCAAACAAGATATTTGAAAAGCACATAGAATAAATTTGCATAGTGCTGAGTATATAGACAGTCAGTAAATGTTAGTTTCCTTCTATCTGTGTGTGTGTTTGTGTGTGTGTACTTGGAATGAAGAGGAGGAGCAAGTTGATGAATATAAATTGGAAGACCAGTCTAGGAATAAATGATCTGTAAACAACCAAACTAACAAAACAAGTCAAACACAAAACAGAAAGGAACAGAGGTGAGAAATGGAAAGAACGTGTAGGAAAATGGCATCAACAGGAATTGACTGAGCACCCGCTGTTGATGTTTAGATCCTCTATCAGGTGACAAACATGTGGGGCTCAAGGATACTTCTTGTCCTCAAAGAGCATACACTACATTTGAGGAGACGAGATTTATTCATTTGTAAAGTAGATAATGAAAATGCAAAAGCGTCGTTTCTCTTGGTGTTGGGAGGAGAGGGCATCTCTGTGTTTATGGTATCTTTGGAGACCAGAGAGTTCAGCCATGCTGAGGGTGGGAGACAAGGGCAGATGAGAAAGCCTTGACATAACCAGCCATTTGAGTCTGATGACAAAGGCTTGGGAATGGCTTCACCAAGAGAGACTGCTGAGTTTTTTTTTTTCTCTCTCTCTCTCTCTTTTTTTTTTAAATAGCAGTGGTGAAAAATGATCTTGATATTCTTTGGAACAACAGAGAATCCCAAAACAAACCTAAATGGGGCCGGGTAGTCTCACTGCATTTGTGCTAAGGGGGAGGGGGTGGGTGGACAAGCTGAAGCCATCCAGCGCATACTCCTGGTTTCCTTATTCGGCCTGAGAGACACCCATACCCTTTGTTGAGTTACTTATCCAGATCCTCCTTAAGCTCCCTTTCTTTCTTTTCCCAGCAGATCCCTGGAGAGATGGCCTTTCAACCCCGAGTCTCTGCTAAATGCCTTTCGGATCCCAGCAGTGGAGCCCCTTGGATGGGTGGACTAACTCAGAGACTTCCTGAGGCCTCCTAGGGCAGGCAAAAAAGAATTCTAGCCAAATCGTCCAGGTTAGAAGAGAAATGACAGCTGCCCCCAAAGGGATTCCCATGACGGAGCACAGCAACCATCCCACAAAGGGTTAATACTCCCCCCCTTCGCCCCCCAACTTGCTGCCAGAGATCAGCTAATCTGATAATTACAGCAACAAACACAGTTTAGACAAACAAGACCTGACCCTGAGGGTTTGGAATGAAAACATTTACTCTCTCCCTCCCCAGAGAGACGGTGCCTGGAGCATACACACAGAGACACTGGGAAAATACCGGCGTGCTGCAGCGGCAGGGTGAAAACATCTGTGTTCCTGAGCTGCTTGGGGAGATAGCGTTCGTGGGGAGGGGGCGGGGCGGGGGAGGCAGGGGAGAGGGCAGCGGGCCGGCGGGAGGGTGTGCGAGCCGGGAGCAGATGGAACGTGTACCCATAACTGGCGAGGGAAGCCAGTCGTAATTGATTTTACAGCAGAGGCACAGTGAGGGAGAGGCGTGTAGGAGGCAGATGCAGAATTCCAGGGAAAAACCTGCAGGGGGACTAAGTGGGGAAAACATCCTATGACACAAAGTGGGATCTCTTCCTGAGAGCTGGACGGGAAGGATATTCAAAGTAGCCCGTGATTCTAAGTGAAGTTCACATCTGCCCAGCAGCGGCGGCGGAGGGCCTCATCCTTTTCTCACCCCTCAGTTTGGCTCCCAAAGGGACCAACATGCCCCTTCCCCTCCCTGCCTGCCTCAAAACATGTCAAGCTACTCCCCGCCCCTCCCCCCCCTCACTTTTACTTCTAAAATGCTGGTTCCTAGAAGAAATCCTTTGTGGGTTGGGTCTGCTGGAGAGTCCGACTTGGTTTGCTCTAACCTGGAGGTCTAGCAGTTGCTCCCGCCCAGACCCACCCTCTCCCACCACCGTTTTGTGCCCCGTATCTGCAGTCACAGGGCCACACGTCTTTCTTTCTTATACTTGGCTGGTGGTGTGTCCACTGGTAAACACTGCCTGCCCCTTGGAGCTCTTGAAATGACCTCCAGGCATCCTGGTCCCCGGGGGGATTGCAGATCACATATATGGATTACACCCAGCTAAGAGGAATACTGTGATTGATGATAGGATCAAGGTTTAAAATGAATTCCATAAGGGGAAAGATGATCTAAAATCAATAAGATAGGATGCACCAGGAATGCGAAGCACTGCATTTAGGTCCAATAATCAATTGTGCAAGTATGCGATGGGAAGATCTACAAAACAACAACTTATGGGAAAACAACAACAACAAAATACATTTTTTAGCCCATCACTGGTTCAATATGAGGCGATGAACCTATCTGCTTAAAGGTGAAGATAATCACTGTAGGTAGTAATAAAAGTCTTATGATTCCATTAACATTTTACTGTTTTCTTAACAAGGACCGAACAGGTCTTTTTTCTTTTTTAAGTATAACTGTGGGCTGACCAAGCACAGTGCAGAACAATTTTGTTTTCTTTGTGCTTTAGTTTAATTTCAGATTCAAGTTCCCTATTGTACTCTATACAGGGTCGACCTTGGCAGTTGGCAGTGGTGCCCATACCCTGTTCAGCTAGATTTACCCGCATGTGGTTTGAATCTCATGCAGGCCCACTTAGGTGTCCCTCTGCTGGTCTGTTGGAGAGTTCCCCCACTCCTCAAGAACACACACATCTTCCAGATAGGCCAGTCTTCCCACAGTTCCTCACACACCCTAGGGTCATGTGCTCACTCATTCATTTGTTCTTGTACCCGTTGGCCATCCACCATGTGTCAGGCGCTATTGCAGAATCAGGATTCAGTGGTGAACATGGCATGGTCCTTACCCTCGTCAAGCTAAGTTTCTCATGTGGGTTGGCAGATCCGAAACAAAAACTATAAAAAGATCAGATTAAAAAAAAATTATGAACAGTTACCAGGCACTTTAAAAGCCTTCCACCTTCTGCCTAGCCTTCTCTGAATGTCATCTCCTGCCTCCTAGCCCAGCTCAAGTGCCTTCCCCTTGAAGGCAGAGAACTCCTTCAGCTCTGTCTCCCCTGAACTCTGTTACGCAGGGGCTCCTAACACATAATTACATAATTAACACTCAACTGCTCTCTAATTGTTTCCTCAGTCAATTTTGCTTCCCAACAGACTGTAGGAGACCTAAGCTCTTGGAAGTTATAGGATATGCCTTCACTTTAAATATAGTCAGTCCATCTCTTTCTGGGGTGCTCTTTGAAAGGAAATGAAAAGCACAGTTCAAACCTAAGGAGGTTTTTAAGCTGATTCCCAGATAACAAGTGAACTCTTTCCAGTGTCTCCAAAACCCTCTAGAATAAGAATGTAAAGGTAGGACAATAGTTTGTTTATTTGCTGAACCTACCTCCTCCAAAGAGTCCTAGACTCTGTAACGAGATCTTTAAAGCAACAAACAAACATACTTTACACTGAGTAGTAGTCTGATTAGAGGGAACAGAAGGGGAGAAGCATCTACCAAGCTCAAAAAAGGAGGAAACATAAGGACAAACAATAGGCTAATTCAGAAAAATGATCAGTCCAAAGTTAAGGCCAAACAACATTCTTTTGGGGCCCTCATCCTCTGTAGAGTAAGAGCAGGCCAAAAAATCCCCAGAAACAATACAAAGGGCCATCAGTGGAGGACTCATTAAAGAAATAATGGCACCTTCACACGCCGGCGGGTCTACAGGGAGAGTAAAGGAGCTACAGACGCTGACTTGAAGAGGCAGCCACTACTACTTGCTTTAAGAAGCAGGTCTCAGAACAATGCAGATAATGTTGATCCTTTCCACTTAAGAACTCTATATATGTGTAGAAAATGCACATAGAGATATATATCCAATTGTTAACAATGGTATTTCGGGGAATGGGGTTAATAGGCAATGGCATGGAGGAGACAGACAGGCAGGGGAATGTAAGAATTTATTTTCACTCTATAACTTCTGAACTGTTGTATATTCTGCACCTAATTATACATATATATATATACATATATCCATATCTATATTTATATTTTAGAATGAACATTTATTGCTTTAATAAAATAATAAACAGTTAACTAACAGTTAAGCAGTCAGAGTTTTCATTAATCTTTCTTTTGGAGAAGACACACATGTGATTGGGAACAAGATTATTACTAGCGTTTGGTTTGTATCTTGGAGAATTTCAGATGCCTGAGTGGTTCCTGGATTTGTACAGGTGACCTGGTGGCACATAGGAGCACCTCTGAAGAGAAATCCTAAGGCTTTGCCCATGGGTTATACATGGCTATGCTGTAGGAGACATTCTTAGGTAGAACAAAAGGATATCCAAGCCAAAGATATGGTGGGACACACCAGGAGAGAGACAAGGAGGCAGAGAGGAGCCTGTTTCATGAGATTGCTTCCTTAATGCAATTCAAAGATCCGGTGAACCAATTTCTTGACAAGTTTTGGTTTATTTGTTTGTTTTTGCTTTTTTTGGTATAAATGAGCTACTAGAAAAATATGTATAAATAAAATTTTTATATCAACCATAATTTTGAGTAGTAAAGGAAAACAATATTTAAGAGATGTAAAGGTCAAGAACTTGGCTTTAGAAAGATAGAGACATTTTGAATTCTGAGTTTGCCACTTACTAGCTTTGTGATCTTGGGTAAATTGAGCCACCTCTCATTGTTTTCCTCTTATACCCCCTGAATCTCTTCTGGGGGCTCCTCCTCCTCTTTCCAGCCCTGGATTGTTGGTGGTCCCAAGGCCTCTGGCTTCTCCCTTCCCTGGGTGACATGATCTCCCTGTGATTTGCAAGTTAACCGTTGAGGCCAAATTCTCCCCTCAGCTCCATGCTCTGACGGACACCTTTTAATGGATCCCCATTTTCCCCACACTAATATCCTTCAACACTTCGAAACCTGGTTCAGATTTGTCTCTCCAATCTCACTGTTCACACGTTGCGCTTGTCCCTCCCTACTCCCATCCTACCAATCATTTTCATTTCCTTGACTCGCCGCATCAGGTACTCACTTAACACCAGGCCTATCATAACTACTCTCCTCAGCCCTGACTCTCCATTCACCTTCTCTTTTCTTGGCCAATTCATACTCATCCTTTAGATTTTTTCTCATGCCTTGCTTTTTGTGAGAAACCCTCCTTTTTCCTCCAGGACTGGGCTGTGTGTCTTATCCGCTGACCCGTGATTTCCTGATACCGCACTCCTCACACTGCACTGAATAACTTGTTTACATATTTGGATTGTTCAACAGATCATGGGCACTGTGAAAGCAAGAGCCGTACTTGTCTTGTCACCGTATACATAGAATATAATCCCCAATCTTGGCACTTAATAACCTTATGATAGATATCTGTTGAATAAAGCACTATTATGATTAATATGAGCAAGGTGATAAAATGGTTAAATATTGGTCTCTGGATTCAAATACAGCCCTACTGCTTCACAGCTGTGCAATGTCTGACAAGTAAATTAACTTGCTTGGGCCTCAGTTTCCCTTTGTTACTCCATCTAAAATGCTTAAGCGAAATGATAGACTAAATGAAATAATCTTTTCCATTGCAAAGCAAATGCTCAAAAAATGCTAGTTGTTTTAACATTTCAGCTTTTATTTACTCATTTAAGTAATCTCTACATCCAGTGTGGGGCTAGAACTCATTACTGAGATCAAGACTCCCATGCTCTTCTGACCGAGGTGGCTAGGTGCCCCATTATTTTACTATTTTAAAAGTGCTTAGAGCAGTACCTGGCACATAGTAAGAAATGAATAAATATTAGTCATTATCACTATATTTTTTTATGATAAAAATAATCTTTAACTAGTTTAAAATGTTTGGAATTTTGAATATAGGTTTTCTTAAACCACAGCATATTGGTACTTAGCAAGTCAGATAGTCTATTTTCCTCTGGGAAAGTATTTGAATACTTGGGTGGAAAATTATTAGGGACATTAAGAGAGCAAGGAAGGAGAACCAATTGTGTTCAGCATTAATAATGTCTTAGATTTCCGGGCACCCTGGGTGTAGCTTAGTTGGTTAAGCAGCCAACTCTTGGTTTTGGCTCAGGTCACCATCTCAGGGTTCTGGGACAGAGCCCTGCACTGACTGGGCTCTGCTCTCAGCAGGGAGTCTGCTTTGGGATTCTCTCTCTCCCTCTGTCCCTCAACCCTCTGTCTAGAACAAATAAATAGAGGTGCCTGGGTGGCTCAGTCGTTAAGCGTCTGCCTTCAGCTCAGGTCATGATTCCCAGGGTCCTAGGATTGAGCCCTGCACCCTCTGTACTCGGAGGGAAGCCTGCTTCTCCCTCTCCTACTCCCCCTGCTTGTGTTCCCTCTCTTGTTGTTTCTCTCTTTGTCAAGTTAATAAATAAAAATCTTTAAAAAAAAAATAAATCTTTTAAAAAATAATGTTTCAGATTTCAGTTTTTGCTGTACTGCAGCTGGAGTTTTACNTGTGTTCCCTCTCTTGTTGTTTCTCTCTTTGTCAAGTTAATAAATAAAAATCTTTAAAAAAATAAATAAATCTTTTAAAAAATAATGTTTCAGATTTCAGTTTTTGCTGTACTGCGGCTGAAGTTTTATGATGCTTTTGTTTTAGATGACGATTCTCAAGCTCTGGTGTAAATCTACATCAGCTGGTAGCTTGTTAAACTACCAATTCAACCAGTTTCATCCTGGGGGGGCGGTTCTGGGGTCTGTGGATTTTTTTTTTTGTAAGATTTTATTTAATTTGAGAGAGAGAGAGAGAGAGAGGGATCACAAGTAGGCAGAGAGGCAGGCAGAGAGAGAGGGGGAAGCAGGCTCCCCACCGAGCAAGGAGCTCCACGCAGTCCTGGATCCTAGGACCCTGAGATCATGACCTGAGCCGAAGACAGAGGCTTTAACCCACTAAGCCACCCAGGCGCCCCTGGGTCTGTGGACTTTAACCAAGCTGCCCTCGTCATTCTGATGCACGCTGAAGTTTAAAAACCTGTGATCTAATAAAAATCATTTGGTTCAAATCAACCACTAGGACCATGTGGCAAGGGGGGGCGGGGCTCAGCAGCTCTTTGTGGAGTGTTGCCTTCTACTGGGGTCTCGGAGATGCCTCTCTGCTGGGAGTGGCCTCTGGGGACTATTATTACCTGAAGGAGAAGCCTAGGGACAGCTGGCTCCACTTCCAATGGAAACAGCTGCTGAGACCCAGCTCCAGCCTTGCGGGCCAAGAGGTGTGCTGGAAGCACCATTATGAGCCCTGGCTGGAGGTGTTGGCACCAGTAGCAGCAGTGTTTCTCAAAGTGGGGTCCCAGAATCACCTGCATCCAGAATGCCCTAGAGAGTTTGTAAAATGCAGATTTCCTGGACCCACCCCAGACCTTCCGAGTCAGGATCTGCATTTTAAACGAACTTCAGAGATGTTTCTGGGGCGGGTTTACGGTTGGACAGCCCCCAGCGTGTTCTCTCTCCGCAGTCTGGAGCAGAGCGGCGTTTCCTTTCCTCACACACCCCGCCTTCCTGGTAATTTGGCAAGGCTGGAGTTCCAGACATTCTGCTCGGAATCGCAGACGGACTTCTCAGATGGCAGATGGTCCCCAGCCCTCAAAGACCATGTGGAGGGTGTAACCCGGAAAAGACTTTTGTAAATCAAAGCCTAACTGCCTTGGAGTCATGAGGTGTTACGCACTTTTCTGGGGACTAGAGGGGGCATTTGGTTTCCAGGAGCTGTTTGGTTACAATGATTTTTTTCTAGAGAAATCTCAGTTGGGGTAGGTGGGTCTTGGGGTCCCTCCCACAGGGCCCATCCCTGCACACTTGGCTCAGATGAGGGAGACGTTTTGTAGGTGACATGGACCCTCCTTGCCTGTCAGACACAGAGACCGACAGGGACTTTGGTTGCCGCAGGGGATGTTCTTGCCTTGTTTTCTTCATCAAACTCTGTCAGCCTCTGTAACTTAAAGAAATGAAAGGGGGCTCGGGAGAGAGACAGTTTCTAATGAGCCGTCAGCAGGGCCCCACTGGGGCTGGAAGCCTTGCTCTTTGTCAGGCGGCCTCTGCGCTAACTTTATTCCAACTCTATTAGTGTAAAATCCTTCAGTTTCTCTGAGAGAACGAGAAGTGGCCTGGGGCTGAGAGGGACAGATTCGTAAGCAATTTCTCTCATTATACACTTCCAGGGCTTACTCACCATTTCAAAGAGGAAGAGCTATCCCAGCCGGCTTGGAGAATCTTTCCCTAGACAGGACGCAGCCCTGCTATGATAGCTTCCTCAGCCTGCTCTTCCCCTGACCTAAGATGGAGGAGGCCTGGCTCTCAGCAAGGCTGAGCTGTAGGTGGCTTTTTGTCCTTGGGGATTTATAGGGCTGGACAAGGTAGAATTTACAGATGGCTAATATAGAGATCCTTCTAGAAGTGCGGTCTGCTTGCACGGGGGAGTTCTTACTCAAGGAACTAGAGCGGTTGTTAGAGTCAGTGCCAAGGTGAACATCGGATGGGATGGTATCTCGAGAAGTCAGAACAACATAATTCAGTAATCCCAGAGTTGAGAAGTGACAGGTCAAATGCCAGAAATGCTCGGTGTCCCAGCAGGGTTTATGTTGTGATTTGTTTTGTTTTTGTCAGCCACTGTACTATTTATTATACAATCATATTCAAGATTATGATATTAAAGTAATAATTAGTTTAAATAGTCTATTATCCAGGATTACAGATGATATGACAGCCAGCCGCCCTGGAATGTATACTGAATACTTATACAAGGAGCGCATGGATACATTCTTGTAAAATATTTAGAAGTTTACACAGTGAAAAGTCCCGTACCCACTCTTCTTCCCAGAGGTAACCACTGTTGACAGTTTGGTGAGTATCCTTCAGTGATCTTTCTAAACATTTACAGACCTGTGTATGTATATCTGCACACTTGGTTTTTCCCATGAATGAGATTATTTATCACATATTGTTAGGAAACTTAAAAATTTAATAATATATATCTTGGAGATATTCTCATGGCAGGAGATATGTCTTCCTCATTTACTTTAACATTAGCACAGTATTGTATTATATGGATGTGTCCTGCTGATGTGATCATTCGCTAATTGGTGGACATTAAAATTGTTTCCCATATGTTTGCTCTTACAAATAATGCTGCAGCAAGGCTCTGGGCACATACATCTTTGTACACATATTCTTGCAGAAGGAATTCCTAAAAACAATTGCAGTTGCTACTTCTGTGTTTGTTTATTACAGCGTAGGTCTAACTCTCCTCATCTCTTATTTATTTCCGTCAACGATTCTTATCCCCACAGTACCTTAGATTTATCTGGGGAACCTTAAACGAGTGCATCTGTCCAAGCTGCACCACAGACCCACTGAATCAGAATAATCTTTAGGAGTAGGGCTCAGGCCTTGGATTTTCAGGAAAAAATCTGAAAATTCTCATGTGCAGCAAGGATCATTGACTTACACATTACACAAAATAAAACTGAACTCTAGGGTATTTTAAGATAGTGCAACCAATTTTTATAGGAACAGAGTCCATCAAATGCTCAGGAGTAATCTTTGTTTCCTCTGAAAACAGGTTTAGTAAATCAAGTTATCTAGGTGAAAATAGTGTTAAATTTGATGTTTAATAGTTACATAGCGTTTTTATCTCTTGAAAATGCCTTTTGTTTTATTCTGTTTTTTGAAATCTCAGAGCATTTTTATTTTTTTTTAAAGTTTTTTTTTTTTTAAGATTTTATTTATTTATTTCACAGAGGGAGAGAGATCACAAGGAGGTAGAGAGGCAGGCAGAGAGAGAGGGGGAAGCGGGCTCCCTGCTGAGCAGAGAGCCCGATGCGGGCCTTGATCCCAGGACCCTGAGATCATGACCTGAGCCGAAAGCAGAGGCTTTAACCCACTGAGCCACCCAGGCGCCCTCAGAGCATTTTTAATTCAAAGCTGTGAGCAAGGTGGGCCGGGCAGGAATGACCTTGTCCATGTTACATTCCTGCAAGCTAATAGGGATAAAATGAGGTCTCTCAATTTTAATGTGTTTCGAAAAAAAATCTGGGGATCTTCTCCGTATGCAGATTCTGGGGCCAGAGGTTTTGCATTTCAAACAAGCACCTACATGACACTGATGCCACCGGTCTGAGGACCACACTCTGGTTAATACACATGTAGGTAAAGGGTAATGAGGTAACACAATGGAGAACCCAATCCACAGGGTGTCATCAGACTGATGAGCACTTGGTAAAGCAAAGGAAAGAGTGAAGGGAGAAGGGAATACAGGGTGGGGAAGGATGGAGGGCAAAGAAGCCTGTTTTCTGCATTCGCTAAACCAGGACACGCTCATCCTAGAATCCCATGCCCTAAACAGGGGCATGTTCATGAATCAGTTAATGAAACCAATTTTATCTTTAAATTAAAAAATACATCTTACTAATGGAAATTAGATTTTTAAAAATGATGCTTTGTGTTTTTATCTTTTGGAACAAAAGAGCTAGAAGCAATAATGAAATAATAAAGGTATTATTTTTAATGGGCCATTTTCTCTTGAATATATTGGCTGCCAAAATGGATTCCAGAAATTGAAGATTAATATGTGCAAGCTGTAGGATCTAAGAGGTGCTGCTGGGATGGGAAGTAGAAGAGGAATGATATCTATGCTGGAGGGAACATTCTGACAGGGACAGAACTGGCCTCAACTAGATTCATTCCCCCTCATATACTCTCATGCGTCTTTTCCACGAAGGTATGTAGCCCTTCTCATGGCTGTGATGTTCATAATTTCATTTATGCAGTGTTCTTGTTATCCGTCTTCCCCATCAGATTAGAGAAGCCATGAGGACGAGGACTTTTTTTGTTCAGCATGTTATCCTTAACACCCAGTGCTATGCCTGGCAGATAGTAGATGGTCAATAAATATTAATTGAATGAATTGAATACATGAATGAATAAATCATGAAAAAGAAATGGTGGTATGATGTTATGAGATGAACTTAAATTAGGTTAAAACTAAAACAAACAAAAAGCCCTCAAGAAGTCTACAAAGCCTAGCTACAAAAGAAGGATTCCAAATTGGAAAAGGTGGAGATCCAATGCGTTAGTCACATGGAAGATTACAACTCACACCCCCTTACTCCTTTCAATAATTTTGATCTTGTTATATAATTGTTCTCTGTAAGCCCTTATGCCTCTTCCATTTCTACAGTAGGGTGTCTTTCTGCTCAGAACTTAATCTGTTGTATGGAAATTCTGTGACATCAGAAAGCAAATACAGTGACTTCATCGCCAGGAACGAGCACCATCCATGGTCTTTTCAAACACAATTCATGAACTAGTACTATGTTCTAAATGTTTTTAAAATATTCTCCTCCTCAAAGGGAAGTTGCAAGATTAACTTTCAGGTATGATTTAATATAAAATGTTCTGAGCTCCCTAGATTTAAAGCACAATATAATCTCTAAAAGCAGTAACATTCATTCTATCACTGGATAAATTTTTCTCACATGACCAGTGAATGTGGTAGAGTGGGGCAGGGACCCTGAGGCTAGATTAGCTGTGTTCATATCCCCACTGCTGTCCAGCAGTGCCATCTTGAGCGAATTGCTCAATTGCTTTTTGCTTCAATTGCCTCGTCTTTTAAGTGGGATAATAAGACCAGCTACTTCAGCTTCTTGTAATTTGAATGAGTTAGTGTTTGTAAAGCACTTAAAACAGTACCTGGCATATGGGAAGCACTATATACATGGTTTTAAATAAACAAACTCTTATAATGTGCCAGGCAATTATTAAGCACCATCAGGCCTCCAAGGAAGTAGTGAACTCTTAGCTACTAAACACTTGTTATATATCAAGCACTAATCCTTAGGCAGTTTTGCATCAAGTCTTAGGACAACCCTGATGGAAGTGTCATTGTCATTCATTCACTCAGCCAATATTTATTGTCTACTAGATGTCAGGAACTGTTTTATTTAGGTCCTGGGATACAGAGTCTGGGATTTATATTTTTAAAAATCACAATTTTTTTAACAAGTGATTTTTGATAGTACTCTCGATTTCCAGATTAACTCTAAACTATAGCACACAACATTGTTCTTTATTAAAAGTAGTTTCTCATAACTTCTGAAGTTTTAAATGGTAACATCTGTAGTGCTTTGGACAACTATTTTTCTTCCTGTTCTACTTATCGTTGTTAGAGACTATCATAATTTTGTATTCTTGTGAAATCCCTTTCAAATCTGTTATTTTTTCAATAAAAACTTGATTTTTTACATTATAAAATGACACATGCTTTGGAAAGTCTTTCATTTATTGTTTTTCTTTACTATTATTATTTATTTATTTGATGGAGAGAGACACAGCAAGAGAGGGAACACAAACAGGGGGATTGGGAGAGGAAGAAGCAGGCTTTCCACCAAGCAGGGAGCCGGATGTGGGGCTCGATCCCAAGACCGTGATCTGAGCCGAAGGCAGGCGCTTAACAGCTGAGCCACCCAGGCGCCCTAGTATTTTTCTATTAAAGCAATGCTGCAATGCACAGCTGTTTACCTCTGTACTTACCTATTTTGTCAAACTTGTATAAACCTTGTTTCAATAGATTCCTAGATGAGAACTTGCTTGGTAAAATGATATGGCCATTTAAATTTGACCAATATTTAATTTTGACCAAAATGCACTGTAAGAAAACATTTCATCCATCAGCACTCTCACTGATAGTACACGAGAGTGCCTTTTCTCCTGCACTCTCAACATCATTTACCAATATTTTTAGTTTTTATCAGTCTAATGGACAAAAATGGATGAATTGGTGTGGCTTCAATTTAATAATAAAGATGATTTTTTTGTACGTTTATTGGCCATTTGTATTTATTCTTTCTTTTTTCTTTCTTTCTATTTTTTCTTTTCTTTCTTCCTATCAATACAAGGAAGCCCTGAGCATATAACAGATGTGATATGCATGATAAGCATGCTCCAGACAGTTTTCCTGAGTCATCATATTTCTATTTATGGTATCTATTACCATACAAAGTCAAGTTTTTTCTTTATGGCTTCTGAGATTGTGTCATGATTGGGAAAGTCTCTTCTACCCTAATACCGTTTTTAAAAATCTCCTTTATTTTCCATAGTTTGTTCGTAGTTTAAAATGTTTACATCTTCAGTCCACCTAGAGTTTATTTTTGTTTTCACTTGGTGGAAAAGACAAAACCAGACATCTTATCTCAAATGAATTTGGCATGATAATCAACAGTCACTTTAGATGAAGCTCTGTGCTTGAGAAGAGGCAGTTTCTAAAACCACATACTGAGAGTTCAATACTGTCACACTCTCCTGAGAAATCCCTAACAGCACATAGATCGATAGCCAGAGCAGGGTCTTTTTGGAGAACAGTTCCCCCTATACTCCAGTCCTCCCCACACCAGCTAAATTAAAGTGTTACTATGATACCATTAACGATTTAAAATAGTACTTTATTTTCAGTAATTAACAAAAGTCAGATATTCTGAAAATCAAATAATTGGCAAATGTTGCTGTTGTAATAGTTTCCTTCATATAAATGTTTAATTATATATTAGATGTAAATGACTCGTGAACACATTTTATAGAGGCATTTTATAGAGGCACTCCCTTCCTGGCGTATGATCCCAAGTTTATAGAAAATGACTTATCCGTGGATTCAAGAGAAACTAGGGCAGAATCTTGATGAGGGCAGGAAGGATTTAAAGGAGTAGAAGTCTTCTGATAAGCTTATTCCATACATCCCTAGCCACAGAGGGACAGTCCTATATTTTTTTCCTATTTTTTGCCCAATCAAAAAAGAAGCACTTTGGACACCATGAGATGTGAAAGATAGCTATTAAGAATAACTGAGTTGGAATAGTAATAACTATAATGAAAAAGTTCTGGAGATCTGTTGCTCGACAATGTGCCTATAGTTAACACTACTATATAAACACTTTAAGATGGTCAAGATGGTAAATTTTATATTATGTGTTTTTTTTTACTACAATTCAATAAAAAGTTCTGCCTTGTGGTTTTTGTTTTTAATCAAGCAGCACATATTTGAGTACCTATTATGCACCAAATATATTCTCATAGAGGATACCAGGAAGTATAGTTGATGATTTCAGTTCTCAAGGAACTAACAAGCAGTCTAGTTGGAGAAAAAAGTTAAGTACCCGTGAAAACGAACCATCTCTGGTAATATAATGTTACCACAGGCAGAGAAAAGACACATCGTCTTATTTTTAGAAAAGGCAGGAATCTCTTTGGGCTACAGCGATAGAAATATTCGTTGGCTACTTCAATGGCTTTCAAAGCACTTTAATAGTTTCTAAATTGACCCTTTTACTAGATCTAGGAGGCATTATCTCTGTTTAACAGATGAGGAAACAGAGGCTCAGAGGTTGTAATTTTTCCAAGTTCACACAGAGAGCTGGGAACTAGACTCTGTCTTCCTGCTCTTACTCCTGGTAGAATTTATTTGAATTGGGACTGAAGATTTGCTGCCAAAGAAGTTTTGAGGGTTAGAGCAGAACCCAAATGTGCTAGGGATACTACGTTTATGTATTTGCTAAAATTAAGATTATTCTCTCCTCTCTGTCATCCTGCCAAGGAGCATCAAGTAACTTTTAGTACAAAATAACAGATTATTTTTTTCTTGCTACTTAGTGGACAGAGAAACTCGAATCACAGTGCAATAAAATGAGGATTAGCACACAAGCCATCAGTTTCACTGTTATATACAACACAGTCCTTTAGCCAACTATGGTCCCATGAAAGACATTCCTTACTGTCATGTCTGACATCATTCTTTAAGGTCATAATACAAGTGGTATAGTTGAGATAGGTCTGATCTAACCCAGGTCTGATAGAGAGGAAGTCTAACACAGACAGCGAATAAAGTTTGTGAATCAGGATTTAAAACTAGTTATCAGGGTTAAGACCATATGAGTTACACACATTTTTAAAACCACATCCTGCTAGTTCAGTAGATTGACTTCTACCCAGAAAGCGGAGAATTAGGTCTGTTCATACAATAACCCTATCTGATTGCCCAGGGTCAAGCTACTGTTTATCTTTGCTAGACAGAACCCATATCCTGAGCATAGTCTGCGTTTTTCACCATTTACTTCAAGGCAATACAGGCTCTGACGTTCTTTCTACCTAATCACCTAAACAATAAGAAAAAGACTCTAATAGTTTCTTTTTCTAAAGCATTAGGTAAAAGTAAACACATAGACACAGTGATCAAGAGTGTCTTTTATTTTCCTTCTTATGAGCGCCCAGCATTTTGCAAAAGAAGGGCAGTGCTGCCCCCTACTGCTGGATGGATGTTAAAATTTAGCGACACACTCCTATATCTTCAAGAACTTACTGTGGAATGGATTAGGACAATAAATAACATTGTGTTAGACTATCCCTTTAGGAGTTGTTTAAAAGAAATTTGTTTTTGGCAAACCCATTGAATTTGTTCCCTTCGTTACCTCTTCACCTACCTTCTTCCTGCATCAGAGCATAGGACATTAGGACATCCCCAACAAAAGAAGGGTATCCCAGCTTGGGGTGCGAGGCGGGGAGGAAAGCTGAAGATCTTGCTCTAGAAGTAAGAGGCTGTATTTGTGATGCATTTAGGGAAAGACAGGGCAAGGAGAGGAACTTTTCTTATGACTTAAGGTCTGCAGACTTCCCAACCTTCTGTTACTTGTGTTTTCATTTGCTTTTTGCTAAAGCTATCCATTTCCTTTGTGTTTTTTGACAGGAGACAACGGTCACCTTGAAATGTTGAGAGAGTAGTGGAATAGAGTTTCTAAGACACTTGCTACTCTTCAGAAAGAGATAATACAGGAACACAAGGAGTTATTGTTAACATTGTTATATTTTAATTAAGTATTAATTATGTTGTCTTGTTACCTTTAAACTGTTTTGAGATTTTACAGATCTCTACAAAGAGTTTTTGGAGGGCTCCAGATATTTAAGAACTTGTGTTCTCTGCTTTCTTTTTCATCTTTAAAAAATTTCAGAGTGTATGCCTGTGCGAGGCCAGGGCAGAGAGATTTCGGAGTTAGCCTAACTAATACCCTATAGCTACCCAGGGACCAAAGTGTAATCTTTATAGTAATCATCATCACCATCATCATTATCATCAAAATGAAATATTAGCAATAATTTCTACAACTGTGTTAAAGGTGTGTGTGTCAACACAAAGCAACACTAAGCAAAAATCTTTTGTCCCAATTTAAGTAGCTTATTCTAAGTTTCAAGACTAGTAAGAGGACTAGTTGACTAGTAATCAAACTAGAATTTGATTGTAGGTACAAAGCCTATGCATCGTTTTACTAGGCAGCTCTCTTTCTTTCTTTTTTTTTTTAAATTTATTTTTATTACTATTATTTGACCCAGGGGTACAGGTCTGTGAATCATCAGGCTTACACCTTTCACAGCATTCACCAAAGCACAAACCCTCCCCAATGTCCATAACCCATCTACCCTATCCCTACCCTCCCACCCCCCAGTAACCCTCAGTTTGTTTTGTGAGATTAAGAGTCTCTTATGGTTTGTCTCCTTCCCCATCCCATCTTGTTTCATTATTTTTCCCACCCTACCCCCCACGACCCCCCACCCTATCCCTCAAGTTCCTCATATCAGAGAGATCATATGATAATTGTCTTTCTCTGATTGACTTATTTCGCTCAGCATAATACCCTCTAGTTCCATCCACATCGTTGCAAATGGCAAGATTTCGTTTCTTTTGATAGCTGCATAGTATTCCATTGTATATATATATATACCACATCTTCTTTATCCATTCATCTGTTGATGGACATCTAGGTTCTTTCCATAGTTTGGCTATTGTGGACATTTGGGTGCATGTGCCCCTGAGGATCACTACCTTTGTATCTTTAGGGTAAATACCCAGTAGTGTGATTGCTGGGTCGTAGGGTAGCTCTATTTTCAACTTTTTGAGGAACCTCCACACTGTTTTCCAGAATGGCTGCACCAGCTTGCACTCCCACCAACAGTGTAGGAGGGTTCCCCTTTCTCTGCATCCTCGCCAACATCTGTCATTTCCTGACTTGTTGATTTTAGCCATTCTGACTGGTTTGAGGTGGTGTCTCGCTGTGGTTTTGATTTGTATTTCTCTGATGCCGAGTGATGTTGAGTACTTTCTCATGTGTCTGTTGCAGGCAGCTCTCTTTCAATGAACAAACTAAACAAATCTCAAAGGCAAGTGCTTATAAACAATGTCTGTGATGATGATGATGGTGGTGGTAGTGACTGAGAACATATCGAGTACTTATTAAGTGTCCTGTAAAATTCAAAGTGTTTTCCATTAAGTCACTTAATTCTGGGGCACTTGGGTGTGAGTATCCGACTCTTGATTTTGGCTCGGGTCGTGAGGTCAGAGCTGTGAGATAGAGCTGCACATCGGGCTCCACACTCAGTGGGGAGTCTGCTTCTCTCCCTCTCTCTCTGCCTCTGCCCCTTTCCCTGATCATGCGCGCTCTCTCTCTCTCTCTCTCAAGTAAATAAATAAATCTTTAAAAAAATACATCATTTTATCCTCACAGCAACCCCATGAGGTAGAACTGTTATTATCCCCATGTTATAGATGAGATGAGGAAACTGAGACATACGGAGGAAACTAGTTCCAGAGGCCATGCTTTTAACCACAAGCTATACTTCTTCTTAAGTACAAAAACTCTACAGCACAACAATTTCTTTTTTAAAATATTTTATTTTAAAAAATTTTTATTTTATTTTTTTAAGTAGGCTCCATGCATGGAGCCCAACATGGGGCTTGAGATCAAGACCCTAGGATCAAGACCTGAGCTGAGGGCAAGATTCAGATGCTTAACCAACCAAACCTCCCAGGTGCCCCTTCAAAGATTTTATTCTTCAGTAATCTCTGCACCCAGTGTGGGCTCGAACTCAAAACCCCAAGATCAAGAGTGACATGTTCCACTGACTGAGTCAGCCAGGTGCACCAGCCCAAGAATTTCTAAATGCTTCCCTGGAACTGAATTATGTTCAGCAAGTAGACAAAACCATCAATAGTTGTCATCCTATTAATATCTCTGTTACACAAAGCTCTTAGGAGCTTTAAAAAAAAGTTCTGCCCATGTGGCTGCCCTGTTCAAGAACTAACGTTAGCTGCTGTCTACTTCAGGCCTCATTGCACATACCCTTCTATGAGCTACGAAGGAACAACAGACCCTCACCTGGTCCCATCTGTGTATGTAGGTGGGGAGAAGAGACACACATACAGGAGGAAGGAGAGAAGTGAGAGAAGAGAAGCAAAAGATGATAGTTCCACTAAGGCATGCCCAGGAAACAAGCCAGTTAATTTGAAGGGCAAGGTTGATAAGCAATCACTTTCCTCAGAGAAAGTAAACTCAACACAGCAAGAGAAAAACACTGCCTAAGGGGCTCTATGCTTATCTTATTGGCCACTGTTTAGCTACACAGTGATTCTTGAACAGATCTCCTCTTGCAGGTTTGGCTTCTAAAGAAACACTTGTGCAGCACACAGGTCAGCTTTTGAACAATATCTTACCCTTAGTGACAGCATACACCTAAATGTAACTATTCCAAAGCACTTCGTCCTTGAGTGCAAAGGGTGAAAAACTCCTCCCTCTCCTCCTAAGTTTAGATCTTCTGGGTGTCAGGGGCAAAATTGAATACAATAAGCAGTTTTGGATTTGGTTAGAGGTCCGAGCAGTGTCCATGGCTGACCTGGCCTGGCCTGCCTCTTATGCTTGTGGCAATGTTGCTCGGCCCTGAAGGCTTCTGATTTCTAGGGGAGTATATTCTAAAGGAATTCATTCCAGATAAAGCTGTTGCTGTGTGGGTTTCTAGCTCCTCCCTCCCAATTCTTTTGAAGAAAAAGGGAAAGAAAAAAAGCCAGCAGGGAGATGGTAGGGAGGATGCTATGACAGACAGTGATAGCAAATCATGAAGCAAGGAGAATACTAGTCCTTCTTTCCTTTGACCCTATTGCCCTCTCCCTGGATACTCACTTTACCTGGTTGCCTACTTGTCTGGGCAATGTTTTCTTTTAAAGAGTCTTTTGCTTGTTCTCTCCGTTCAGCAGAGAGGCAGTGTTGCTTAATTCCAAGTCAAAGTGTTAAAATTAGCAATGGCCTGGAAAGCATCTTGTTTATTTCAAGATTGGCATTTTGTGTAGAGGGGTAGCGTGCAGGGCTCAAGACAGAGGGAACTGAATGTAATCTCCAAGAACCTAATATTACCAAGGAAAAACTTTGAGACTTGGATTCCACATAATATGTACTTTTCCTCCCTGCCACACCCGGTTAACCGTTTCCCCTTTTCTAAAATTTAGAACAGATATTATAAAGACATGAAGAAAAACTGCATATGTCACTTTCTTTGCCCCTATCACCTTGACTTGGTTATGGAGCTGCTTAGGCTGTCAATAAATATTTATTTGGACTTAGCTAAGTTCATCATGTTTAGGTAACCATGGGTTGTTTTTCCCCCAGGGAATGACGTAAGAAATGACCATGATATTGCTGGCTGACTCTGTGAAGATCATCCTTCTCAAACTCTGGGAGGGTTGGGCTGCAGAACACCCCTCTCAGCAGTTGCCCTTTGCCTCTGCTTTTGGAACCACTAACAGTCCGTTGTCATTTCACCTTCAGTGTTGAACTTGCAATCTTGGAAGAAAGTATTGTTAATGAAACACCCTGGGCAGTTAGCTTTAAAAGCAGAGGTAAAGCTTCTGAAGAAAAGCAGGCGATACTAAGGTTGGCAGGTGTTGCCCAAAGTTTCTTTGGCTTGTGTTCATTACTATGAATGGAAAATTCATTTTGAGATATGTTGTATTATCAATGAACAGAGGCTGAGGTATTGTTTTCTCCTGAAACACCAAGAGGATGGATTCATCCTTCCACCATTTATTGCTTACTAAGTGCAAAAGCCTAGGGGATACTTACACAGGGTAAGACCTCTAGCCAAAAGAAGCTTACAAGGGGTGTGGCAGATGTGCGATGACAAGAACCGCTAACATTTAGGGGGTGCTCACTATATGCAACTAAGCACTTTATATGTATTAACTCATATAATCCCCACAACAGCCCTAAGGAAAATATTATTATCTCTGCTTTACAGAGCAGGAACAGAGAGGTTAAGTCACTTGCCTAAACCTGCCTAAGTCAGTAAATGACAGAGCCAGAATCTAAACCTAGGTGGTCTGGGTCCAGAACTAGGGTCTTAACGAGGGCATTTTCTGAAATGGTAATATTGTCAACAAGGTACAGAAGCACAGGAAAAAGAGGGGCGGATTTTGACCAGAGTGGGGGTTAAGGAGAGTCTTTATGAAGAAGGCATTTATTTACTCTGGATCGTGAAGGTCACCAGGTGGAGAGAGGAGCTGGGGAGGAAGGAACAGCCAGACTAAAAGAAGAGGCAGTTTGGGTACCAGCCAGATGATGACAGCAAGATCTGTTTGAGCGCATACGTGGAAGCAAAGCTGGAGAGGGACGCCCTGCCCAGATCCTGAAGGTCCTTGAGGACCAGGCCCCTCTTTGTAAGGAAAGGCGGGCAAAAATGTCAAACTCTAAGATCGCTAGAAAGGAATTACAGGTCACTCCCCCACTTTTCGTAGGATGTCCCCTGCCTGAAACTCAGGCAGGCGGCCCACCCATATTTCCTTCAGCGGGAACACACCGCAAGGGATGGTCAAGGTCGCCGCGCGGGCTCCGGAGCTGCACGTCCAGGCCAAGGACTTTTCGTCCCGAGCGCGCAGACGCCGGGGATCTGGCCGCCAGCCCGGGTCGGGGAGGCGCGCGCTGCCCGGCCCGGCCCCGAGAACGCCGGCTCATGGGCGCCGGAAGGCCGGTCCTCCGGAATTCCCGCCGGCCACCTTCCTCCTGGCAGCGCCCTGGAAGGTCAGGGAGGCCACCTCCGGCGCCCCCGGCCCGCTCGGCTCCTCCCCTCAGCCCCGGAGGCCGCAGGAAGAACGCCCTCAGCCATAGGAGTCCGCTCTGCCAATCAACCCCAGTCGGGTCTCCCTCTCAGCCGGCGCCCAGTGCATTGGTTGCATCATGCCTGGCCTCCGATAAGATTCTCCGCTTGGATTGGCTAAGAGCATCCCCTCCCTCCTGGCCTTTCTGCGTCAGAAGCTCCCGATTGGTTAGCGGCGTTGCCAAGTTCCGGACGCAGCTGGACCATTGGAGGCCGCGGGCCCGCCCCTGCCGGCTAGGTGAAGGTGAGAGTCTCCTCCAGTCTCCGCGGCTAGACCGGACCCGGTGGCTCCAGACGCGGAGTGGAAGCTCTCGGCTGTCTCGAGCTCTCCTGCCATGGCGCCTCCGTCTGTGTTCGCCGAGGTTCCGCAAGCCCAGCCGGTCCTGGTCTTTAAGCTCACTGCCGACTTCCGGGAGGATCCGGACCCCCGCAAGGTCAACCTGGGAGTGGGAGGTAAAGATGTAGCGAGTAGAAGCAACCTGGGGAGTGGAGCGGACCTAACCCGGGCGGCGGGTGCGGTGGGAGAGGGCGAGGCCCAGCTTGGCGCTGGCTGGAGAGGAAGCAAGAATCGAGGCTGTTTTTCAACCTACCCATTTTACAGATGGGCATGTGGTGTCTGGAAAAAGGAGATGTGTCTAAGGTCCACAGTACAGTTCTAGCAGCCAGGAAACAAACCCAGTTTTTCCGATTCGCCATTCTGTGTTCTTTATAGTACATTCTTTCAGCTGCTAATAAATGGGGAGGCCAGAGATCCTAAGGAGAGAGAGGAAACTAGGAATCCTGATACGCTTGAGGTTCTGGTGCTGGAGAACAGATGAAGGAGAACTCTAAGCCTTAGGGAGCTCTGGTCTGGGTCAGTAAATATGTGAGTGATTACCAGGTAGGTCACAATCAATCAGCACTTTACCCAAGCCTTGTGAGGGGAAGACTGAGGCTTGGTTTTGATCTCAAGGATTTTAAGATCAAGGTGTGATATAACAGAAATCTAAAATGCTTCTGAGACAGCTTAATGCAGCCTGGGGAGACCTGGGAATAATATTCTGGCCCTCACAGATGTAGTAGGAATGCATAGATATGGTAGGAAGGAGTGGAAAGGGTGGAAAGGAAATAGGAGCTCACTCTCGCACATTCTTGTCTTCAGTTCTTGCTTGTATTTCTTGGTTCGACAGCTCAGAGCGCGGGCCTCAGTTTTCTCTCCTGCAAGAGAAGGGTTTAGACTGGAGTGCCTCAGAATAACTCTAACCTTAGGTGAATTTGTTATTTCTTATCACTCTCATTTAAATGTTTGAAGCCCAAAGACACTTGACCACACGAAAAGACCAGTCAGGTTGAAGAAAATATGATGACGTTCTGTGCTGAAAAACAGATTTAGAGTGAAATGACCAGAAATTTTGGAAAGAGAAAATCGAACTATTTTGTAGTGGATGGTGGTGAGAAGGAGGTTCAGAATCAGGCTTCCCACAGTGACTGTACATAGGACCTGTTAAAAATAAATCTTCACTGGGGCTACTGGGTGGCTCAGTTGGTTAAGCGACTGCCTTCGGCTCAGGTCATGATCCCGGAGTCCCTGGATCAAGTCCCACATTGGGCTCCCAGCTCCATGGGGAGTCCGCTTCTCCTTCTGATGTTCTCCCCTCTCATGCTCTCTCTCACTCTCTCAAATAAATAAATAAATCTTAAGGAAAAAAATAAGTCTTCACTAAAGAGTATGGGAGAGGGGTGAGAAAAAAGCCGTTACAAAGTATGGTTTGTTTAAGCTAGGTAATGGGTACATGGGCATCCATTATGTCATTCTTGTGACTTTTGTGTATGTTTGAAATTTTCCATAATAAAGCATTTTTTAAAGAGTAAATACCACATAGTTTCAGCCATGGAGAGTAAGTGATGTTTTTACTGAGTGGGAGAAGTATTGAAAGTTTGCCTTGAGTTGAATTGGAATCGGGCACCATTCAAGCTCTTAATTTAAATCCAATTTAAAACCTCCAGGTATTTATTTAGGGCCAGATATATATGTTGATGTTAACTTAAATACGTCTTTTAAAAATGTTCAGTTTTTTTTGGGCGGGGGACTTGGTTACCATTAAACTATCTTAGAGGGTTTTTGTGAGAATCAAATACATTTCAAGCACTTAGAATAATGTCTGGCAAATAAGTAGGTTATGTGAGTTGTTTCGGCATTTCTTTGGGCAGGTTGCACAGAAAATGTTGAATGAAAGTTTTCAAACTTAAGAACTGCAAAATGAAATCATTTCTGACGTTGGTTCAAAAATAAACTGCTTGTGCAGAGAAAAAGTGCCCTGCCAGCCCAGGCCAGACGTGGTTGGCTTAGAAGTGGAGTTTTCAGTTCAGGTGGTCACCTTACCTGTGACGGTGCCTTTGTCATGTTTCCCAGGAACCCAGGAACTTCCCTCACCTTACCAGGAACAACTAATTTATGCATTTAATCTTATTTAATGCTTACAAGGACTCTGGAGGGTTGTTGTAGACGTAAGGAAGCTGAAGCCCAGTTGGATGAAGCAGTTTGTTCCAGGTCCTACGACTACTGGTGATGGAACTGTCCTCTCTTCTATTTTGGGTCCTTCAGGTGGTCCGGAGGCTGCCAGTGCACTGTAGTGAGAAGAGCTGGGAGATCTAAGTGCAGGCCATTCCTGCAGTCCAGCAACGTGACCTTGGGAGGGCTGTTTAACATCCTGGAACTCAGTCTGTTAAATGAGGAGCGGGGATGGAATGATCTCTCTCTAAAATTCTACTCACAGATTCACTAGCACATTACATGTATTGGCCTCATCACTTGGCTGAGGATTAAATGAATAATTATGTGTGAAATGTGATATATAAGTGAAAGGTGTGATAAAAATATTATTTTTCTTTTTATGATCTCTTTTTTGTGTTTAGCAGGTGCTCCGATAAGGGTCTGATTAGAGTAGAATGAGAGGTCTCCTTTCAGCTTTTGTATGTCCTAGCTCTAGTTAATACACATTCCCAACTATATCCTTTGTGAAGGAAATTAAGTAATCACTGACTTTGGGAAGGATACTTTTTTCCCCCCACGTTAAGGTAAAACCCAGGAGGACATTATCCAGCTCAAGTTCTAGTGATGCTGGACATGTTTGAAATAAGCTACATTATAATTTCACTACCTAGTTTCTCCTTGCTGAGTTTTTCCAGAGATATTCTTGCTGGTACTGTTTCCATAATTTCCTTCTAGTTAAAGCAGAGCGTCACATTTAAGTATGACGTGCTCTGTGCTGACCATTTTGGTGCTTCTTAGAGTTTGAGACAAGTGCCTTCAAGGGCAGGGAAAACGGGTCCAGCCTGATGCATCCTGAAAAAAACATTGCTTCATAGACTTCAGTCTGTTTATTGTGTGAATTGAGCTTCCTTTGGTTTCAGACAACCTGCTCTTATTTTAATATTTGTTGTGGTTTTTAATAGGGATTTCTAGCATCCTCACATAAAATTGTTGGATATATGTGCTGTATCATGTGTTTCTGAATATTCGTCCCATGACTCTAGTTGAAAAAGGGCCTTAAGAGGCGTACATATGTGCAGGGGCTCCTGGGGTGGGGGTGGGGGGGGAGGGCAGTGAGGGAAGTGGAGATATTCAGAGGAGAGAAGGGGGTCGGTTTGATCGTTTAATTCTTGTGTTCTTTCTTTCTTCTGGAAAGCAACACTCCTGCACTCCCCTGAAACGTGTGTTGAAGAGGCCCTTCCCACAGGCTTCTGGGGCCTGCTTGCTTCAGGCTTTCTCTTGCTCTTAGAAAAAAAATCACATGGGTCCATGAACTTAATAGTATGACAGCCTAGCTCTTACAATCCATTTGATCTTGGGCAAATTATTCAACTCTTCTGACTTCAGTTTCCAGATCATAGTATCTATATCGTGAGCCATTATAGGAATTAAACTGGAGTTAGAAGAAAAATTAAAGCTCTTAGCACAATGCCTCTTAGGTACTAAGTATTCAGTAAGTCCTTGTTATTACAGTGGCTCAGGTACTGTCGATGTCTGTAATTACAGAATCTTTCTTTTCCATCCCGCACTTCTTCCCTGAATGCCAGACCATACTTGGTACAGTTTGCTAAAAACATCCTACGGCCACCTCAAATCAACATGTTTAGAAAAGAACTCATTTCTACCTTGTCCTCAGTCTCTTCTTCTTATGTTTTATATCTTAGTCAGACCGCTTCTCTGTAACCCCCCCTTCGCCCCCACATCACCACCAGCCTTTATCCAGACTAGAGAGACTTTTGAGTCATTTGTCATCTTTTCCTTGATCCCACGTCAATTTACTTGGTCATTAGGTTCTGTATTTTCTACCTTATAAATCTATTTTGAGTATTTCCTCTTTTCTTTATCCTTGCTGCCACTACCTGAATGGAAGATTTCATTATTCCCTCTGAATTATTGCAGTACCCACCTGACTTAACGATCCATCTCTGTTCCCCTTTGCAGTTTATTTTCTATCATGTCACTCAAATGATCTTGTTAAAATGTACAGTTCACCCAGTCTGGTGAAGGGAAGCAAAATATAACCCCCGCCTTCCTCCCCCCCCAATATGCTCTAAGCTGGTTATTTTTAAGAAACTGCAAATACAGGAGAAGCTCTGAAAACCAAGTAGTAGAAAACCCTTTTCTAAGAAACATTTACATTTATAAGGGAAATATCCATTTGTAAGACTATCTCTCTCAGGTGACTCTAAATCTGGAGGAATTTGTCAGTGGAGGTGGGGCTTAAATCTGCATCTCGACATTTCTCTTGTTTCCTGTGCTTTTATCGGCCACCTTCCAGAACTGACTCCCTACCCCCAACATCTTTTGTCTTTAGCTGAAGGTCGTATTTAAGGTGATGGCTTTGGCTACTTTGGGAGTTACTCAGATGTCCTTGGTCTCTCCCATGTATACAGGTGACAGAGGTTATTAAACTTTTGTTTTTCTTCTGTTAATCTGTTATGGCAATTTAATTATTAGGCCAGCCAAAAGAAACTAGAAGGACAGAAGGGAAGGCTCCGCTTCTGTGCTGGAATGCCCTTCCCTTGACTACTTTTGAAACTCTTATTCTCTGGAAAGTCTTCCCTGACTTGTTACAAGAGAATTAAGGGCTTGAATGTCCTATGTTTCCTCCAGGGCAGACAGTATCTTATTTTACCTTGCCCATTTCTGTGTAGCTACTTGTAGCCAGTCTCTGGTTCTTGGTAGATTCAGGAAGTCTTTGTTAAATGAATGAATGAGTGAAAACATGAGTGAGAAACTCCTGGGTCTGACAAACAGGAACGAAAATCCGCTGGGAGAGCAGAAATCATAGTTGTTAATAATGCTTGACCTCATTGCTCTAATCACCAAGAGCCTTCTGCTGTTCTGCCTCTTTAGGGCATCTTTAGGCAAGGTGCAGGGAATAAATCTGGAACTGAACCCAGGAGAAACTGGACGGTGAAGGAGGCAGGGGAGGTATAAGTTGGCCAATTTCTCCATTGTCACAGTATAGACACAATGCCTCCTTGCGTCTAGTCATATGACAGGAGTTTTTAGAGTAGTACAGAGTATACAGTATGGGTAAGAACGGCGGTTCTGGGACTTTTTCGTCTTTCCTATTTATTTATAATACATGGTTTATGAATGACATGTTATCATAAATATAATACATATGGCATAATTTTGTAATATACATAACCTCCAAACACAAATGTGAAGCATAATAGAGCTGTTTTTTCTGTGAGCATCCACATAGTACATCTAAATAGTATTCCCTCTGTGTGGTTTAGTTAAAAATGTGTTTGCCCTTGCTGCAAGTTCCATTTCCAAAAATCAAATTTACTTTCAAAGGACAAAGATTTGGCACCATTGAGGATATTCAAAATAATGAGACATCATGTCTAAAAATAATTCCAAAAGAAGAATTCCAAGAATATTACGAACAGTGGTAGCATCGTGATCATAGATTTCCTTCGGGGACAATTCTTAACTTAAAGGTTCTTATTTTGGTATCTCTTTAAAAAACCACAGCAGGGGTGCCTGGGTGGCTCAGTCAGTCGAGTGGCTGCCTTTGGCTCAGGTCATGATGTTCATGTTGGATCATCATCCCAGGGATCTGGGATCGAGCCCTACCTACTTCAGGCTCCCTGCTCAGTGGGGAGCCTGCTTCTCCCTCTCCTTCTGCCCCTCCCCCCTGCTCTTGCACATACAAGTGCATGCTCACTCTCTCTCTCTCTCTCTCTCTCTCTTTCTTTCTCTCTCTCGTTTCAAGTAAATAAACAAAATCTTAAAAAGAAAAAAAAAACAGAGCAAATCCCACCTGATGCAGTAGGCATTATGACTTGTTTGGAAGGAATTTGGTAGGCCAGGGGGTAGCACGTGAGTGTTGTGACAGTATTGTGAGTCACAGCCTACCTAGAGACTATTGATTGGTTAGTGGCTGTGTCAGTCTGCAGCTCTGTCTACATTCTTATTACTAGTTTGAGATGCTTATCAGATTCGTAAATGACACATCCCTGGAGGGTAGAATTTGTTGATAGAAGAAAGACCCCAAATCAAAATGATCTTATAAAGTCTTATTTGTTGTATGACTTTTGACTGTAATATTGACATCTAAAAAATTTATTCTAAGGGAAGGCTCATGAATATATATATAAAGATAAAACATTTATCACAGTGTTTATAGTATCAAGTAATCGGAAGCAACACAAATAGTTAATAAATTATGCATGGAAAGGAAAGTTGTCTGGCCACTAAAGTTGTGTTGTAAATGGATCATAAATATAAAAAATGGGGGCACCTGAGTGGCTCAGTCGGTTAAACCTCCAACTCCTGATCTCAGCTCATGTCTTGATCTCAGGCTCATGAGTTCAAGTCCCGTGTTGGGCTCCAAGCTGAACAAGGAGCCTACTTAAATAAATAAGTATGAGATTAAATAAGTAAATAAGACAAATGCCCAGCTGAATGCATAATAAGAGAAATGTGAATTAAAACAACCCTGAGGTACCACTTGCATCCTCATACTGGCGAAAATTTACTCTAGATGAGGCTGTGGGAAGCAGACATGTGCATGGTAGGAATTTTAACTGATAAAATCCCTATGGAGGCCAATTTGGATGTATCTGTCAAAACTACGAATACACATTTTTCTTAGCCAACAGTTCCATTTTCAACCCTGCATCTTATGGATATATTTACATGTAAGATGATGTATGTATGAGGTTGTTCACTGAAGAATGAAAAAAAAGAATAAAAAAGAATGAAAGAGGGCACCTGGGTGGCTCAGTTGGTTAAGGATGCGACTCTTGATTTCAGCTCAAGTCATGATCTCAGGGTTGTGAGCTCGAGCCGGATGGGCTCTATGCTCAGCCTGGCGTCGGCTTGAGATTCTCTCTCCCTCTGTCCCAACCCCTGCTTGTACTCGCTTGTAGTCTTTCTCTCTTTCTCAAAATAAATAAATAGATCTTAAAAGAGTCAAGGGCAGGGCACCTGAATGTCTCAGTGGGTTAAAGCCTCTGCCTTAGGCTCAGGTCATGATCTCAGGATCCTAGGGTCCTGGGATCGAGTCCTGCCTCAGGCTCTCTGCTCAGCAGGGAGCCTACTTCCTCCTCTCTGCCTGCCTCTCTGCCTACTTGTGATCTCTCTCTCTGTCAAATAAATAAATAAAATCTTTTTTTTTTTTTAAGATTTTATTTATTTATTTCACAGAGGGAGAGAGATCACAAGGAGGCAGAGAGGCAGGCAGAGAGAGAGGGGGGAAGCAGGCTCCCCGCCGAGCAGGGAGCCTGATGCGGGCCTCGATCCCAGGACCCTGAGATCATGACCTCAAGGGCACTCTGCACAGACAGAAAAAAGCAAGGAACAGAACAGTGTATAGTATGCTATATGTTACCTTTTGTGTAAAAAGGGGGACATAAGGGGCTGTATTTGCTTATGTATGCATAGGGAAATTCTGGAAGGATACAAAAGGAATTAAGAACAGCTGTTATTTATTGGAGGGTGAGGATAGATGGAGGCTTAGGATGGGGTGGGGACATGTTAATATATCACCTATTAAAAGAATAATTAATGACAATGAAAAATACTCATATTTAGTAAGTGGAAAAAAGCAAGTTGAAAATTTTCTATACATTATGATGCAGCTTTAATAAAAATATGCTCATGTAAAAGAAAAATTAGAAGGTTGTACACCAAAATGTTCATACTCTTTATCTCTGAGTGCTGGGATTACATATTAATCATAATGTTTATCATTTGCTTTCTGGGCTTTTTTGGGGGGGGCTTTTTAAAATTTCCTACAGTTAACATATGTTGTTCAGTAAACAAACTCAACCACCCTAAAAAGTGGTTTTTAAAAAGAAGTCAGGGATTCATTTTGGGTAGAAATCAACAAGATAAAACAATCAGAATTACTCTAAAATTTTCAGTTTCAAAATGACTTGGAAATGTGTGGGGCTATTGGAAACCTAAACATTCCAGCAGAGTCAAATGACCCCTGTGACGAATCAGCCCAAATCATTGGCTTGGGTGCAAGCCACAGCAGCTGCCCTCTAAAGTTATAATCCTGAGATAATCATACGGTGCTAGAGGGGAAAAAAAATCTGTGATAGGATAACGGGACTAAAAATACTTTTAGTGTCGAGGTGCTTAGAAATTTGCTGTAGGTAGGATTAAATATTATGAAGTAGATGCATTTAGAGCAATAAAAGTGTGGCATATGAAGTAGGAAGAACAGTCAAAATGGTCAGCAGTGGCGGAGAGAGGACAAAGATGCGTGCAGACATCAGATAGGTTGTGGGGTGATTGTGTAACCATCTGCTGCAATCTTCAGCCCCGGGGCCTTTGCTCACGATTTGTCCCACTTCTGTTCCCAGCACAAGAGGAGGAGGTAGGCCTTCTGCCACCCCCTCTCCACATTTTATGTTTGAGGTTGCGTCAGTCATGTGAAGTAGCACCTAGCACTTTTCCAGGAATCTCTTGGGGAGATGCAGAAGGAGGAAGCTTCTGGGCTCATGGCTTTACAGATCCCAGTGTGCTAGGACGATCAACAGAGCAACTGTAAGGTATTCCTGAGTGTGCAGAGTGCTCTCATGCACTCCTCCTGTCCGTCAGGCTCTGTGATGTCCCAGTGTTCAGCATTCTGTCTTTTTGAGGTCACATATTTAAGAGCTCGAATATCTGTAAGGGTCGGCACCATGGCTGTCTTGCCTGCCCTAGTGCCTAGCCCAGTGCCTGGCCTGAAGCAGACTGGCAGCCAGTAAATGAACTTGACTTTCATTTTGCTCCCTGTTCTGTTCAATGGAAGGAGGGGGAAGGCACCCAGTCCCAGTGCCCACTCTCACTTGAATGAAGCCTGGCTCCTCCCTCTTATGTGACTGCTGTGTTCCAGCTTATCGCACAGACGACTGCCAGCCCTGGGTCTTGCCGGTCGTGAGGAAGGTGGAGCAGAAGATCGCTAATGACAACAGCCTCAACCACGAGTACCTGCCAATCCTGGGCCTCGCAGAGTTCCGGACCTGTGCTTCCCGCCTGGCCCTCGGGGATGACAGCCCAGCTCTCCAGGAGAAGCGGGTGAGTTTTGGGTAAGGATAGACAGTTGGCCCTTGAACAGTGTGGGGTTCGGGGTGCCGACTCCATTGAAAATCCTTCTATCACTATTGACTCCCCCAAAATTCACCTGCCGATAGGCTACTGGCCGCCTTACGGATAACCTGAACAGTCAGTTAAGACGTCTTTTATATGTGTCCTTACGATAAAGTGAAAGAAAAGAAAGTGTCATTATGAAAACCATAAGGAAGGGAAAATACATTTCCAGGACTATACTGAATTTGTTGGGGGAGAAAAGTCTAGGTGTATGTGGACCCGTGCAATTCAAGCCTGTGTCATTCAGGGTCAGCTGTATCTTCTTCAGAAACAGCAAAGGTGAGATAGGACCGAAAACTCAATTTGGTTTAAAGTGTTAGGTGTTACGTCTGTTGAAGCGTGCGTGAATAAGGGTTTAAGTAGTGTGATCTGAAGGCCCGGGGAGCGCACGTGGTGCGGCGTGACAGCAAGCCTGGCCTCTGTGGCTGCTGGATCCTGTGCAGTAGACGATCGCGTCGAGGCTGCTGGGGTGGAAGCCGTCCTCGGAAATGCCAAGCCAAGGGAGTTTAATGGGATGATCAAGAGATCAGGGTCTGGACCCAGATCTGCTCCTTCTTTGACCACGGGCCAGGCATTCACCCTCTATCCCCTACGTGTCATCTAAGTTAGGAAAGGACAGGTTTGTAGTTCATGGTCCCATAGGGAACACTTGCATAGGGCATTATGTAAAGGGTCTCTGAACCCCTTAAAAAAAAATTTTTTTTTTTCGAGAGAGCATGTTCAAGTGGGGGTGAGGGCAGAGGGAGAGGGACAGAGAGAGTCCCAAGAAGGCTCCACGCCCAGTGCAGAGCCCCATCTGGGGCTCAATCTCATGACCCTGAGATCATGACCTGAGCTGAAATTAGGAGTCGGATGCTTAACTGACTGAGCCACCCAGGTGCCCCGCCCCACCCTGACATTTTACGCAAAATTCTGTGTGTATGTGTATTTCTGGGGAGAAAGTTTATAGCTTTCATTTTTTTTTTTTGAGATTTTATTTTTTAAGTAATCTCTATATCCCATGTGGGGCTCAAACTCACAACCCCAAGATTAAGAGTGGCATGCTCCATTGACTGAGCCAGCCAGGTGCCCTGCTTTTATTGGATTTTCAAAAGGAGTCTGTGGCCCCAAAAGTTCAAGAGCCACGAGTCTACATGCTCTCCAAAATTCCTGCCAGTTCTAACATTCTTTAATTCTTTTAGCCTTGATTTCAGCTCTTCCCATTTAAGTGCTTCCTGGTATATACTCTATGTATAACTTGAGACACGTGGAAGAATACTTTTGGAATTCGATCCGGCAAGATAGGCTGTATGGGGCAGGAATGGTTTGGTAGAGATTCTCAGTGTTGTAGGGATTCAGAGGACAGGGATAGTGGTAGGGATAGAATTGGGATGTGAGCTGAACCTTGGGGAATGAGGCCAGGACGACTGGTTCCCAATTCTGGGAATTAGTGTATAGTGGTATCACCTGCGGAATTTTACATACACACATACAGATGGGTGGACCCCAGTCCAGACCAGTTCAGTTAGAATCTTGGAGGGCACCACTGTTTCCTGCCCCTTCACTCCCTGTCCTCCTTGCCCTTTTTTTTTTTTTTAAGATTTTATTTTTTTGACAGAGAGAGAGTAAGCAGAAGCAGGGGGAGTAGCAGCAGGCAGAGAGAGAGAGGAAGCAGGCTCCCTGCTGAGCAGAGAGCCCAGCGTGGGGCTCAATCCCAGAACCCTGGGATCATGACCTGAGCCGAAGGCAGACGCTTAACTGGCTGAGCCACCCAGGCCCCACCCCCCCTTGCCGTTTTCTTCCCAGTTCCCCCGTTTCCCCCCCAGTTCCCTTCCCTGCAACGACATAGGTTTTTTATGGGGTTTTTTGTTTGTTTTTTTTATGATTTTATTTATTTGTTAGAGAGAGAAAGAGAGAGCACACGCAGGGGAAGCAGCAGGGAGAGGGAGAAGCAGACTCCCCACTGAGCAAGGAGCCCGATGCAGGACTCAGTCCCAGGACACTGGGATCATGACCTGAGCCAAAGGCAGATCCTTAACCAACTGAGCCACCCAGGCACCCCCAAGGGCATAGTTTTAAAAGCTCCCTGCATGACTCCAAAGTACAGCTAGGGTTGGGAACCACAAAGTACAGAAGAAGGAAAAAAGAGAAGTATGTGTTTGGAGTAGGGGGAATGCACGGTCAGGAGGTAAGTGGGGCTCGGGGGAGGAGAGGCCTGCCTGATGGCAGCTGGGAGCATGTCCAGGCTGATTTTGGCACCTTGGACAGGGGAAACCACCTGAAGGTTTGAGCAGAGGAGTCATCCAGTCAAAGTGTTTGAAGACCATAAACCTGGCTGCAGGGGTAGGCAGGGGATGGGCTTGGGGTTTTGCAATAGCACAGGTAGGTATTTGAGGCAGCTGCCCTCACTGCTCCTCTGGGCTCCTCAAACAAAAAAAAAATCTGCACAGTGCAACTAGGATAATCTTCCATTGCAAAGAAAGCTGATAATCATGTCACCTGCTCCCTGCCCCCGCCCNCCTCCATTATCTACAGGGCAAAGCTAGACTTTGAGCTGGGCGTGTGGTATAATTTGTAGCCAGCCTTCATCCTGTTCTCCAGTGACTCACAGTCCCTCCACCCCCACAGTGTTCCTGCCATTCCAGGAGCCTGTAAGTGGTGCAGGGCCTGGCCAAGGGTCACTTCCATGCCAAATCCTTAGCTCTCTCTGGCTGCACTGAGTTATCACAGGACTTCGTTTACAGCTTAGGAATAACTGTACTTAATGTGCTTATTACTATGACCTATAATTTTATGTCTGTCTCCCACAAGACCATGACTTCCCTCAGGGCAGGGATGATGGCTTATTTTTTTATCTCGTAAATCTTCAGCATTTAGCTCCTAGCCTGGCGTATTAGAGATCCTCAGATGTTTGAATTCACTCAGTCAGTCAACAGGTGAGTGCTTACCACTAAGGGTAGGATAGGCACTGTTCTAGAAGCTGGAGCACAGCGGTGACCAAATGACCCAAAATCTTTTGCCCCGGCTTATAGTTTTGTGAGGAGAAGCCAACTGTAAATGTAATAGATAAGGACATGATAGAGTATAATAAAAGAATAGAAATGCGGGGCTTGAGCCCATGACCCTGAGATCATGACCTGAGCTGAAACCAAGTCGGATGCTTAACTGACTGTGCCACCCAGGCGCCCCTCAGCCGAAACTTGAAGGAGATGAGGCGCGAACGAATGAATGGACCAGAAAACAGTCAGTAATCATGTGTTCCCTTAGATTTGTCTTCTCCAGATTTAACATTACCAGGTCCATCAACCATTTTGAGGAGACCTGCCTCTTACAGCTTTCTGTTTTCAGACCTTAAGATCCAGATCATATGTCAGTTTTCACCCCCTGCATTGTAATATTTCAGCTTTGGAAATTCCTGAGCTGCTCTCGGTAGGAGGGTTTGTGGGCCACATGATGCCATCCCAGGTCCTCACTTTGACTGTCGCCTCTGAGAGGCTTAGGGCTTTTTGCTGTGGCTCATCCTTACAACACTGTCTTCTTCATCTGCTTTGCCCGTGTCAGCACCATGTGAACTGGCGGGGGTGCCCAAGTTCATGTACCATGGTCTTGGCCATAAGCAGCTTCTAGTCCACTCTCCTGCTGCTCACAGTGAAGTCCTCACATCGGCAAACTGTGGTCTCGGACATGTGTTGTCGATTCTGGCAGGGACTTCCTCCGGCCACGTAGCTAAATCGGGAGTATAGATTACCTCCTGGCATCTTGCACACTGTGTGTTACTGGATTTTTCTGGTTGTGGACACACTTGTTTCCTTCATCCCAAATGCAGGCCTTCCTTGGGCCGTAGAATAGTTTGCCAAAATTCAGCTCACAGAATGACCAAATTGATACATTATTGGTTCACCCCGAATGTTTCTCTTTTAATTGCTGATACAGTTTGTGTTTCACGGAAGCCATGCCGTGTTCAGTATATTTTTAGGGAATGATAATTTCTTGAGAATTTGATGTCAGGTGTCATATACGTCATGAATGTTAAAGATTAGTTTAATGCTACTGAAGTGGGTTTATTTCTTCCAAACATGTTTTCAATCTACTCTACTGACCTTCTGACTTCTTTTAGTTAATGACTTTGCGTTTTGAAGTGGGAGAGAAAGGAAATAAAAGATTATACCTGGGAATGTTTGCGCTGATGTCCACATACACCTGTCACACATCCATGATAACTGAAGACCAGGTTCAGGGGGAGCCTTGCTCTTTTGTATAGAAGTATCAACACTCCAGAATTGCTTAGGTGTTTGAAATGTGAAATAATGAATAAAGTTGACATTCAACTTAGCTGGTGACAAATCCATGCAAAATATATGTGCATATGGCTTAACATCACCGGTAGTGATTTGTATGAAGACTCCAGATAGATGACATGTGAAGGCAAGACCTTGAAAGTAAGGGCACCTGGGTGGCTTAGTCGGTTGAGCATCTGCCTTCAGCTCCAGGTCATGATCTCAGGGTCCTGGGATCAAGCCCCTCCTGGGGCTCCTGGCTCAGCTTCTCCCTCTCCTTCTGCTTGTGCTCACTCTCTCTCTCTAATAAATAAATAAAATCTTTAAAAAAAAATACCTTGAAAGTAATGGGAGGGGCCTGGCGTTCAGTGGGTCACCCTGAAGGACAGGCACGTTGGTGCGCCCAGCCTGCTGGGTGCTGGCTGTTCGCAGCCAGTCCATGGTCTTGGCTTATCTATGGTGTGACCGTGCGTGGCTCCTCCTTCCCCTGAGTGTCCACTTTGCTTCTGTTTCACGTTTCAGACAGTATTCCTTCACAGATGCTCAGACCTCTGCATACAAATAGAACACTGGGGGGGAATAACAAATGGTGATAATTGGTATCACCGCCTTTGTTCCTGGCTTAAAGAAGGATTTCTGCCAGTGATTCATCATGAAGCTGACTTACTCATTGCGGCTGAATGAATTTCTCCTGTTATTTTCAAGAAGTATTCCATTATCTCCTGTTTCACTGAGCATCAAAATCAGGAATAGCTACACTTTCAATCTGTTACGAAGAACATTTGGGTTTTCTCTACCTAGCAGCGTGACTTTTTTTTTTTTTTTTTTTAAGAAGGAGCCTGGTTTAGGGCTTGAACTCACCACCCTGAGATCAAGACCTGAGCTGAGAGCAAGAGTCGGATGCTTAACTGACTGAGCCACCCAAATGCCCAGCATGACACATTTTATAATATATTTCTTAACAATCTTGTACTCATGGGCTGACTGTCACTTGAGCAAGGGGGTATTTTTTAGTGTACTGTTGGATTCGTGCTGTTTATTAATGTTTGTTTGGTAAGTGAGTATCAATATTCATGAATGAGCGTGGTTTCCCCTTTTTACATTTTTTTTCTTTGTTATCTCTTAGCATCAGTGTTTTGTTACTGTTTTTTTTTTAATTTAGAAGCTTTTCTTCTTTGTCTAGGAAGGGTTTTTTCAGACGATTTTTATTGTGGAAAATTTTAAATATTTATAAAAGTAGATAATGCAATGTGATAAACAAACCCCTGTGTTGTATCCGTCACCTAGCTTCAACAATGACCCCTCCCACCCCCGTGCCAAAGGTGAATTATTTTACAGCAAATCCCAGAGAGCTAAATATATTTTAGAAATTGTTTTAAAATTTGGCAAATAATACATGAATATATTCTCCTTAATTTAAAAAGTAACTTCTAGAGTAGGCCAGCGCTCCCTGACCACTATTTCCCTTTGTAGGCCCCTCCCTGAAGGTTGCCACTGTTGTTAGATTGGTGTGCCCTTCCTTTTATTTAGATAGACTTTCTCAGATGATCCTTTTCTTCTTTCTCCTTAGTCCTTAGACATACTGAGCGGTGTAGGCCATTTCTCTACTGAAGGAGTCAGGCCAAAGCCTGCTAAGAATTGCAAGAGGGCAGAATCGGAGGTGTGTGGGCAGAACAGCATAACCAGGGTGGGTGACCAGGTCTGAAGTGAGAAGGCCTCCTGGATTCATTTCCAGCTCTGCCGCTCACCGCTTCTCTGCCACTCCTAGCCTTTCGCAGACCACTTCTCTGAATTGATTGCCTTGTGTGTAAGTTGGGGGATTTAGGGCTTACTTTAGAGAGTTGTGTAAGAATCAAATGAGAATGTGTGAAGGTCTTTTGTAAATGGGAAGACCTAGGACTCTGTCATTGCCCACCTGAGGTCATTTTGAGATGCGAGGAAGTTAAGGAGGGTAATCCTCACGTATCACCTTTGTTGGAACATATTTGTCTGGGTTATTGAGCCTGCTTTGTAGTGAAGAGTATTGCAGATTGAGGTCGCTGGCACACCAGAGACATTAATTTCACAGGCTCCTGCTGGAGGCATAAATTCTGATCCTGGGATAGGTGCCGAAGGGATGGGTTTGCCTTCCAGGAGGGCAAACTTGAATGTGGCCTGGGTGTGTCCTTGACCTGTGTTCGGTTGGGAAGCTCCCCCAAGAATCAGACTCCCAGACTTCCCGGGTTGAAGACCTCGCCTTAGTGCTCGGAGGGTTGCTTACTGAGCAAGATGTTTTGCTTCTCGTAGGCTCAGTTTCCTCGTTTGTAAGCATGGGCAAATCATAGCATCTCCGTGTGTAGTTATGAGCTTTTCATAAGAGAATATGTTGAAAGGGCTTAGCACAGAGCAGGCACAAAGTCAGTGCTTATTACCACAGTTTTCCTGATAATCATCTGACTTCACCGTTACCAGCCAGTGACCCTGCTACTGCTTCTCTTTCAGGTTGGAGGTGTGCAGTCTCTTGGGGGGACAGGCGCACTCCGAATCGGGGCTGAGTTCTTAGCCCGATGGTACAATGGAACCAACAACAAGGACACGCCCGTCTATGTGTCCTCACCAACCTGGGGTGAGTCCTTGAGCTGCGGCGAGAGGAGAAACAGGGGAGCCGGGGGAATTACCCTCATGACTCTCACTGTTGATGCAGAAAATGTAACCCAGCCCTGGATCAACTGACGTTTGGGAATGGCTGGAGCAGTGGGTAATGGCAGTACGTGAGTAACCCGATGCTCCAGCCCGGATCAGGAATCCTTGTTCTCAAGACTCCTGGTAGACTCGTGTTTTAGCCTATGTCAAACTTCCCCGAGGAGGCAGAAAGTGTAGAAACAGAAGTCTCACCATGGTGGGATGGAAGTTTAGCATGACTGACTGGTTGAACTCGTTCTTGGTGGTTGCAGTCATTCTTCTAAGTCTTCACACCTCACCTCAATGTGAGCCAGTGAATGCTGAGTCTGTGAGGGCCCCAGCAGCTGACATGCATCCCTTCTGGTTATGCCTCCATGTTTGTCAGAGTGTTTAACTTTTCCCCTTCTGCTTACAGAGAATCATAATGGTGTGTTTTCTGCCGCTGGATTTAAAGACATTCGGTCCTATCACTATTGGGATGCAGCAAAGAGAGGACTCGATCTCCAGGGTTTCCTGAATGATCTGGAGGTGGGCGATTAGATGAAAAGTAAACAGAGCCCCATGGTGTCAGAAGGAGCAGGGAAAGGTCTTTGGATCAGTTGATAAGGGAGAGTCTGAAACAGCCCTACTCAAACCAAAATGGTGGTTTCCGAGTTAGCACACAAGGAAGAAATATGCTGCCCCTGCCCAGTGTGTCACTGACTCTCACCCCTGGACATTCCTGCTAGCATCGGAGCTGACATAGCTTCCTTCCCCTCAGAATGCCCCCGAGTTCTCCATCTTTGTCCTCCACGCCTGTGCTCACAACCCAACTGGGACTGACCCAACGCCGGAGCAGTGGAAGCAGATCGCCTCCGTCATGAAGGTAACTGCCCTTTCCGAGCCTCTCTTGAAAAACAGTATGATTTTTTTATGTATTCAAAAGCAATACCTATTTACAGAAGAGTTTGGAAAATGGAGAAAAGCCCAAAGAAGAAAATAAGTATTAACTGAAAGCTACTGTTACTATTTTGGTATATAGAGTATTGTTTGTTTGTTTGTTTAAGTAGTTACACATGTAAATATATTTTTTTCACAAAGATGGCATCATTTTATCTATACAGTTTTGTGACATAGTTTGTCTTCCATTGGAATTCCTTTACACGCCATTAAAGTTCTGTAGCACAGTTCCCATGCATGGCTGTGGCACATTAGCGATTGATTAAATCAGTCGATGGGCATTTAGATCTCAGGTTTCTTGTTCTTCAGAACAATTATCTATAAGCCTTCTTTTTATTATTTCTTTGGGATAACTTTCTAGGTTGGAATTTCTAGCTCGTTAACATGTTTAAAGAATACTCATTGAGAAACTGTTATGTGCGAGGCACCAAGGGGGTGTAAGAGTGAGCAACAGCAGAGACAGTTCCTGCCCTCGGAGAGCATCCAGCCTATCTGAGGAGAGAGCCAAGTACTGTGGCTGTGTTGATGGGGTTACATGGAGGCATGTAGCCCAGACTTCGGGAGTGTGCCTGTGCACACGTGTGCTCCGAGCGCAGTAGTGGCAGAAGACGCCATGTTGAAATTTGAAGGATGAGGACAGGTGGGGGCTGGGAGGAACGCAGTGTTCCCTACAGAGGGAGGAGTGTGATCAATGCCCAAGGCAGAAGTCATGGCCCATTTAAGGAATTGGAAGTAATTCTCGGTACAGACTAGAGTTTTAAGAGGAGTGAGTTAGAAGTAAATGGGGGCCAGATCCTGTGCTGAGGCATTGGACTGTGTTTGGAGGGCAGTGGGGAGCCACTGAAAAACTTTGATATCATCAGAACTTCGTGGTGTTCAGGCTACATAGCAGGGAATGGATCAGAGGGAGGCAAGATTAGACAGGCCCAGAGAGCAGTGAGGAGGCTGTTGCCACGATCTGGGTGGGAGCTGACCTGGATCTGAGTGCGGGCTGTGGCGGAGGCAGACCTGAAAGGAGTCTCGAGCTCCTGGGAGATGGACGATAGGACCTGGGACGTGGTTGGATGTAGCTGGATGCGAGGGCAGAGCTACCAGGGTAGAAGTGGAGGATGCACCCCAGCCCCTGGCTTGGACAGTTGGGAAGCCTAGAAGTGGTGTCCACTCAGAGCACGAGCCCAGTAGGAGGGGCAAGCTCAGCTGTGGGGAGTTCCTTGAGGAGGTCGGAGGGATGAGAGTAGGGACTCCGAGGTCTCCTTTGTCTTGAGTGCCCACTAGGCTAGCCCCAAATTGTTGGGGAGCCCTGGGGAGACCCAGCTGACTAAGCTTATCATGCCAGGAATTCAGAGGGAAGTCTCTGCCAACACAGGACACTACCTCCATGCCTCACAAATAAGTCCTGTTGGCAAAGCGGCATCGTGACACTCTAGGACAATATACTTAAAAAAATCAGGTTTACTGAAATTGTTAGATTTGTTGGTTGGTATTTAGCTGAACAGAGATGGATGTAAAGTGGTGGTTGAATGCAGAAAGGGAGAGCGAGGAGAAATGAGTAGTGTTAGGAATTCTGTACGGCACCAGCTGGGGAAGGAAGGCTGGTGTCTGAGGTTGGTTCCAGAAGGATCTCCTGCCCTGACTCGCTTTCTTTCCTCGCAGCGCCGGTTTCTGTTCCCGTTCTTTGACTCGGCCTATCAGGGCTTTGCATCTGGAGACCTAGAGAGAGATGCCTGGGCCGTTCGCTATTTTGTGTCTGAAGGATTTGAGCTCTTCTGCGCTCAGTCCTTCTCCAAGAACTTCGGGCTCTACAGTGAGTGCTCTCCTGAGTTTCAGCCCTGCCCCACCCCACCCACCTGGGTGCCCTGAGCTGACTCTCCTCCCTCCCTTTAGATGAGCGAGTGGGCAATCTGACCGTGGTTGCAAAAGATCCTGATAGCATCCTGCGGGTCCTTTCCCAGATGGAGAAGATTGTGCGAATTACTTGGTCCAACCCCCCTGCTCAGGGTGCTCGGATTGTGGCCTGTACCCTCTCTAACCCTGAACTCTTTAAGGAATGGTAAGGGGCGTGGAGCCCGATGGGTGAAGTGTGGGAATAGAGAACAGAACACTTAACTCTCTCTTCCTTTGATTTTGGCAGAGGCAGGACAAAATTACTTTAAACTCTGAGTCTCAGGTACTTCTGTAAAATGAGGCTGGTGCCTCGTCCCATGAGTGTAACACACACATGTGAGTACACAGTGCAGGCCCAGAGGAGGAAGCATTCGAGAAATGTGGCGTCCCCTCCCCCTACCAGTTGGGAAACACAGGAAGGAATTCCTGGTAGAATAGGTTATCCAAATGCACATCATTGCAACAATTTGGGGACTCTTCCTTCTTATTTAATTTGCATATATTTTGCCTTGTTTTGAAACAGTAACTTTTATATAGTAGCTAAATCTACAGTCTGCTTAATTAGGCCTGATAAAATACATTATCCCCATCTGGGTCAGTGCCTAGGTGAATTCTGGGTTAAAACATGAGTGGTATTACTGCCAGTAGATCCAAGACAAGCACTAAACTCCCACCAGAAGCTCACTTCCTTCCTTCTGCCTGGTAAGTGTCTCCCTGGCCCACTCACCCACCCATCCAGGCACCCACAGACTATCCCAGGCAGGTCGTGATCTCATTTTCAGTGTATAGATTACATTACATTTTTTAAACCTACATGCTTCTGTGAGCCATTTGTCTGCCCTATCTGGACCGATACTTATATTGCTGTCCACTCAGGACGGGTAATGTGAAGACAATGGCTGACCGGATCCTGACCATGAGATCTGAACTCAGGGCACGCTTAGAAGCCCTCAAGACTCCTGGGACCTGGAACCACATCACTGAGCAAATCGGAATGTTCAGCTTCACTGGCTTGAACCGTAAGTGTGCCCCAACCACCTCAAATGCTCCCTCTCGGACATAGCCCCCCTCTCCGTGCTGTTGGATTTGACTCCTTTAGTGGTCATCTCTTTGGTCAGCCATAACTTTGGGCCAGAACAAGTTTGATTTTCTTAGCGAAAACCTGCTGACCCTTAACGAGGATATTTTCGTTTTGGTGGGCTGGGAAATAACAGAATGTGTAGCCAGGAGCCTCGCTTCATGAAAGGTCTCTCATAAATGCTCAGGTACCTTTTGACTTTTCCTTAATCCTAAGTATAATTATTATACCTGATTATTCAGGGACCTAATTTCTTAACAGGTCTTTCCTAGTCTCCAAGCATTGCCATGAAAGAAGAGGTTACGGAGTATCTATTTCATAAATAAGAACTTAGATTGGTAGTTGGAGTTGAGAGCCCACTGAATGTCAAGCGGGCAGCCATGTGGTCAGCCATCAGTGCGGCTTCTCAGCAATCGGTTGTCCTTCTGATGACATAGGATTCATTCATTTAATAACTAATTCCCGAGCACCTACTGGCCAAGCCGTGGGTCACCCGGTGCGGATGTGGCCACTTGCCTGTGTGTGGAGCTTGTGTCCCCGTGGCTCTAGGGACAGTTCGTGCCTGGCATGGGTAAGTAAGTGGAACATGAGAGGTGCTGGGCAGGGCTGTCAGGGTGCCTGTGTGAAATGAGCTCAGAAAAAGCAGAAGGAAATATAAACAAGAGAGGTGGTAGTGACGGTACAGAGTGGACCCCTGGGAATACTTGGGGTAAAGTGAGGCTTCCCAAAAAGTAAAGGGACAGCTCAGTTAGCCAAAGGTGTCCTTGTGATTCTGGAATAGGGCATTAGTTCACTTAAATAAGTAAAATCATCCTTTATAATTTTTAGACTATCAGGTGTAATGGAAATGGTATTTAGTAGTAATATTCTAAAAGCTCACAAGATGGGGATGTCTCCCCATAAAATATCCATATTATCCCACTCAAGAGTAGGAAATCAGTTTTATTATGAATTAAAAAATGGTGAGAACAGACCTGTGCCTATAACACGTGACATTTTTAGCACCTGGCACTGTTTGCCCTTTTTAAAAACACGTTTTTGTTTTGTTTTGTTTTCCCTCCCAACATTTTATTAGGAAAAATTTTAAAACAGAACAGTTGCAAGGATTGTACCCCCCACCTCGGTTCTACCATGTTCATGCTGTGGTGTTTCCTTGATGACACTCTGTCCTTCCGAACAGGGGTTGGCAGCCTGTCATCCGTGTCCTGCTCTAGCAAATCTGTGAAGCCCCTGAAATGATACTCGAAAAATCGTGTATGTGTGTATTGTCCTTTTTCTAGGGAAAGAGTCTGTAAATTTAGCTTCTGAACTGTGATGCTCCCCTCCCCTAACAAAAGGAGAGAAGTTTCATTTTCATTAAAAAAAAAAAAAAAAGACAGGGTTGGAGCCCCTGGTGGGCTCAGTGGTGGAGTATGCAATTCTCAATCTTGAGGTTGTGAGTTTGAGCCCCACACTGGGTATAGGGATTACTTAGCAATAAAATCTTAAAAACCAGCAAACAAAAAACAGGGTTGGAGCCCTGGAACCACATCTGCCAGTGGGCCCTCGGCTTTACAAATCGTGGTGTGCCCATGGCTCTGATGGTGTGTGAGGTTGGGCCTTGTCTCCTTTCCTGACTGTCGTTCACACACCTCATGCTGGTCAAAGCGACTTCTGAAGGTCATCTTGCTTGCAGGGGTCCATGGTAGCACTGGGTACAGCGTCCAGATTTTCCACTTCCATACAGAGGCAGCTTAACCTCATGGCTAAGAGCTCAGACTTGGGAGTTACACTGCCTGCCTTGAAATCCCAGACCCACCACTTACTAGCTGTCTGACATTGGGAAGCTCTTCTAACTTCCCTCTGTGCCATCTATACAATGGGAAAGACAAGGTTATTATCAGGTTTAACTGAGTTAATCTAAAGTGCTTAGAATGCTGACGGCACATAGTGTTTGCTCCTCTGATTATTATTTTTTAATTTAAATTCAGTTAGCCAACATATAGTACATCATCCGTTTCAGATGTAGTGTTCAGTAATTCATCAGTTGCATATAACACCCAGTGCTTATCCCATCACATGCCCTCCTTAATGCCCATCACCCAATTATCCCATCCCCCTCCACCTCCCCTCCAGCAATCCTCAGTTTGTTCCCCATAGTTAAGAGTTTCTCATGGTTTGTCTCCCTCTCTGATGACTTCTCATTCAGTTTTCCCTCCTTTCCCCTATGATCCTCTGTGCTGTTTTGTATATTCCACTAGGAATGAAACCATATAATTGTCTTTCTCTGATTGACTTAGTCACTCAACATAATACCCTCCAGTTCCATCTATGTCAGTGTAAATGTTAAGTATTCATCCCTTCTAACGGCTGAGTAATATTCCATTGTATATGTAAACCACATCTTCTTTATCCATTCATCTGTCAATGAGCTTCTTCGCTCTTTCTGCAGTTTGGTTACTATGGACATTGGTGCTATCAACATTGGGGTGTGGATGCCCCTTGGGATCACTACATTTGTATTTTTGGGGTAAATACCTAGTAGTGCAATTGCTGGGTCATAGGGTAGCTCTTTTTAACTTCTTGGGGAACCTCCATACTGTTTTCCAGAGTGGCTGTACCAGCTTGCATTCCTACCAACAGTGTAGGAGGGTTCCCTTGTTGTTTCCTGTCTTGTTAATTTTAGCCATTCTGACTGGTGTGAGGTGGTATCTCATTGTGGTATTGATTTGTAATTCCCAAATGCTGAGTGATGTTGAGCATTTTTTCATGTGTCTGTTGGCCATTTGGATGTCTTCTTTGGAGAAATGTCTGTTTGTGTCTTCTTCCTATTTCTTGATTAGATTATTTGTTCTTTGGGTTTGAGTTTGATAAGTTCTTTATAGGTTTTGGATACTAGCTCTTTATCTGATATGTCATTTGCAAATAGTTTCTCCCATTCTTTCCCTTATCTTTTGGTTGTTTCCTTTGTTGTACAAAAGCTTTTTATTTTGATGAAGACCCAATAGTTCATTTTTGCCTTTGTTTCCCTTGCCTTTGGAGATGTGTCTAGCAAGAAGTTGCTGTGGCTGAGGTGGAAGAGGTTGCTGCCTGTGTTCTTCTCTAGGATTTTGATGGATTCCTGTCTCAAATTTAGGTCTTTCATCCAGTTTGAGTCTATTTTTGAGTATGGTGTAAGGAAATGTCCAGCTTCATTCTTCTGCATGGGGCTGTCCAGTTTTCCCAACACCATTTGTTGAAGAGACTGTGGTTTCCACTGGATGTTCTTTCCTGCTCTGTTGAAGATTAAGTGTTGTTGTTGACCAGAGTTGAAGGTCCATTTCTGGGCTCTCTATTCTGTTCCATTGATCTGTGTGTCTGTTTTTGTGCCAGTACCATACTGTCTTGATGATTACAGCTCTGTAAGAGCTTGAAGTCCAGCATTGTGATGCCACCAGCTTTGGTTTTCTTTTTCAACATTCCTTTGGCTATTCAGGGTCTTTTCTGGTTCCATACAAATTTTAGGATTATTTGTTCCAGCTCTGTGAAGAGTGTCAGTGGTATTTTGATAGCGATTGCTTTGAACGTGTAGATTGCTCTGAGTAGCACAAACATTTTAACAATACTTATTTTTCTAGGGCGTCTCAGTGGCTCAGTGGGTTAAAGCCTCTGCCTTCAGCTCAGGTCATGATCTCAGGATCCTGGGATCGAGGCCTGAATCGGGCTCTCTGCTCAGCAGGGAGCCTGCTTCCTCCTCTCTCTCTCTCTGCCTGCCTCTCAGCCTATTTGTGATCTCTCTCTCTCTGTCAAATAAATAAATAAATAAACAAACAAATAAATAACATCTTAAAAAAAAAAAACCCCAATACTTATACTTCTAATCCATGAGTAGGGAATGTTTTTCCATTTCTTTGTGTCTTCCTCAGTTTCTTTCATAAGTGTTCTGCAGTTTTTAGAGTACAGATCCTTTACTGCTTTGGTTAAGTTTATTCCTAGGTCTCTGATGGTTTTTGGTGCAATTTTCAATGGGGTTGATTCCTTAATTTCTCTTTCTTCTGTGTCATTGGTATTGTATAGAAAGGCAACTGATTTCTGTGCATTGATTTTATATCCTGCTCCTTTCTGAATTCCTATGAGTTCTAGCAATTTTGGGGTGGAATCTTTTGGGTTTTCCACATGCAGTATCATGTCATCTGTGAAGAGTGAGAGTTTGACTTCTTTGCCAATTTGAATGCCTTTTATTTCTTTTTGTTGTCTGATTGCTGAAGCTAGGGCTTCTAGGACTATGTTGAATAGCAGTGGTGAGAGTGGGCATCCCTGTCATGTTCCTGACTTTAGGGGAAAAGATCTCAGTTTTTGCCCATTAAGAATGATATTTGCCGTGGGCTTTTTGTATTTGGCTTTTATGATACTGAGGTATGTTCCCTCTATCCCTACACTGTGGGGAGTTTTAATCAAGAAAGGATGCTGCATTTTGTCAGATGCTTTTTCTGCATCAATTGGGAGGATCACATGGTTCTTGTTCTTTCTTTTATTAATGTAATGTATCACGTTGATTGATTTGCTAATGATGAACCATGCTTGCAGCCCAGGAATAAATCCCACTTGGTTGTGGTGAGTAATCCTTTTAATGTACTGTTAGATCCTACTGGCAAGTATCTTGCTGAGAATTTTGGCATCCATATTCATCAGGGATATTGATCTGTAATTCTCTTTTTTGGTGGGGTCTTTGTTCGGTATCAGCTAGCCTAGTAGAATGATTTGGAAGTTTTCCTTCCCTTTCCATATTCTGAAACAGTTTCAGAAGGATAGGTATTTGTTCTTTTTTAAATGTTCGTTAGAATTACCCTGGGAAGCCATCTGGGTCTGGACTCTCGTTTGGAGATTTTTGATTACTGCTTCAATTTCCTTGCTGGTTATGAGTCTGTTCAGGTTTTCTATTTCTTCTTGTTTCAGTTTTGGTAGTTTATATGTTTCCAGGAACACATCCATTTCTTCCAGATTGCCTAATTTGTTGTCATATAGTTGCTTATAATACGTTTTTAAAATTGTATGTATTTCCTTCGTGTTGGTCATGATCTCTCCTCTTTTATTCATGATTTTATTAATTTGGGTCCTTTTTTTTTTTTTTTATAACTCTGGCTAGGGGTTTATTGATTTTACTAGTTCCTTCAAAGAACCAGCTTCTAGTTTCATTGATCTGTTCTGCTGTTCTTTTGGTTTCTACTTCATTGATATCTGCTCTAATCTTTATTATTTCTCTGCTCCTGCTTGGTTTAGGCTTTATTTGCTGTCCTTTCTCCAGCTCCTTTAGGTGTAAGGTTAGCTTGTGTGTTTGAGACTTTTCCAATTTTTGGACAAAGGCTTGTATTGCTGTATACTCTTTCCTAGGACTGCCTTTGCTATATCCCAAAGGTTTTGAAAGATTGTGTTTTCATTTTCATTTGTTTCCATGAATTTTTAAAATTCTTCTTTAATTTCCTGGTTAACCCCTTCATTCTTTAGTAGGATGCTCTTTAACCTCCAGGTGTTTGAGTTCCTTCCAAATTTCCTCTTATGATGGATTTCAAGTTTCAAAGCACTGTGGTCTGAAAATATGCAGGGAATAATCCCAGTCTTTTGGTACCAGACCTGATTTGTGACCCAGTATATGATCTATCCTGGAGAATGTTCCATGTGTACTTGGGAAGAGTGTGTATTCTGTTGCTTTAGGATGGATGGAATGCTCTGTATATATGTGTGAAGTCCATCAGATCCAGTGGGTCATTCAAAGCCCTTGTTTCCTTGTTGATCTGCTTAGATGACCTGTCCATTGCTGTGAGTGGGGTGTTGAAGTTCCCTACTATTATTGTATTATTATCAGTATGTTTCTTTAATTTGGTTATTAATTGGTTTATATAATTGGCTGCTTCCAAGTTAGGAGCATAAATATTTATAATTGTTAGATCTTGTTGGATAGACCTTTTAAGTATGATATAGTGTCCCTTTTCATCCCTTACTACAGTTTTTAGTTTAAAATCTAATTTGTCTGATATGAAGATTGCTACCAGCTTTCTTTTGCTGCCCATTGGCATTATAAATGGCTCTCTGCCCCCTCACTTTCAATCTGGAAGTATCTTTGGGTCTAAAACTAGTCTGTTGTAGACAGCATATGGATGGGTCTTGATTTTTTTTATCCAATCTGATATCTTGTGTCTTTTGATTGGAGCATTTAGCCCATTTACATTCAGACTAACCATCGACAGACATGAATTTAATACCATTGTATTACCTGTAAAGTCCCTGTTTCTGTAGATTGTCTCTGTTGCTTTCTGGTCTGTGTTACTTTTGAGCTCTATCTTCTCTTACGGGATCACCTTTAATATTTCTTGCAAGGCTGGTTTAATGATCACAGATTCTTTTGTCTGTCCTGGAAGCTCTTTATCTTTCCATCCATTCTGAATGACAGCCTTGCTGGATAAAGTGTTCTTGGCTGCATGTTTTTCCCACTTAGCACATTAAATATATCATGTCAGTCCTTTCTGGCCTGCCATGTCTCTGTGGATAGGTCTGCTGCCAATCTAACATTTCTTTTTTTTTTTTTTTTTTTTTTTTTTTTTTTTTTTTTTTTTTCCC
>LNAC01000231.1:2641889-2705376 GCA_002007465.1 Ailurus styani | reverse complement strand
AAAAAAAAAATGGTTAAATGCTCAGGCCCTTTCCTCGGCTGTAGGAAGAAAATAAGCCAATGAGAGATAAAACCCAGCTTGTGATAGAATAAGTTGAAAAAAAAGGAACCAATGAAAGCCTAGACCTGCTCTGATGAATGAAGGCTGGAAGCTGGAAAGTGACAAAAAAAGGTTTTAAGAACTGCTGCAGACAGTGATATTTTCATCCAATTAAATGATACCCTGAAGCCCAAACCTACTCCTCGAGCTCTTACTTGTATAACAAAGATGGGAAGCACAAGGCTCCGCCGAAGTGCCAAAAGGAACTATTAACGTCTTATTTACTCTGAGCCACATTTATCCTGAGTGGAAAAATGCTCAGCCTATAAAAGTATCTTACTTACCCTAGAACCATAAATGAGCCTTTCTCTTTTTTCCCTAAGTGCTTGTTATATGGATTTATTAATTTCCTCAAAATACATGGAGTGTTTAGAGAAAATTAGAATAATTTGCCTATAAATTAATGAAGCTAAAATAGTACAATAGTAGTAGCAAAAGCAAAGAAGTCAAATGAGCACTTTGTTTGAAGTCACTGTAGAAATTTAAGCAACAGAGAAATAAGGGACAACAGATTGGCAGAAAAGTAACTGAAACATCAGGAAGCAAAGGAAAATATTACCTTTAAGCTAGATTAAGAGTCTAAAGATTTCTAAAATGCCAGTCTTTTCCTCGAGGAATTATACCCATTCACTGTAGAATAAGTAGGTTTGTTTTCCCATATCTTGAAGATTATAATTGGATTTTGATGATTTCTGTCTTCTGAAAAAAGTCTTCTGACAGTCTACAGAACATCTGTGGTATCAAATCCAACTCTTATAACTGGGTTAGTACATTAGACATTTTCCCCTATTTTATTCTTTTCTCTGTCCCGTAACTTTCTATGTGTGGGTTTATGCTAATCCATATTCCCGCCTCAACTTTTTTCAACCAAGGATTAACTGCCTAATAGGAACAGTTGAGCTCTTTTTTCTACTCATAAAACAAAAAATACCAAAATGGAACCAACTTCTTAAGCTACCAGCTACATTTTTTAAAAGTGGGCTGATAAACAAATACAATAAAATGTTGTGGTTATTAATGCTATTATGAGTACATCAGGGTTTCACTGTATTTGCCTCTATATTAGGTAATTTTCACTAATAAAATATTTTTTTTACTAATAAAATATTTTTTTAAACTTTGAAAAAATACACTGGTAAAAACATCAACATAATTATCTTCTTTTTTAAAAAGTCATTTAATAATCACTGTCAAATATCTTATTATAATCAGAAGGGACTCTAATCCAATTACTAAAATCATCATCTATTCTAATTATCTCATCCTCCTCAGAAAAGCAAATTCACCACATAAGCAAATGCTAGTGCTACATCTGCAATAACAAAGAGTAAGTGTATTAGATAAAGAAAAGCTTCACTTAGAGAAAGGCTGTTCACAACTGAATGTTAAGAGTCTCAGAGTACGTCAGCTGTGCGGGGCAGATGCATTTATACATGCAGCTGCAACTCATACAGATATGTGAGGCTCAAGAGCCTGAGGCCATTTAAATCTCAGTTTTACACATATTCATAGTTTTTTCTCAGGCATATAGAAATCAGCATGATTCTACTTCTAGGTTTTACATGTATACACAATGAAAAATCCTGGCCATATGATCTAGAGACAGAAACAACATTTTTTTTTTTTTTTTTTTTACAGAAACAAACTTTTAACTAGAAGAAAGCAAAATAACCTTTCACTTTTTTAGGGATGTTTTCCCACCCAACTTATATCAGACCCAAAATAATCTATTATCTCATTCTATCTACCCAGTATCTTTTATGAACGAAGTAAGGTACCTAGGAATTCAATCATTCCAGAGATGAAAAATTATAATTAAATAACTTGCAGGTCATATAGCTAATTCTGAGATGACCTTGGGCAAAAATCCATATAGTCGGGCGCCTCGGTGGCTCAGTGGGTTAAGCCTCTGCCTTCAGCTCAGGTCATGATCTCAGGGTCCTGGGATTGAGGCCCGCATTGGGCTCTCTGCTCAGCGGGGAGCCTGCCTCCTCCTCTCTCTCTGCCTGCCTCTCTGCCTACTTGTGACCTTTCTCTCTGTGTCAAATAAATAAAAACTTTAAAAAAAAAATCCATATAGTCAAATCTCCAGCTTAGTGCTCTAGTCATTTGAAAACGGAGCAAATTTTAGTCTAGTGGCACTACAAATTATGGGTCATCTCCTGGATGTTTATTAATACTTACATCTTTGAAATAAAAATAATAGCTACCTTTTTCAGACACTATCCTAATATGCATTTTATATACATTATAGCTATGTGAACAGCTATAATCCTCACAATAGCTATGTGAAATACAGAATTCTCATTTCTAGATTAGGAAAATAAGACTTAGAAAGAGTAAGTGATTTGCCCAATCACTTACCCAAAAAGCGTTAAACCAGCATTTAAATCCAAGTCTATCAAAATTACCAAAAGAGAGTTCTTTCCTCACAATTTTATGTAACTACAGATCATATACAACATAGAGCAGTATGACTTATGGAATACCATTTAAACGTTATTACATACACACAGCCCACACCTATAATTAAATGGCTATGAATACTTATATTTTTTCTTTCCCTCCATTTTTTTGCTTAGGATATATGGACAGAAGTTCCTAGGTTCCCTGGAGGATAATGGAAGACAACTGATAATGGAAGATAATTAGGATTCCTTTTCTCTCAGGGTAATTCAGAAGCAAATGTTTTAACTGTTACCATTTGTTGAAGCCTACTATGTGCCTAAGCTTTGCTGGGTACTTTATATATGCTCACATAAAATTCCTCATATGAGATGCTAAGAGTCTTCCACTTAAAAGAATTCAAACTCTTGCTGGTTTTAATGGGCTTTAGTGATTGCTAATCTTCTTGTCCCTCCTTCCCCCCTCCTCCACTCCCACTATTTCATAGCATTTGCAACCTCACCTTTGAGAAGAAAACCAAAACCTCTGATCCTCGGAAAGCTCTTAGAGTAGCTGTCATAATAACCACATGTAAAATATAAGTGTCTCAGTCACAGATATCTGATAAACATGTGGAATCTAGTGCATAATTCATATAATACTTACCTCTGAAGTTGCTAGTGCTCTCACAGCATTCAAATCAGATCCTGAGCAGAAAGTATTTTTTGCCCCACGGACAATGAGACCTTTCCCCTCTGTCCAATTTTCCAATTCAATCACTCTTTCCAGAAGTTGTAGCATCATAACACCTGCCAGAGAGATGAGGGGGAATCAAAGCACATAAGATACTGGAAAAAGAGAAATAATTTACAAAGTATTGGAAGTCAAATAGGACTCTTAGATCCTACATTTTACAAACACTAACTGAATGTCTACCAAATAAATGTCTATTGTGTCAGTACCATGGTATGTACACTAAAGAAGTATCCTTGATTGTCCCTGCTTTCGAAGTTTACAATATGTTAGTAATCTCTCTCTTTCTCACTGTCATAATTAAGAAATCACACAAATACATGGTTAGGCAGAAAATGAGAATATATCATACATGTCCTAGGAATAGGAAAATTGGAATGCATAAAGGCTATGGTGGTAAGAAAAAGTTATTTCTTAGGGTAAAAACCAAATACACACCTGACTTCACAGTAGTACACACTGTCTTAGTCAACAAGCTCAACAAGGATTATAAAATCAACAAGGTCATAACAAGAGTTATGCTTATATTCCTAACTCAAATATAGTACTGCCCCAGAAGACTGAGATTTTAACAATCTATTGGGTATATGGTACACAAAACAAAGGAAAGATTCCTACTCTACTCAAATGAGAACTATTATAATAGGATGTTAGGTCAGAAAAGGGACAGTACATATCATCCTGTTCCATAGTTGACAAACTATGCTCTAACCCAAGGCATGCTATGAAAGTACTTCATAGGCTCTTAATAAGATACCTACCAAGTCTATGATTTAGAGATTAAATTTTTACCTTAGTATCATTCCAAAATTCGACTGGAGCTTCTTTATAATGGACAAATTTAAAATGGAAATAGCAGGGACTATAATTCTTACCAGTGGTCATCTTCCAAGTTCATAAGTTCATAATGCTATCAATGATTAAGTTTACCCTTTCCTCTGCTTAATAAAATGCTTTAGAAGCCAATATAAAGATCACGACAGAGGATTAAAACCAGCAAAGAACCTGTACCACAAGGTTCCAAAACTTACTATATATGCCCCATTAAACTATGTATACTACTTTGGAATATAAATCCCATGATGTCAAGAACTATCATTCTTTTTGCCATTTTCTGAAGTAACCAATAATGAAGTGGTTCCACAATAAATGTTAAAGTTATCGGTTCACAAGTAACTAATTTAGCTATCCTTTCTAATGGCTAATTATGACCTAATTAAAATAGTAGCCCTACCTAAGGATGTCCTGGATGTGTCAGAAATATAGTTCTTGCTCTCCAAAGATTTATACAGTCTAGTAGCTTCTTACAAAAACCAAAAAAACAAAAACACCACTCATTTAGACTAAGAATAAATCTATGTAAGTAAGTATGGGCCTTCAATCATCCCTAATATTTAAGCTTCTAAAAAAAGTAATGCTGGTTTTGAGTATGAGACAACTATACCAGTAGTCAGTCTTGAACTCATCTTTTTAACTTTGTAAACTAAGTGTAAGAGTTGGAAGGAACCGGGGCACCTGGGTGGCTCAGTCGTTAATCGTCTACCTTCGGCTCAGGTCATGATCCCAGGGTCCTGGGATTGAGCCCCGCATCAGGCTCCCTGCTCAGCAGGGAGCCTGCTTCTTCCTCTCTCATTCCCTCTGCTTGCATTCCCTCTCTCACTGTATCTCTCTCTATCAAATAAATAAAATCTTAAAAAAAAAAAAAAAGTTGGACGTAACCTTAAAGGAGTACCTGGTTGGGTAATTTTCAAACCAGGGCTTTGGGGTTGTGGGCTCACTCATCTTCTCCCAGACTAACTCAATCAAACACCATTACCCAAATCAAAGCATCTGCGCTCATATTCATTTTAAATATTAGCCATGAAATTAATATTTACATTTGAATACTACTTATTAATATAAATTATTTATAGCTACTCAGTAAATTAAAACTATTATTCTAGTCTAATTTTCGAAAGCAGTCTTATGGGTTTAAAAACAAGATTAAAATACAATTAGTAAAAAATGTTCCTGGTTCAAGTGACAGTTTTGGGTATTCTGTGTGAGTATCTGTGTTGTAAAAGTAGCACAACTTTCCAGAATTCTGGCACTAGAGTAGAGATAAACATCATGTGATAGCAGCTTAGACTTAGTGTCATTCTTTAGCAAAGAAAGATCTCTATACCTGAGAGGGCATTCATTTTACTTGGATGATTCAGAGTAAGAATGCCAATGCCACTGTCTTCCTTCTGAAGGTCAATGGATCCTCCAGGAAACTGCAGAAGTTTTTTTTTTAATTCTTCCTCATTGAAGCCATGAGATGTATTATAAAGTGATACTCCCGTATGATGTAGTAATTTTGTCCTTTGAGTCAAAGGTGATGTCTTCAAAAGATTTCCTGCCATTTCTGAAAAACAGAGAGAAATATCCAGTAGTCAAGATGAACACTTTCCTAATATTGTATGTTAATAGACCTTTCTGTTTAATCGGGACTACTTCCCCACTTCTAAAAGCAGTCTCAGGAGACAGTCGGGTATGGAAATCCTTCCTTTTCCCTCCTTCTCAAACCAAATAATTCACAAAGTATACTATTTCAGTATATCACTGAGAGATGATGATGTAGTTACAGTGCATTTACTGGGATCCAATACACTGGGAAGGTTTACAAAAATGTTGCTTTTCTGTGTTTAGCACCTTCTGTCCTGGCAAATCTTTCTCATGATAGTAGCTCTTCTTCCTCCAACTCTTTAACTTTTGCAAAATCTAAGAATAAATTCAGTCCAATGTCCCCTTGGAAACAGTCTCTATGCAGGAATGCTATAGGAGCAATCCTACTCTCTAACAGAAATTTCATTCTCAGCATTATTCTTACCTTCTGCAGTGTTTCCATAGGAAACCTGAGGAATATGGGGAAAGAAACAGGAATGTGTGCGTGGTTTCTCGCACTCCCCAGCGTTTTGTCACTCTTCTCTTCGCATCCCGGATAATCTCATCTCTGCCCATAAGGGTTTTTGCCCTCCGTAAGTATTTTTATTGACATAAAACATACATTCAGAATAGTATACAAATCATAAGTTATAGCTCAATGAATTTCACAAGGTAAATACACTCAAGTCAGTAACACCCAGATCAAGAAACAGAACGTGAAAGCAAAGCAAAACAAAACAAAACAAAAAAACCATGAAGCTTAAAGGTCTGTTGTGTCCTCTCTCAGTCACAACTCCAAATAAGGATATTACCCCAACTTCTAATACCCTAGATAACTTGGTTGTTTTGAATTTTATACAAATAGAATAGTATATATTCTTCTGTGCCTGGTTGCAACTGTTTTTATGATATCCATTATGATTATTATGAATAATTACAGTCTAAAGAGTCTATTCCTCCCACTGTTGTATTTTATTATATGAATATACCACAATTTATCTATTCTAAAAGATAGATATATTTCTGTTGGCTATATCTAAAAATGGAATTATTTGGTTGGGCTGCAGCTGACTTATACTGATTGTTAAACATTGAAGAATTTTGCAAGTTGGTTTTTTAAACTATTGGTGGCTTGAAATTGAGCATGGTGGGAGTATCAGCAAACTCTACATATCAATATTCACCTATCTCTCTCTCCCCCCCTTTACTCTCTTTTCTCTCCCTCTTCCTCTCTCTCTCACACCCAACCACAGCTAATTCCCATTATTGCATCTGTTCCCTTGTTCAACTTGAAAAGATACCAAAGTTTTCCAAAATGGTTGTACCAATATAAACTGGTATTTCCATAGTTAGTGAATGTTCTAGTTGTTTCACAATCTTGCCATCACCTGCTACCATCTTTTTCTATCTTCTTTTTCATTTTAGGTATTCTAAAGAGTGGTATGTCATTGTGATTTCACTTTGCATTTCTATGATGTCTAATGAAGTCAAGCTCCATTTTCATATGTTTACTGGTTATTTGTATATTTTCTAAAGTGTCTTTTAAACCTTTTTGCCCGTTTTTCTATTATTTGCCTTTTTATGATTGATTTGTTGGAGTTCTTTTGTCTGTAGCTTTTATTAAAACCCATAAAATAACAAATCCCACATTTCCATCTCCAGTAGAAACCTTATACCTGTGTACTCCAAACTCAAACAGAAATCTCCTTATTCCTCACCTCTAGATATACCACAGGCTTCTCAAAATCATCATCTAAACCTGAAGTCATACTTCTCCTAAAACCTGTTGCTCCTTCTTTATTCGTTCCCTTAACTGTCTATAATATCATCAACCCTGTAGGTCACAGAAAACCAAATCTCCTTCCCCTCCTTCACTTCCCACATACAACCTACCTGTAAAATGTCTTCTTCTTTCTTATCTTTCCAATCCTTTTTTTTTTTGAAGATTTTATTTATTTATTTGACAGAGAGAGAGAGAGAGAGATTACAAGTAGGCAGAGAGGCAAGCAGAGAGAGAGGAGGAAGCAGGCTCCCTGCTGAGCAGAGAGCCCAATGCAGGGCTCGATCCCAGGACCCTGAGATCATGACCTGAGTCGAAGCCAGAGTCTTTAACCCACTGAACCACCCAGGTGCCCCTCTTTCCCATCCTTTATTCTTTCTATTACCAACATAGTTCAAACCTCATTACATAACATACATGTCAACAATTAGTTTCACATTATTCCTTAAAATCAGAGCTATCTCTGTAATCCAGTCAAGTTATTCCAAATGTAAAGTTTTTCGGTAGCTTTCTACTAACAAAAGGATCAAGTCCAAAGCTCACCTTGATTGGGCCCTTCTTGGTATCTTGAGTCTATCATAACATCTCTACACACAGTCTATATGGACACCAAACAACTAGAATTCCACAAATTTACCTTCCTATTTTACATCATTCCATCCCCATATAATGTCTTTCCTTCCTCACTGATCTGGTAAGTACCTCACATCTTTAAAATCTAAATTCCTAAACTTCCTCCTATAAGTGATTTCCTAAGCAAATATAATTATTCCTTTTATTTATCCAATCCCAATATATTACATGATTATGTTTTAACACATTTTACACATTTAATTTTATTTTGTCTATTTAATTTTGTCTATCTCACCAGACAGAAAGCTTCCTGAGAGCAGTTCTTTGAGATACATACCCTCTGTCAGTAGGACCTTGTATAGTGCTCAACACAAACAAGGTATTTAAATGCTTAATGAAGAAAATAAATCATCAGGTTGCCAAATGGAATGCCACAAGCTTGTTTTGTACCTTTAGAAATATCTCTAATATATGAGTTATAAAATGGTATCAGAAGCAGATGGAGAACAGGTCATCTAAAGACTACAATATGATCTCCCTTCTACTTTAAATTGTTTCACCTTCAAAAGGACATTTTTGTTAAAGTGTCTCAGCAGAATACTTGGACCTGTCTAAGTATCTAAAAATATTACACAGTGGAATGCAATCCCCTAAACAGATATACTTTAAGAACTTGGAAACAGTATTTCAAAATTTCTTCATTAAGGTGACTTTGAATACAATATGGAGGAGACCAAGATGTTCCTTAAACTCATCTAAAAAAACTAAATAAAATGTAATTCATATTAGATACAGTATGACCTAATGTCCTGTGATACATAGGAGAGGGTTTAACAAAAAAGAATGGTAGTGAGTTAGGTATCCAAGAATAAGACCTTAATTCTATTTTTCCAAGAAAAAAAGGTATCATAAGTGCTGTGGCTTTCAACTGCCATAACTTTATTCTTACTATCAAACTCCTTATGGTCTTAAAAGTTAATTCTCTTTCTTTCCTACTGGAAGGTCACTAACTAGTAAACATCAAGGCTAATAAACTGACATTTCTTCTACATTTTATGAGCTTAATTTGTCAGAAAACAGCCTCTTGTATTTTAATACTCATGGATGGAGAGGCAACTTTTTTTTTAAGTTTAATTCTGAAATGTTCCAAGATGTTTAAAAAATAGAAAAAATAATATAACAAATACCTATTCCTCATTTTTAGTAAATGTTAACATTTGCTCATATTTCCTTCAGTTCATTCTTTTTATTTTTTAAAATTTTTAAAAAAGATTTTATTCATTTATTTATTTGAAAGAGAGAGCCTAAGTGGTGGGGGAGGGAAGAGAGAAGAGAGAGGGAGAGAGAAAATCTCAAGCAGACTCTGCACTGAGCATGGAGCCTGACACAGGGCTCAATCCCAAGAGCCTAAGATCATGAACTGAACTGAAATCAAGAGTCAGGCACTTAACCAACTGAGCCACCCATCTGCCCCCAACTCATTCTTTAAAAAAAACAACAACAACTTTTCATTTCTGAAATTTTCCAACATTCACAAAAGTAGAAAAAATAAAAATTTCCAACATTCACAAAAGTAGAGAGAAACTATAGTATAGAGAATTTTCATCTCATAGCTTGAAAATTATCAACATTTTTGAAAACGTGTTTCATCTAATCACCATCTCACATACAACACATAAAACCCACTTCTGCTTCCCCTGAGTATTTTAAAGAAAATTTACAGGATAACTTTCGAATGTCTGAACACAAAAGCTGAGATCTTAGACGACTGGCAATCTAAGATGCCCTCTGAAGCACTCCCTAAAAGACATTAAGAGCACCTTAACTATAACAAGTTCTTTGAACCCAGAAGTTACTTAACCTAGAAGTGGAAGTTAGCATTCTGGAACTTAGTAAAATTTTTCTTAGAATCTCTCATCAGTATTCAATTTGGACACTCATCCATTCATGTAACAGCTTTCAAAATTACTTCTAACAACTACTGGGGTTATTCCTAACAGGGTTAAGATTTCAAGGATTCTATCCAGAAGCAAATTCTTTTAAGTTTTTATCAATTCATTCATAAAAGTTACAGGAAAAGAGGACCAGGGAAAGAGGCTCTACTTATTGTAGTTTAGGCTGCAGTAGATCTAGGCATTGTCTCCCCATTCTGGAATAAAAATGACTAAAAACTAAAAAGAAAATAAGCAGGCTAAGTGGAAAGGATATGAAGTGCTCACAAGCATGGAAGTAAGCAGACAAGTGTTTATTCAGAACAGAACATGTCTGGGTGGCTCAGTCAGTTAAGCATCCCATTCTTGGTTTTGGCTCAGGTCATGATCTCATGATCGCATGATCTCATGATCTCTTGGGTTGTGGGATGGAGTCCCAGGTTGGGAGCAGAGAGTCTGCTTGAAAGATTCTATCCCTCTGCCCCTCCCCTCACTCCCTTGCTCATGCTCTCTCTCTTTCTCTCTCTCAAAAAACAAACAAACAAACAAACAAAAAACCCAGACATGAGGAATTCGAGAGGCAGGGAGAGGGCCGTGAGGGTTAGGGAGGGAAAAAATGAAACAAGATGGGATCAGGAGGGAGACAAACCATAAGAGACTCTTAATCTCACGAAACAAACTGAGGGTTGCTGGGGGCGGGGGGCGGTGAGGGGGTAGGGATAGGGTGGCTGGGTTATAGACATTGGGGAGGGTGTATGCTATGGTGAGTGCTATGAAATGTGTAAGCGTGATGATTCACAGACCTGTACCGCTGGGGCAAGTAATACATTATATGTTAATAAAAACAAAACAAAGCAAACAAACAAAAAAAAACCAGATATGTCCATGCTTCTTTCTTCCCCCTGCCCAAAAAGTCACTATTTGCCTGTGACTATAGTTACTGACATTAACCTATCAGTAAAGAATAGTAAAAGCGCAAGGGGCCTACTTATGGACTATGAGTGATACCGGTCTGGGTCAAGGTGACAAAACAGCCCTAATAAACAACTAAGCAAAGTAGTCAAAAGTTACAAGTTGCAAAACAAAAAATATCTAAGTACTTAAAATGACCTTCAATATCTACCTTGTGCCAATTTTATTCTCCTTTTCCAAAACTCATGTAACATGCTTACTTATATACCATTCTCCCATCCCACTGCCAGTCCTATCAGATTAGAAAATGATATAATTAAGATGATAGATTCTATGATATGAATTGGTTTTAAGGCATCTAAAGCCTCTAGAAGATCCTGAAATCTAGAAGGAATGCTTATCAAACATAATTCTGTAACTTACAGGACATTTTCAATTAACTCAAAAGAAACTGCAAGATTTCTAAAATAAATTTCCAAATGAACAAAAGAATCCAATTACAACACAGAAATATGTAATGACACAGAACAAATGCAGAATAAATTTATATTATAGATGTTCCCACACACTGTATTAGTGCAATAAAAGGTACTTTATTGGTACTGCCCAATAATTTATAAAATTATTGGGCAGATAGGAAAATTACGGGATACTGTAAAACTGAAGAAAATGAGGCAATCTCTAACTGTTGACAATTACTACCAAATGCTATTGGCATCACTATAAACAGTGATTCATTTGAAATAATTTTCCTGCAAATATTACTGCATGTTATTGCCCATATCGACCTTATTCCTTTCCCTTGGATAGCCCCAGTTCTCAAAACTTATGCCTGATTCGAAGGCACAGTTCCCTGCTTTTCGAAAGGAGAGTAAAAGTTCTGTCTATGGAAAGGAAGTACCTCTATAATTATGGTCATTAATTATCTAGCATCACTAAAATTGAGCTATTCTGGTCAAATATACTAATAACCCCTTTAACTGAAAGCAAAACTGTCCTGGACAAGGACAAATCCTTTTGTTGAAAGTATTCTTGATCTCAAATACATAGAACTGCAATGTTAAATATTTTAATTAATTTCAAGATATTTTCATTTATTTTTAATAATAAATGAATTGGATATCTCAAATGTACACCCACAGAAATACAAATCTATGTACACATTTTCAAAGAGATTGAAAAAATTTAAAGTAAGGTGGCTTCTCATGACTTGAGCATGAAACTGAAGGGGAAATAAAGTAATAAAGGTAGAAAATTTAGATCTATGGGAAGTGGGACTGGGGAGAAAAACTTCAAAAATAAAATGTTATTACTAAGTATGAAGTGGTTATGAAAAAACACAAGGATTTTGGAGGCTTCCTAGATTATCACCCATATGTAAATATCACGTTGCCTCAAGATGTCTTGAGCTGGCAAAAGAAGCCTACACTAAAAATCTCAGGAGTTATTGAGAATGACAAGCATTGGGGCTTGAAACAAATTTAACAAAACCAATATCTTCATGACAAGATGTATTTATGTTCATAAGCTCCAGCCATGTGAAAAATTTTCTCATCCCCAACAGATGAGGGATAGAAGCAGCAAAATGTTCATCTCTACCCCAGAAAGTTAACCTATGGCCTTCACAGTTGTGATAAGGATCAAATCTGCACTGGTTGGTACATTCTTAGAGGGTGTCAGGACTGCTCGTATCTCTCACTAAGAGTTAATGTTGAATTTAATGATAAGCACCAGTGAAACCTTGCAACAGTAGTTTTATGACTACAAGTAGAAATTCAAAGAACACATTTATGATCTAATACGCCCACCTCGTATGTCTCCTCCTTCTTGAGCACTAAGCATATAACCACCAACTTCAAAGAGCAAAAGTGTAGTAGCTCTTTCTGCCCAAGGGTCCTGAGTCTGTGCTACTTAAATAAACTAAGTTGCACCATACATGGCTCAAGAATTTTTTTTTTTTTTTTTTTTTTTTTGCCCAGGGGTACAGGTCTGTGAATCATCAGGCTTACACCTTTCATAGCACTCACCATAGTCAAAAATTCTTTTTTGACCAGTATGCTCCAGACCATGCAAACCAATCACTGTTTTGTTTCACTCCCCTTTCACTACCCAAAGACCCAAGCTTGGGAGTCAAAGTCCATGGGAAAAATAGCGAAATATACCAAAATGTATCATTTAAAATGAGTTGTGATGGGAACAGCCATCTTCTAGTAATTTGCCAAAATGATCAACGCAAAGGAAAAGAGGAAAGACACCCACTGTATGTTCTCTATGCTTTTAGAAAACATGGAGTTGTTCCTTTGACCACATACATGCAAATCTCCAAGAAAGGTGATATGGTAGACATCAAGGGGATGGGTACTGTTCAAACAGGAAAGCCCCCACAGATGTTACCATGGCAAAACTGGAAGAGTCTACAACGTTACCCAGCATGCTGTTGGCATTGCTATAAACAAACAAGCTAAGGGCAAGATTCTTGCCAAGAGAATTCATATATTGAGGATATTAAGCATTCAAAGAGCCAAAATAGTTTTCTGAAGCATATGAAGGAAAATGATCAGAAAAAGAAGGAAGTCAAAGAGAAAGGCATTTGGGATCAACTGAAGCATCAGAAAGAGCTCCACCCAGAAAAGCATCTTTTGTAAGAACCAATGGACAGGAGCCTGAGCTGTTGGAACCTGTTCCCTATGAATTCATGGCATGAGAAGTGTTAAAAAAAAAAAATTAAAATCTCAAGACTGTTAAAAAAAAAAAGAGGGCGCCTGGGTGGCTCAGTGGGTTAAAGCCTCTGCTTTCAGCTCAGGTCATGATCTCAGGGTCCTGGGATCGAGGCCTGCATCCGGCTCTCTGCTCAGCAGGGAGCCTGCTTCCCCCTCTCTCTCTGCCTGCCTCTCTGCCTCCTTGTGATCTCTCTACTGCTGTGAAATAAATAAATAAATAATCTTTAAAAAAAAAAAAGAAAAGAGTTGTGACATCTTCTTTGCTTTTCTAAAGACAAATTTTGACATTAGCAATTAAGATACTTTAAAGCAGGGCAGTATTTTTTGTCAGATCATTTAAACTATGCAATAGGGGCACCTGGGTGGCTCAGTGGTTAAGCGTCTGCCTTAGGCTCAGGTCATGATCCCAGGGTCCTGGGATGGAGCCCAGCATCAAGCTCCCTGCTTAGTGAGAAGCCTGCTTTTCCCTCTCCCAATCCCCCTGTTTGTGTTCCCTCTCTCGCTGTGTCTATCTCTATCAAATAAATAAATAAAATCTTTAAAAATAAATAAATAAATAAATAAAATAATAAACTACGCAATAATTGCATTCTAAGGAATAAAAAAGGGCTTGAGGGGTGCCTGGCTGTCTCAACTGGTAGAGCATGTGACTCTCAATCTCAGGGTCGAGTTCAGGCCCCACTATGGGCATGGAGCCTACTTTAAAAAAATCAAAGGTTGAACAGTTTCTTTGCATGGAAACCACACCTATGTGTAGGTTTTGATGGCCAAGAAATTCATAGACTGGGATTCTAGTGCATAAACACGCATACATATGATAAAAGCATTTGGTAAGATATAATTGGTAACAATTAAATGGGTATTTATTGAGTTCTTACTAGTGATCTCGCCTTTGCTGTTTCAAAGAGAAAAAAAAAGTAACTTTACCCTCAAAAATTTCTTAGTTTTATCGAGGAAACAAATATTCACACCAAAAGCAAATATACTTCAACTATCTAATCGAAACCAGAATAAAGCTCCTCCTTTCATTAAGCTCTATTAGAGATTTACATTATATTTAAAATACAGTCTTGACATCATAAAAGGATTTTTTTTCCTTCAGCAGTAAACTTTTATCATGAAATCTAAGCATTTTCAGGGCACTTGGGTGGCTCGGCTGGTTAAGTATCTGCCTTCGGCTCAGGTCATGAGCCCAGAGTTCTGGGATCAAGTCCTGTACCAGGCTCCCTGCTCAGTGAGGAGTCTGCTTCTCCCTCTCCATCTGCTCCTCCCCTGCTCATCCTCTCTCTCTCAAATAAATAAAATCTTTAAAAAAGAAATCTAAGGATTTTCTATAGGCAAAAATGGATCCAAAGACATTAAATCACCTGCACAAAATTATGATATTTTATTTGCCTCCATTCTATCCAAGCTTTAAAATTCTAAGCAGAGGGGTGGCTGGGTGGCTCAGTGGGTTAAGCCTCTGCCTTTGGCTCAGGTCATGATCTCAGGGTCCTGGGATCAAGCCCCGCATCATGCTCCTTGCTCAGTGGGGAGCCTGTTTCTCCCTCTTCCTGCTGCCCCCCCACTTGTGTGCTGTCTGACAAATAAATAAATAGAATCTTAAAATTCTAAGCAGAAGCACAACAAAAATCAGGCAATATTCCAGGTCTCCTGGAGAGTAACCAAAAGAAAACATAAACTCAGGTTTGCTTTTCTTTGTAGTGCCTTATGGCCAAAACATTGGCAGAGGGAGTTACCCTTAAATACTCTCATCTTACATATTTTCAGAGTGTCATTTCTTCAAAAAATTATGTTACTGCTCATCTATGAGCATGAAAATTGTATAGTTCCACTCCCCTCCGTGAAACAAATCTAGAAAAAAAAGAGGCCCACGTTTCCTTTTCACAATTAAAGCTTACCTTCTGTCAAATTTTAAAACAACAAAAATGCTCTCAAAGTTCTCACTCTCTTTTTCTCCAAATAAATACATATTTATTTTTAAATAAATTAACAATTCATAAACACCTTTAAAACTTTAGACATTACTTCATGTAACTACATAGCTAGTACCACAAGCCTTTGGAATGGACAAGAACATATTTTGTACATAGGCTATCTGATTAAATCAAAATATTTATGAGATGGTTATAAAATTGTACACTATTATTCATATACTACTTCCATAAAGTATTATTATTTTTATTTCCTTATTTGAAATTCAGGTATTACAGTTGGCCAGAATGAAAATAAATGAAGATATTAAAAATGAAGAAAGCTGTTGCCTGAGTCATCTAACACACTAAAAAGTTAGGTTTCAGAACATGGGTGTGTTTTTTTCTTAACCTGGGTAAGGGATACACAGGTATTTTCTTTGTTGTGTCTTCGCTGTTGTGCTTTAAATTCTTCTTATGCATTTTTCATTTATGTATGTATACAACATTTCTCAATAAACTTTTTTTTAACTGAAGGTTATCATTCCAAACTTTGGGGGCTGCCTCTGCCTTTACCAGTAATCTCTCCCAATCTTCTAAACGGCCAATTTCAAAACTAGTTTCTGAAATACTCTATTTCTTTACAGAGAATATATTAAACAAAGAACACACAGCCATAAAGATACTAAACAAAAAATACAGTGGCCACATAGTCTGGCAGGTCTGACAACTACTGAAGAGTCCTTATAAAGTACCTTAGAGAATTAGAAATGAAGCTCCTGCTTCCAGTATATTAAAAAATTCTTCAGGGCAGGACTGCATCTTATTCAGAGCCTTTAGCACACAGTTTCACATTTAATATTTGTGGAACTAAATGACCCCTAATATGGTTATTACTGTGTAGGGTCTACAGTACCTACCCATCATTTTCTAAACTAAATGTAAGATCTCTATTTACAAAGTAGAAAAAGCCATTTCACTGTTGGGTTTCTATGAAATCCAAGTCCAGGATATGTAGCTACAAATGTGCAAGGGTATGATTTTCTTTTTGTGTTTACAAAATGGGTTTGCATACAACAAAATCTCTATTGTTTCATTAATAAAAATATTAATACTTTCTAAGAAATGAAGTAATAAATAATAAGACATCATTCTATCTATCTATAATATGTGTAGCTGGCAATACATATTTTACAAGGATCTGATGAGCAATATTCTTTGTTCTTTAACTATGTAAGATTTCTCTCACAAAAGGAATCTTAGGTCAGGTCTAGCCTGTTACATTCTCAAACTTTCTCTGGATGAACAATTTACCCAGTGAGTGATACTGAGGTTAATACCTAGTAGCTGTCAGTGGCAAACTTAGAGGGAACCTGAGATTTGACCTACTTTGCCTCACTTTCTCTTCTTCGCCTTCCAAAGGAGGACATGGGTTTTGAGCCAAAAACAAGTAATTCAGTGTGTGGCTTTGTGCACTAGGCAACAAAGTGAAACTAACCGCCCTGGAACTGCTGCTACTTTGGATTTTCTTGGTTCTGTTTTCCTTTCTGTCTCTGTTTCTCTCTCTCTCCCTCTCTCTCTCTCTCTCTCTCTCTCTCTCTCTCAGAGCCTTATGTGGTAAAAGGAACCGGGATGCCTTCATCCTGTGCCATGTGAATAAGATCAAATAAAGTAGGGGTCAGTGTTCCTTAGGCCTGCTTCCAGTCTAGGGGAATAAGCTCTCAAGATCACTTATCAGGTCAATTCACAAAACTGAAAGGTATATATACAGAGAACCAAAGGCAATACATGCAATCTCTTGCCTGGATATTCTCTATGCCTGTCATGTCCCTGGAGATGTCAGATATAGAATAGAAACTCAATGGAAAATTCAACTGAGGCAGAGGTCCTGATCTTTTCCATATTTACCATGACTTTAACATTTAAAAAAGTGCCAAAAAAACAAAACAAAACAAAACAAAAACCATAAGAACTTTAATGAATATTTCCAAAAACTAAATTTGCTTGTTTTCCACAATATTCTGTTTAGGGAAAAGAACAAAGAGCTAAACTAGAAAATAAGTAATAAGGCTTACAAAATCATTAGCATTTTTAATTATTATTGTAGAACAAAACCAATGAACAACATATCTTCGCTTTTGTAAGGAACCTGTGCTGTTCTCATATATTACCTCTCCAATATCCAACAACACAAGGGCAATTAGTATATATGCTATCAGATCTATTATCTCCTTATCTGTAAATCATTACAAAATTAAATGTACATATAACTAATAGTTTTGCCTTATTAGACATCTTTGATATGCTGATTTTTCCAAGTAAATCTTATAATAAATACTTTACGTATCCTTCTGTTAATTCCATTTTTTCTCTCCTTCCCCATTCCTGTCCCCCTTCCACTACTAACTAACTCTCCTCATGTTCCCTTGTCTGTACCACAGAAGAGTACCACAAAAACTTGAGGGCACTGCTTAAGCCTCTTAGGTTTGCTGATCTCGAATTTAGAAATCCAATTCTAGAAATTCTAGAAATAAATACCTATTATGTATACTTTCATCCCAATTCTAAATTCAAAGACTAAATTAGACAAGAGTTCAGTGCTAAGGAGATGACAAAATATTAGCCACTAATAAACTACTATAGTATCTGAAAGTACATGTGAACGAACAGGGTTGAGATTCAGGTTCTGTGTAAGCGTGTCGTTAATCAGTATTTTGGATTGTTCCAGAATCATAAAGCAATGAAAAAGTTCTGAGGAATGTACAGTTTTATAAACTTTCTTCAGGACAAAGCATATGTTTAAGTTTTGTCATGCAGGATGCTTTGCTGTCCTGCCACAGTCACATCAGCTGAATGAGCTCTTAACCAAGCCACTGGAAAAGGGAAAGAGGAGAGCCCTACGGACATCTGAGATTACATGTGTTACTCTCTTCTATTTTTGTTAAAGTTCAGGAAAGGTTTTCAAAGAGTTCCCCTCCTTGCACAGGGAATAAGCTAGCTTTTCTCTTGAAAGCCATACAAAACTTGTTTTACCATATGCCAGCATTACTAAATCCAGAAAATTAACACAGATGCATACTTAATAAGAAAACTATTAGGGCGCCTGGGTGACTCAGTGGGTTAAAGCCTCTGCTTTCGGCTCAGGTCATGATCTCAGGGTCCTGGGATCGAGGCCCGCATCGCATCGGGCTCCCTGCTCGGCGGGGAGCCTGCTTCCCCCTCTCTCTGCCTGCCTCTCTGCCTCCTTGTGATCTCTCTCCCTCTGTGAAATAAATAAATAAAAATCTAAAAAAAAAAAAAAAAGAAAACTATTAGCCTGAGGCAGGTGGTGAACAACAACAAAAAAAAATCAGAAATATTCTAGACTGTCACTACATGACTTGCTTTTCAAGTTCTGACTTCGTTTTAGACTGTTATCATATAACCTACTTTTCAAGTTCCATTTACATGCCACCATAAACACCCCTCTTCTTCATATAGTCAAAATGAACTTTTTAATTTCTCAAACCCTTCAGGTTTTTGCTCTTCATTCATCACCTATATACATGTGATTCCTCGCCTGTTACACTTTTCTCTTCCTCAGAGTAACTCCACATCATCTCCTTTAATATTTTAGACTCACAAATACCTTATTGTCTGCTTGCACAGAATTTTTATTAAGCCTCATGTAATAATTTTTTTTAAAGATTTTATTTATTTATTTGACACAGAGCGAGAGAGAGATTACAAGTAGGCAGAGAGGCAAGCAGAGAAAGGAGGAAGCAGGCTCCATGCTGAGCAGAGCCCGATGCGGGCCTCCATCCCAGGACCCTGGGATCATGACCTGAGCAGAAGGCAGAGGCTTTAACCCACTGAGCCACCCAGGCGCCCTCATGTAATAATTTTTAACTGAACATCCCCACTGCATTTTGCAAAGAAGGTCTTTACAGTGCCTAGAACAGTGCCTGACAAATAATATAAATGAATAATAATCTAGCATACAAGTATTAAGAATTCATAATGCCACAGGAGGCTTAAGACTCTGTCCACAAACCAGCTCTCCACCTAACCTGTTTCTTACTCCCAAGACTCACCCTGTTTCAATTCCACTGCTCTCTGCAAGCTGGTTTCTCTTCCCAGAATGGAACCGACTGTTACCTGCTTCTCCTTTAACTCAGGCAATAAGATGTCAGGAAAGGATCAGCCGATTTATTACTCCTCCCATTCCCAGGAGATTTCATAACTACATCTTCCCCTCTGTTATTTCCTCCAGTAGAGTGCTAGGTCTTCACAGGAGGGATCCTCTGTTACACTCGCCAATGTCCAGTTTATCTCCTTACCTCCAGCACCTAGAGCAGCAGCTGGTAAACAGGAGGTTCTCAGAAAGGAAGCGGGGGAGGGGGTCGATATCGACTGTTTTCCTCAAGATCCTTATCAGCCCTTTCAACAAGTAATTTGAGTAATGTGCGGTTTTAACCCCCTATATTTGTGACCCGTGTGCGGGTATGTGTAGCATTAAGAAGATTATCGAGGCTCTAAAGAATTTCAGGAAGTAAAGAACCCATACCAAAAATGATCTGGACTTTTTTTGTTGTTGAAAAGTCGACTGCACGAAACAACTAATGTAAGTTTTAATTAAGCAAGTCAGAGAGAGGACAAATTCAGAAGTCCTAGGAAACCCCGTACCCAGCACGGGGCCTGGAAAGTACTTAGAATTTAGTGTGTTGAAATCATGCTTCTCCAATCTGAAAACATTCATCTTGGAGGTTGCCCACATTCCTTAGAAAAATTTTAACTCTCTTTCCCACCGCCCTCACTCACCTTCCACAGTCCGCGCGCGGCGCCCGGCACTGCGTCCCCACGCCCAGCAGGGGGCAGTGGTCCTCTGCGATGGCCTGACACGGAGCGCGCCGCTGAGCCCGGGCGCTTCTCCGCTTTGAATTCGCGTGGAGAAGCGCGAAAGCCAAAGACGGCGACAAGCCTGAGTCCTCTCTCGCAGGACACTTAAAGTACAGCCCCTGCGGCCGCTCAGTCCTGCAGGCCGCAAAACGGGCGCCTTCCCCTTCCGTTCCACCCAGACCTTCTTCCGCTTTCCGCACCCTTCTTTCGCTCCCCCCGGACTCTCTTTCCTTGCCGGGGCCTCCCTTTCGTTCCGCAGCGTGTGTTCCCGTCTCGAGTCCTCGTCCCTTTCTCCCGATTTCCCCATTACCTCGCCCGCGTAGCCTTCCCTCGCGGCGCCCTTCTCCGCAGGTGCGGGCACACCCGATGCCGGAATCCCGCCCCGCCGCCTGACGCCCGGTTCTCCGGCCCGAGGCGGGCCCGTGCGGCCCCCACCCTGGGGTCGTGAGCGAACCTCCGATGGACGGAGCCGCTTCGCGTTCTCGGTGCTGCTCCGCAGCGTTCGGGGCTGGGCCCGCGAAGCCTGCAGACTCCGCTTACTCTTGAGGCGTCCTGTGCGCGGCGGGAGACTGCGGGGAGAAGAAAGCTAAGTTAGGGAATTTTGAAACGGAAGGGGAGAGAAAGGTACCAAAAGCTGTTACTTCTTGAACATTTTCTCTGTGTTATTGAACGGGGAAAGTATTTGTCTTTTTTTTTTTTTTAACGAATACTCAACATATGCCCTGCGAGTGATACGATTTTTATAAAGCTCAGCAGACTTAGAATTCTGTGCCGAGACCTATCCCATGGAGCAAACAGGACTCTCTTTGGAAGACAGCTGCAAAGGAATGCCATTTTCCCCGAGGATCGGGGTCCTTTTTGTCGAAAGGAGGAACGGAAGGTAGATCTTCCTAAACAAGGGAATAGTCTGGTGGTAAGAACAGAAAGTGCCAAGAAGAGGGGATGATAAGCAAGTTTTAGGGTATGGAGAGGTGGATAGTAGGGAAGAAATGGGAACCAAGTTTGGACCTATGGGAAGAAGTCCAAATATTGAAAGTATTTCGTTCCAATTTAATGTGAAATGAGCAGCCGTTACACCGTTGAGCAGGAAATTCGCTTGACTAAATGGTGATTTGGGAGAATTAATTTATAGAGTAGGGGTAACTAGATGTAGTGTTTATGCCATAATTTTGTATGGGAATATATGATACTGCACAAGTTCTGTATATAGGTGTATGGGACTGCAGCTTTCCAAGGTAGGCACTTTCAAACAAAGCGTGCCTTTAGGGATGATACTATCTCATGCCGCATTTTTTTTTTCTGAGTATGTTTATCTTCTTCTTTTTTTTTTTTTTTAACATTTTATCTATTTATTTGACACAAAGAAAGAGTTCACAAGCAGGCAGAGAGGCAGGCAGGGGTGGGGGAGGAGGGGGGACAGGCTCTCAGCTGAGCAGAGGGCGGGATGCTGTACTCATCCCAGGACCCCAGATCGCGACCTGAGCCGAAGGCAGAGGCTTAACCCACTGAGCCACCCAGGCGCCCCCTGTGCCTTATCTTTTTGCCAAGCATTCAGTTGCTAATTGCTAGCTGTCAAAATTTACCAACAAGTTGAGGAGACACAATGTTTTGAAAGTTTTTAGAATACACACACACTGTCAAAAAAAAGGTCCAAAGCACCTTAGGGATTTGGAGGAGGGAAAAGAGGTTGGCAACTAGTGAAAATTCAAAGAAGGTGGCCCAAAAAGATGGCATTTATGCATTTCCAGTCTTATACTAATATGCTAACAGATAGAACAGCATTTCTTTTTTCTAATGGTGCTTAAGTAGTGCCTTTTTACCCACAGCTATGCAAGTGTAATAGGAGAGAATGGGGGTTTGCAATGAGGTGTCTGTCCGGTGTTGTTAGGTAGTGTAACCGAACCAACATGAGTTCTTTCTTTAGTGAATCAGAAACTGCACAGGTTGAGTTGTCACACAAAGAAAACTTATTTGCCGCAAATGAGATCACGGGGAATGGCTTCCAAAGCCACTGACTCCCTGAGAGAGAGTAAATGGATTCCTTTTGTTTAGGATTAGGATGACTGTTTACATAGGGAAGCCTTGTCATCCTATGTATAGGCGGGCATAAAGACATGTATGAGCCTAAGGAAACATGCCTATACATACTTTATGTGTTATGCAGATGAGGTTGAGGCTTCTCCTTGGGTGGACATTTTAGTATTTTTTTTCTTTTTCTTTTTTTAAGATCCTATTTAAGATTCCTATTTTAAGATCCTATTTATTTTTTTGTCAGAGAGAGCACAAGCAGGCAGAGTGGCAGGCAGAGGCAGAGGGAGAAGCAGGCTCCCCGCCAAGCAAGGAGCCCGATGCGGGGCTCCATCCCAGGACCCTGAGATCATGACCTGAAGCTGAAGGCAGAGGCTTTAACCCACTGAGCCACCCAGGTGCCCAAATATCAAAACATCTTAACACTCAATCCCAGGACTCTGGGATCATGACCTGAGCTGAAGGCAGCTGCTTAACCAACTGAGCCACCCAGACATCACTGGAGATTTTAGTATTATAATGAGGTAAATATCCTTGTAGATCATTCTAGAGGTCACTCCATGGCCCATCTTCTGTGTAGGCAAAGTCAGATTTAGGTTAAATGGTCTGGGTGGTCTGGGCAGGTGGGATGGCAGGAGGTCTTGTCTGGACAGTCCTCATCCCCTGGGGAATAGTGTTTCCTTTGCCTGAGTCAAAAAGAAAGCTGGAAAGAAGAGCTTAGGGAAAAATATAAGGTGAAGGTCAATAAGTATGAGCAAGTGGGCAGTAAAAGCCAGGTCTTGGTGTCAAACCCATAAACTGGAACCTATTTTGAGGTTAAGCCACAAAAAAAGAAGTTAACAAAGGTTAGTGAGTACATGAGAGCTGGGAGGGCTGAGACCAAAATATCTGGTACTTGGTTCCCATATCCTGTAGAAAGAGCAAAAGTTTTTCTACTTCAAGACTTAATCTTTTTTTTTTTCTTTTCCAGTAGCATTCTCATTGCTCATCTGTATGTGTAGCATTTCAGGTACTTGCACATACAACTTAGTGTCAAAATACATTTTACTCTAATAATGGTGTGCCACACCACAAACTAAAAGGTAGTGGACTGTAATATTAGCAAGTTGAACCTAGTTATTTTTTAACTGCTCGTTAAATAAACAAATATTGGAAGGCAATTTCTTTAATCGTTTGCTTTTTCATAAAATACATATCCAGGTATTTTCCCCCTCTTTCACTTGACTGTTAAACTGCTTTCTTCCTTTTACTCCATGTCATGTTTTATAGTCAAAACTTTTGAATACAGAGATCATCCACTATCTAAAAGTTACCATTAAACCTTTCCTAAGGCAACATGGCATAAAGCAAAGAAGAAATTACCATTAATTTATGGAAAAATCTTTGAGCAACCCCAGACCCAAAAAATAACCTCTCATAGGCTTTTTTGATACCTAGAACACATCTTGTTAACAGATACACAAAATAGAGATAAAGCACATGATGAGGGAATAGAAGCAGGAAAATTCACCCTTAGTCCAGAAGGTTGACCTATAGCCTGCACAGTTCTCATAAGGATGAAATACTTACTGGTTGCTACATTCTTTTTTTTTTTTTTTAAGACTCTATTTATTTATTTGAGAGAGAGAGCACCCATGAGAGGGGAAAGGTCAGAGGGAGAAGCAGACTCCCCATGGAGCTGGGTGCCCGATGTGGGACTCGATCCCCTGACTCTGGGATCATGATCTGAGCTGAAGGCAGTTGCTTAACCAACTGAGCCACCCAGGCACCCTGGTTGCTACATTCTTTTTTTTTTTTTTTAAAGATTTTATTTATTTCACAGAGAGAGAGAGATTACAGGTAGGCAGAGAGGGGAGAAAGCAGGCTCCCTGCTCAGCAGAGAGCCTGATGTGGAGCTCAATCCCAGGACCCTGAGATCATGACCTGAGCCGAAGGCAGAGGCTTTAACCCACTGAGCCACCCAGGCGCCCTGGTTGCTACATTCTTAAAGGGCCTCCTGACTGCCTGAACATCTCATTGATAGTTAAAAATCAAGCTGAATGATAAGCCCCAGAGAAATCCTACAAAAATAGTTTTATGAGTAGAAATTTGAGGAAGACACTTATGATCTAATACTGCCTGCATGTTCCCTGCTTCTTGAGCACTAAGCATATAACCATCAGCTTCATACAGCAAAACTGCAGCTCCTTATGTCCATGGGTCCTGTCCCCATGCTATAATAAAAGGATCTTTTTGCATGGAAAATGTTAAGAATTCTATCTCGAGAGCACCTGGGTGGCTTAGTCCATTAAATGTCTGCCTTTGGCTCAGGTCATGATCCCAGAGTCTTGAGATCAAGTCCACATTGGACTCCCCGCTCTGCAGGGAGTCTGCTTCTCTCTCTGCCCCTCCCCTAGCTGGTTCTCTCTCCTTTCTCTCTCTCTCTCTATCTCTGTCTCAGATAAATAAAAATCTTAAAAAAAAAAAAAAGAATTCTGTCTTGACCATTTTTTCATTGCCCCACATCAGCACAGATGTTCACAAATACAGTTCAAAGATAAGGCAGCTTGATGCTGAGATGCTGAGTATAGTCCCCAGGGCAGGAGACGGCAGTGGCGCTCTTGTTGCTGGGGCTGCGTGCTTCCTCCATAATGACTTGCTGCAAAACCAATGCTGAGTACCATTTTTGCTTGTTGCCTCACTTCCTAAATAGTAAGAGATACTCCCTGGTATCCTCCCAGCTATTTTTAAAAGAAAGTTGGCGTTAGGAAGAAACCTCAATTAGCAGATATAACTGCTAATATTTGAGAATATTTTTAAAATATAGGTTGATATAGTCTATCTATGGGAACATGTGTATCTAGTTATATATATCCACATGCATCTATATATGTATATACCTATAAAATCTATGTAATATTTAGCAAAATAAAATACATAGTGATTTCTTCACATGGGTAAATATTTTAAATTGATGTTTAATGATTTGTTGATATTCTCTCACTTTTTAAAGATGTGCCTTTTTTTTTTTTAAAGATTTTATTTATTTATTTGACACAGAGAGAGAGATTACAAGTAGGCAGAGAGGCAGGCAGAGAGAGAGGGAGAGGAGGAAGCAGGCTCCCTGCTGAGCAGAGAGCCCGATGTGGGCCTCGATCCCAGGACGCTGAGATCATGACCTGAGCCGAAAGCAGAGGCTTTAACCCACTGAGCCACCCAGGCGCCCAAAGATGTGCCTTTTATAAGCAACATTTAACTCAATCCAAGAGTTTTTACCTTTTAGGGGAGTTTAAATCATTTACATTTATATAATACATACCCTTTACTCTGAAAATTAATTTCAGTGTATTTAAAATACATAAAATTTTTGAACTCCATTAAAATAGCAATATCAGTATATGATTTGGTTACTTTTTTGAAACCAGTCTTAATCTCCAACAATGAATATATCAAATGATAGGAAAATGGAAAACGTTTTTACTAAGTTGTATTTACTCTTTAGTAGATAGTGCTTGTGTGGTAAGCAGAATAATGGTAACACTCAAGCCCATTCATTTCTAATCCCTAGGAAGTGTGAATAAATTACCTGGGCAGGCAAAACAGACTTTGCAGGTAACTAAGTTTAGAATCCTGAGATAGAGAGATTACCTTGGATGATATGCATAGTTCTTGGTCCAAGATAGTCTAATAAATCATGGCCAAAGTGAAACTTAAAGACCTCTGGATACAACAAGACTACACAACTAGACAGAATGCCTAGAGACAAAAGTAGCAAGTCACTTTGTTCTTTGAACCTAATAATCAGAACTCAGAAAGTATACTGACCAACTAAATCATTATGCATGAACTTAATCACATCTGAAATTTGAAGGCACTTAATTGTTTCTCAGCTGTTATGGAAGAGGCACTTTTTTTTTTAAGATTTTATTTATTCATTTGACACAGAGAGAGAGATTACAAGTAGGCAGAGCGGCAGGCAGAGAGAGAGGAGAGAGGAGGAAGCAGGCTCCCTGCTGAGCAGAGAGCCCGATGTGGGCCTCGATCCCAGGACCCTGGGATCATGACCTGAGCTGAAGGCAGCAGCTTTAACCCACTGAGCCACTCAGGCGCCCTGGAAGAAGCACTTTTTGAGGTATGGTTTCATTCCTAGATTCACTTAGCTCTGGAGTAGGACATTTGAGAGCCATATGCTTTGCAAGATACTTCAACTAAAATGCAGATATTTCCTTTCAGGGAGATGTTCAACAAAAAAACCTTAATACAATTTTACTAAGTGTTTTGGATACCTCTCCTAATAAGATGTCAATATATGGCATCCCTAAAACTCTCCTATAATGCTAACAGGAATGTTGCCACCATACTCCCTGCTCATTTCTTGGTGGTTATGTGGTCATCTCAATTACCCATTATTATCCACTTTGGAGTGGACAAATGAGCCAGGCTTTGTGGAATCTTTTGTGTGGAAAAAAAAAAAAACTTACAGACAAGGAAAGCCAATAAGCTATTAACCAATGGTTTAATACCAGAGAACGATACACTAGGAGCTAGAAAAAGGATGTTGCAGACTTGGGGAAAACATCTACCACTATGGAAATAATGTGGATATCCTCAAAAAATTAAAAATGTAACTACCATTTGATTCAGCAATTTCACTTCTGGGAATATATCCAAAGGAAACAAAAACATTAACACAAAAAGATATTTGCACCCCCATGTTCAAATCAAAATAATTTACAATTTTCCAGACAATATTAGGAGATGACCTAAGTGTTCATTGATGGACGGATGGATACAGAAGTTGCGAATATATATACATATATATAATGGAATATTAGTCAGCCATAAAAAGGAAATCCTACCATTTGTGACAACATAGATGGTCCCTAAATACATTATGCTAGGTGAAATTAGACAACACAAGACAAATACTGCATGATCTCACTTATATGTGTAACCTAAAAATAAACCAAACTTAGAAAAATATACTTTTGATTACCAGAAGTAGAAGGTGGGGGAAGGAAGAATTGGAAGAAGGTGGTCAAAAGGTACAAACTTCCAGCGTGCCTGGCTGGCTCTCTCAGTAGAGCACACAACTCTTGATCTCCGGATTGTGAGCTTGAGCCCCACATTGGATGGAGAGATTACTTTAAAAAAATAAAATCTTGGGGCACCTGGATGGTTCAGTCAGTTAAGCATTTGCCTTTGGCTCAGGTCATGATCTCAGGGTCCGTCAGGCTCCCTGCTCAGCAGGGAATCTGCTTCCCCCTCTTCCTCTGTCTCCTCCAAGCTGCTCATGCTCTATCTCTGTCTCTGTCTCTCTCGAATAAATAAATAAAATCTTTAAAAAAAAAAAGCTAAAAACTTCAAGTTATAAGATAAGCGGGTACTAGGGATTTAATGTCCAACATGATTACAGCAAACACTGTTATATGATACATAGGAAAGTTAAGAGAGTAAATCCTAAGAGATGTCATCACAAGGGAATTTTTTTCCCTTTTTGTTCTTTTTATTCTATCTGTATGTGAAGCTGGATGTTAGCTGAACCTATTGTGGTAATCACTTCATTTCACAATATATGTCAATCAAACCATCATGCTATACTTCTTAAACATATACAGTGATGTATGTCAATTATTTCTCAATAAAACTGGAAAAATTAATTATTAAATCTTAAAAAATATGGGCAGAGGAACTGAATAGACATTTTTCCAGAGAAGACATACAAATGGCCAACAGGTATATGAAAAGCTACTCAACATCACTAATCATCAGGGAAATACACACTTCAGGGAAAACCACGAGGGAATATTACCTCATGTCTATTAGCATGGCCATCATCAAAAAGACAAGAGATAAGTGTTGGCAAAGATGTGGAGAAAGGGGAAACCTTGTGCATTGTTAGTGGGAATGTAAACTGGCACAGCCACCAGAAAACAGTAGGAAGGTTCCTCAAAAGTTTCAAAATAGAACCATCATATGATCCAGTGATCCACTTCTGTGTATATATCCAAAGGAAATAAAAATAGGACCCTGCAAAAATGAACTATTGGGACTTCATCAAGATTAAAAGCTTTTGCACAGCAAAGGAAACAGTCAACAAAACCAAAAGACAACTGACAGAATGGGAGAAGATATTTGCAAATGACATATCAGATAAAGGGCTAGTATCCAAAATCTATAAAGAGCTTCTCAAACTCAACACCCATAAAACAAATAACCCAGTCAAGAAATGGGCAGAAGACATGAACAGACATTTCTCCAAAGAAGACATCCAAATGGCCAACAGACACATGAGAAAGTGCTCAACATCACTCGGCATCAGAGAAATACAAATTAAAACCACAGCGAGATACCACCTTACACCAGTCAGAATGGCTAAAATCAACAAGTCAGGAAATGACAGATGTTGGCGAGGTTGCGGAGAAAGGGGAACCCTCCTACACTGTTGGTGGGAATGCAAACTGGTGCAGCCACTCTGGAAAACAGTATGGAGATTCCTCAAAAAGTTGAAAATGGAGCTACCCTACGACCCAGCAATCGCACTACTGGGTATTTATCCTAAAGACACAAAGGTAGTGATCCTCAGGGGCACGTGCACCCGAATGTTTATAGCAGCAATGTCCACAATAGCCAAACTATGGAAAGAACCTAGATGTCCATCAACAGATGAATGGATAAAGAAGATGTGGTATATATATACAATGGAATATTATGCAGCTATCAAAAGAAACGAAATCTTGCCATTCGCAACGACATGGATGGAACTGGAGGGTATTATGCTGAGCGAAATAAGTCAATCAGAGAAAGACAATTATCATATGATCTCTCTGATATGAGGAACTTGAGGGGCAGGGTGGGGGGCTGTAGGGGGTAGGGAGGGAAAAATAATGAAACAAGATGGGATGGGGAAGGAGACAAACCATAAGAGACTTCTAATCTCATAAAACAAACTGAGGGTTACTGGGGGGTGGGAGGGTAGTGATAGGGTGGATGGGTTATGGACATTGGGGAGGGTTTGTGCTTTGGTGAATGCTGTGAAAGATATAAGCCTGATGATTCACAGATCTGTACCCCTTGGGCAAAGAATAAAAATAAAATTTAAAAAAAAATAGGACCCTGAAGAGATATCTGCACTGCCTTGTTCATTTCAGCATTATTCCCATTAACAAAGATATTGAAACAATCTAAGTGTTCATCAGTGGATGAATGGAGAAAGAATACACATACATACCACCTCTACATAGCATGTACATACATACATACATACAATGGGATATTATTCAGCTATGAAAAAGAAGGAAATCCTGCTGTTTGCAACATCAGGGATGGATCTTTTTTTTAATTTTTTATTTTATTTTATTTATTTGACACAGAGAGAGAGAGATTACAAGTAGGCAGAGAGGCAGGCTCCCTGCTGAGCAGAGAGCCCAATGCGGGCCTCCATCTCAGGACGCTGAGATCATGACCTGAGACGAAAGCAGAGGCTTTAACCCACTGAGCCACCCAGGCGCCCAGGGATGGATCTTGAGAGCTTTATGCTAAGTGAAATAAGTTAGAGAAAGATAAATACTGTATATCACTTATATGTGGAATCTAAAAAAATCCAAATTTATAGGAACAGGCTAGAAAGATGGTTCCCAGGGGCTCATGGATGAGGAAAATGGGAAGATACTGGTCAAAAGTACAAAATTTTAGTTATATAAGATGAATAAATTCTGGAGATTTAATGTAGAGCATGGTGACTATAGTTAATAATACTATGTCGTATACTTGAAATTTGCTGAGAGTAGATCTTAAATGTTCTCACCACACACAAAAGAAAGCTATGTAAAATGATGGCTATGTAATTAGTTTGATTGTGATCACTTCACAACGTGTATGTATATTAAAGCATCACATTGTGTACTTTAAATATATAAAATTTTATTTGCCAATTATATCTCCATGAATCCAGGGAGAAAAAAAGAAAAAGTGAGGTAAAAACACCTGCAACTATTACTGCTGAATTTCTAGTTCTCTAAGTTTATTTCTTTCTCCAATTTTGTTAACTTTTTCTTCTTGCATTTTGTGGCTCTAATTTTAGGTAAATATGTAGTTATGAATGTTATAGCTTCCTAAGGATGATGCTATTATCATTCTTAAAATTTTCTCTTTATCTCTTGTAACATTTTTTAAAAGTCCAATTTGTCTTATGTTGGTATAGGCATTTCAGCTTTCTTATTGTTACTGTTTACATGATACATCTTTTCCATCATTTTGTCTTCAACCTGTTTGTATCTATAAATCTAAAGGTGTCCACCCTAGACAGCATACACTTTGTTCTTGTTTTTTCATCCAGTGCAACAATCTGCCATTTTATTGGATGGTTTAATTCACTCACATTTCATGTTACAGATTTACAGCCGCCATTTTACTTTGTGTGTTTTCTGTCTAATAGCTTTTATTCCTTTATTTTTCCTTCACTTCTTAGCTTTCCATTAATGAATACTTTCTAGTGTTACATTTTATTTCCTTTTACAATTTTTTCATTGTTTTGTGGTTATTTTCTTAGTGGCTGCTCTAGGGCTTGCCATATACATTTTAATGTACCAAGGTCTACTTCAGATTTATGCTAACTTAATTCCAGTAACATATAGAAATGTTACTTTTATAGAGTTATTTTTTCTGCCTTTTGGTGCCATTATTGTTATACATATTACATCTGTAAATGTTACAAATACAACAATAAAAATTGTTATAAGTGTTAATTTATATAATCGTATGACTTTTAAAGAAGCTGAGAGGAGAAAAGAGAGCAAGTATATGTTTATAGTATTTATTATATTAACCTTCTTATTTGTCACTCATGGTTCCCTTCATTTACCCCATAGATTGGAGTTACCATTTGGGGTCATATCCTTCAATACAACTTTGTATTCCACATATGAGTGAAATCATATAGTATTTGTCTTCTCAAACTGACTTATTTTGCTTAGCATAATACCCTAGCTTCAGCCACATGATTGCAAATGGTAAGACTCCGTTCTTTTTGATGGCTGAGTAGTATTCCAGTTTGTGTGTACATGTGTGTGCGTGTGTGCGTGCATGTGTGTGTGTATGTGTGTGTGTGTGTGTGTGTGTGTGTGTGTATCGTCTTCTTTATCCATTCGTCAGTGATGGACATTTGGACTCTTTTCATAGTTTAGATATTGTTGATAATGCTGCTATAAACATTGGGGTGCATGTACCACTTCAAATCTATGTTTTTGTATCTTTTGGATAAATACCTAGTAATGCAATTGCTGGATTTTTAACTTTTTTGACGAACCACCATACCATTTTCCAGAGCAGCTGCACCAGTTTGCATTCCCACCAGTAGTATAAGAGGATTCCCCTTTCTTCACATCCTCACCATTTTTTTGGATACACTCCTCTATTGTTTTTAAGAGCACCCTTAGATTTGAGCTTTCCTGCACTACATTTTAAATAAAGTTACTTCATCTGGCAGATCTACAGAATTCTCTGTTCTAAAGACCTACCTTTTCTTCTAAGAAAAAAAATCTGACCTGTGGAACTGGGAGTAGAGACTTCTCTATATATGGTACCCTTCCTTTAGGAAGAGGTATTTAGTATAGGCAGTTGCTTCTGGCCCTATTGGCTTTCTCTCTCTTGATGGAACTTTCACTCTACAGAAGAGCTAGTGTGAGAGAAATTAAGGTCTCAGTCTCTCAGCTCCAACACTTATGGTAGAGCCTCTGTCCTATGAATAGGAGCTAGGTCAGAAGGGAGACTATGACTTCTCATGAAGTCACCTGGAATTTAGAGGGTGGGAGCAAGAAGGGAGGGTGGGAGCAGATTGTGATTCAAATGCTCCAGATTCTCATTATTCTTACTGAGTTTTAGATTTTCTTGAATAAATGTGTATTTATTTATTGTATGCCCTTATGCCAATTTCTTTTTTTTTTTTAGATTTTATTTATTTATTTGACAGAGAGAGACAGTGAGAGGGAACACAAGCAGGGGGAGTGGGAGAGAGAGAAGCAGGCTTCCCGCTGAGCAGGGAACCTGATGCAAGGCTCCATCCCAGGACCCTGAGCCAAAGGCAGACACTTGACGACTGAGCCACCCAGATACCCAGCCAATTTCTATATACATTAAATGGCTGTGGCTTTTTGGGGCACCTGGGGGGCTCAGTTGGTTAAGCATCTACCTTCAGCTCAGGTCATGATCTCAGGGTCCTAGGATGGAGCCTCCCACTGGGATCCCTTCTCAGTGGGGAGTCTACTTCTGCCTCTGCCCCATTTCTGTGCTCTCTCTCTCTCCTCCTCTCAAATAAATGGATAAAATCTTTAAAAATAGATAAATAAATAGTTGTGGCTTTTTGAAATAATTGTTACCAATTATGCTTATTTGGCTGGAGAATGAATCCATAAAACTCCTAGGGCTGCCATTCCAGAAGTGGGACTCCTGAAATTGGCTACTTTTGAGATAGTAACTTTAATTAAATTGGGAAGAAAGAATGCAAATAATTAAAAACTCAAAGGGTAGTGATGAAGTGAAGGCAAAGGCTATAGACTATTCTTTTAGATGTCTTGATGAAAGGTAAAGTAGCTGTAAGAGTACAGACAAGAAGTACAGAGGTAGAGAGTTTTTTTTTTTTTAAGCTTTCTCCCAAGGAAACATGGATGGAAACATTAATTGGAAAAGCCACTGTAGGGCGCCCGGGTGGCTCAGTGGGTTAAAGCCTCTGCCTTTGGCTCAGGTCATGATCTCAGGGTCCTGGGATGGAGCCCCGCTTCGGGCTCCGTGCTCAGTGGGGAGCCTGCTTCCTCCTCTCTCTCTGCCTGCCTCTCTGCCTACTTGTGATCTCTCTCTCTCTGTGTCAAATAAATAAATAAAATCTTTAAAAAAAAAAGGAAAAGCCACTGTATATCTTTTGATGAAAAGAAAGGTATAATAGGGTATCTTGAGAAGAAAGAGAACATAAAGTAAGTTATGAAATCTGGCTTTGTTCTTGCTAAAGTATTGATTCTCATTGTGTGTGCAAGGGAATTGCACACTAGGATTTTCCAGTGCCTTTTTTTGCCTCCCTCATATGCAGCCCTTAGTCTGAGGGCTCAATCCAAGCAGATTATTGAAAGTTACCAGAAACACAGATGAAATGAATTGGAGAGGGAAGCAAAGCAGGTGTCATTAAGCATGCTATCACAGTAGGAGAGTCGAGCCGAATCCCTGGGGAAGCTCTGGAAAACAATGCAAAAGAAATGTGCAAGAAATCTCCTTTCCAAGGAGGGAGAGCTATATATCCTCACACCAGTGAGTCACTGGTAAGTGTCCCTGGGGATGTCAATTTCCTACCATTTTGGCCTGATGTCAGCTTCCGCCAAGTGGGTCTGGTAGCCTAAAGGTATCTTTTTTTTTTTTTTAAGATTTTATTTATTTATTTGACATAGAGAAACAGCGAGAGAGGGAACACAAGCAGGGGGAGTGAGAGAGGGAGAAGCAGGCTTCCCGCTGAGCAGGGAGCCCGATGCGGGGCTCAATCTCAGGACCCTGGGATCATGACCTGAGCCGAAGGCAGACACTTAACCGACTGAGCCACCCAGGTGCCCCTAAAGGTAGCTTTTTGACAAAGATGCAAAAAACTAAGTGTGGCAAATTATGCTGGTATGCATGGAAATTAGGGACAATTTATCAACAGTGCCTAGTACACAAGGGAGTTTTTTAAACCCACTTGGCTCTACTCTTCTCTTTCCTCAGCCACTACCCCAAATTCTGATTACCCTTGTATGTGGCACTATTGAGAAAAGGTGTGTATAAACATGTCACCAAGATGCCCCACGGCTGGGGTGCCTGGGTGGCTCAGTAGGTTAAGCCTCTGCCTTCGGCTCAGGTCATGATCTCAGGGTCCTGGGATCCTCTGCCTCTCTGCCTGCTTGGGATCTCTCTCATCTCTCTCACTCTGTCAAATAAATAAATAAAATCTTAGGGAAAAAATGCCCCAGGGTTTAATAGCCTCTGCATATTAGTTAAAGGCCATAGAAGATAAATGAGACAGAGTTTCCACTGAGACTGACTAAGGCCATTGTGAGACTGGGAGACTAGGGAGAGAGAGAAAAACCCTTTTTAAGATTTCTTGAGGGAATATGATTATGAGTCCATGAGAAAGGAATTAAGTTTCCTGAAATTGAGATGAAAATGGCAAGAATTTCATAAGATCCAGTCAGCACTATCTTTTTTTTTCTAAGATTTTATTTATTCATTTGTCAGAGAGAGAGCACAAGCTGGCAGAGGCAGGCAGAGACAGAGAGAGAAGCAGGCTCCCCACTGAGCAAGGAGCCCAATGTGGGACTCGATCCCAGGACCCTGAATCATTACCCAAGCTGAAGGTAGCTGCTTAACCAACTGAGCCACCCAGGCACCCCAAGTCAGCACTATCTTGACATGTAGTAATATTTGGTGTTCAAAGGAACAGAAGCAACCAGTGTGAGTGTGATGGTAATCAAGATTTATGGACTGACGTTGTAAGTTAGTGTAATGTTAAAGAGCCTAGGGACTCAAAGATGCTAGAAAAAAAGAGCAGAACTGAAATGAGCATGGAATTAGGCTAAATAGAGAGGTAAGGGAAGCCAAAAGACACCCTAATGTACTGAAACTCCAGAAGGGGAAGGGAAATCAGAGGTTATCTGATGGCAAATCTTAAGTGCAGCAAAGAACAACAAAGAAGAAACAGATCCAGAAGAAAGAATCTAAATAGAGGTAGAGCCTTGAGATTTAATCTTCAAAGTGGAGAAATTCAGAGCTGTCAGGCTGACTGAAGTGGATATAAAAGGTTTTTGAAATATGAAGCTTGAGAAATTATAAGGCCAGGATTTCTCATGAATCACTTATGTGTGTAATGGCAAGAGATCAAAAGAAGAAGAAAATCCTTAGCCTAGTATTAAAATTATAAAAAGAGGGGCGCCTGGGTGGCTCAGTCGGTTAAGCATCTGCCTTCGGCTCAGGTCATGATCCCGGGGCCCTGGGATTGAGCCCCTTGTCGGGCTCCCTGCTCGGTGGGGAGATGGCTTCTCCCTCTCCCTCTGCATGCTATTTCCCCTGCTTGTTCTCTCTCTCTCTGTGTCAAATAAATAAAAATGAATAACATCCTTAAAAATAAATAAATAGAATAATATTATAAAAAGATGATAAATATTTTATAATCTGAAGATATTACAGTAAAGATCTGGAAAAGATGGCATAATTTTTCAAAATTATGCATCACATATCAAAATTATTTTGATATTCAACACAGAGATGTAATGTTTTATTTAGTATTACAACTTTGGTCTTTCTGACTCACACAAAAGAAATTCAAACAAGAAGAAATTCTTCAGTTTCAACCATTATTTTAAGATTTTCCTACTGGAATGATAACTTTTTAAATTTTATAGTAAACTCCCATTGAATAGAATTAGACTGTCACCTGAGAAATTTAGTTGAGAATTGACTATTCACACAGTGAACATAAAGTATTTGTTTCCATAAAGCTTCTGTTTCCATAAAGCATTCGCTCCAGTATGGAAACAGTAGATTCAATCTTTCATCTATAAAGGTATGTTGGGAATCAATCTCTAAATTTTAAACTGTAGCTGTCCACAAGTTACTTATTTCAGAATTACCTGTTGAGTAACCAATTACTAAAGTGAAGCCTGTATTCCAAGATGATTTTAGGGTCTTTGATGTCCTAAGAGACTCTGTCCTGAGCACTGAGAATCCAATGGTGAACAAAGATATGATTGCAGTTGCCTAGGAGGAGAGCTTGACAAACTGAAGCAAATAGTCATAATATGATCACTGTGGAGAAAGAAGACATAGAGAGGGATTTTTTTCCTACATAACTTTTTAGTTTATTTTAATTGTCAGTAAGTAGATGAACATGAAAATTCAAATGACAAAGCAAATAATTTTCCTTTCAACATCTACCCGAATTCCCAATGAATAAACTACACACAAAGTTTTACCAAATGATTTATAAACATAAGAAAAGTAACTGTTAACTGAGCACCTACTATATAGCCAAGTGGTTGACATACATGAACTCTAACTGGTGACAGCACCAAAGTGAGCAATTGCTATTTTTCATAGAAACTTGAGTTTAAGCCTTCACTCCCCCACCCCCAATCAGTTTGGAAATCCTTGAAGCACATCTCAAGAGAGATGTCACCGATTTCATTTTATAGATAGATAAGATCAGGTGGTTAAATAAATTGCCAATGGCTTCACAGCTTCTTCTTCTTTTTTTTTTTTTTAGGCTTCACAGCTTCTAAGTGCAAAAGTTATAACTCAAACCAAAATCTTGTGGGTTATTTTCTTTACAGTATTTCAATAATTGTTATGTTTCTCTTTTGTATCTATACTGAAACTGAATACACTGAATATTAAAAAAAGAAAAAAAACCTCCTCCTTTGGTTTCTTATACCATTTTTAGATCTTTGTCTACCTCCTTTTTTTCTTTTCTTTTTTCCTTCCTCAGATTTATGTCTGAGTAGAAGGAAGAAAGGGTACTTTAAGACTGCCAGCAGGGCGCCTGGGTGGCTCAGTGGGTTAAAGCCTCTGCTTTCGGCTCAGGTCATGATCTCAGGGTCCTAGGATCGAGGCCCACATCGGGCTCTCTGCTCAGCAGGGAGCCTGCTTCCCCCTCTCTCTCTGCCTGCCTCTCTGCCTCCTTGTGATCTCTCTCCCGCTGTGAAATAAATAAATAAAATCTTTAAAAAAAAAAAAACTCCCGAGAGTGAACCCAGCAGATAACGTAGCCTGGCCCCTGGCGAGGGCAGTGCNAAATCTTTAAAAAAAAAAAAAAAAAAAAAAAAGACTGCCAGCAAACATTTCTGACTGCATGGCTACACAGCCAGGTTGATGTAGAGGTAGAGAGTGAGTAGAGTGTTCAAAAGTGGTATTCCCAGCGTTAGGTTCAATATTCTTAATTCCTGTTTTATATTCCCTGTTCAGTTCCTGGGCCAGTTGGTCCTCACGTTCCTTTCTTGGTCTGGCTCTGTTTCACAAAACAATGAACCTCCCTGCCAGCTGATACTGTATTGCCAGCGCAGGACAGCCGAGAGAAACTGACAGGTGCAAGGAAGCGGGAAGACATGCTCTGCTCCATCTCCTTCATAGTGGCGCCTTGACTGGCAGCAGTTGTGTTTCTTAACAGCGCTCCAGGGCGCTCCAGCTCCGGAGGGGTGACCTGGCCCCTGTGCTCTGATAGTGCTGCCTCTGCCTTTTGTCCCTTCAGTCTGAGATGGGGGAAATGGTGGTTTGCCATTGTTGCTACCTCTGGATGGCCTGGCTGTCCTGTTGGGCTTCTCAGTTTTTCATCTCCTGTGTAACCATTCCCCTGCGATAAAGTCCTGCTGTTTTAAAAATTCAGATGGTTTTTCATATGATATCATTTTTATGTGGAACCTAAAACAAACAAATGAATAAACAAAGAAAAAGCAGAAACAGACTCATAAATACAGAGAACCAGCAGATGGTATGCAAGGGGAAGGGGGATGGGCAAAACAGGTGATGGGGAGTCTGAGATATAGGCTTCCAGTTATGGGATGGTAAGGCAAGGGGCTAAAATGCACAACGTAGTCCATGGTATTATAATATTGTCCATGGTATTATAATATAGTTGCATAATATAGTCCATGGTATTATAATATAGTTGTATAATATAGTCCATGGTATTATAATAGTGTTATTGTATGGTAACAATAGCTACTACACTTGGGGTGAGCATAGCATAACAGAGAGAGTTGTTGAATCACTATGCTGTACACCTGAAACTGATGAAACATTGTGTGTCAACTCTATTTCAATTTAAAAAAAAAGAATTTGGGTAGTTTTTGTTTTCCTGATTGGATCTTGACATTTACCCCAAATACTGTATACTGCATTATAAAGATCCGTGCACTTATGATTGTATATTTAATAAATATACATTTAATAAATACACTCCATGCACTTGTGAGTGTATATTTAATAAATGTCCTCTTAGCCAACCTTTATGTTTTATAAGGGCAGAGTCCAGGCCTGTCCCCTTTACCCCTGTATTGCAGTAATTGCCAGTTGAGAGGTGTTTAATACTTATTCATTGAATGGATGAATAAGATGTGTCAAAAAGTTTTTCTCTCCTCAAAATATCGTCACATCCTCACTTCTTATTCTTGCCCTGAAGTAACAAGGAAAATTAACAACAAAAGCAGCTTTCTTCTGAACTTACTGACACATCCTCATGTCATTCAGGAAAAGTCAACTCACACAAAAATCAAGTAACATCTGCTCAAATGATTAAAATAAAAGTGGAACACTTGTAAGTACCAAAGAATAAAAGAAAAACTTTGTGAAACCAATGTAAGAAGCTACAAGTAGGAAATTAAACCTGATGTGGCTTTATAGAACCAGAGAAAACCAAGTGAGTGCTGAACTGGTTTTCTTTTAACTCGAAACTTGTTCTTTTCTGTCATCCTTTTCTGCCAAATGATTGGAATTTGAATGAATCACACCAATGACTCAAATGTTTTGGAAGGCATTACTATTTATCAAAGAAGGGAGAATTTATTTTGAGATTTCAGTAATCTTAATATGTAATAATGTATTAATCTGAAAGTCATGCGTGCACTCTCTAGAAGTCACAATTTGGGCAGCTCCTGTAGATTTTTCAGATCTGTTTTCATGGAAATAGAGCTGGCTGTGTACCGGCTTGACTTTTATGGACCACCTTCTAGCTGCCTTTCTTTTCCTTCTTTATGAGGACAGCAGGAGGGCAGCGGGGGGCGGGGTGGAGAAGGGAGTTACGAGTTCAGTCTTCTGCTTGCCACGGTTTTGAGAAAATAATTCAGTTTCTGCAGAGAGAAAGTGGAATAAAGTGAAGCAATACTTGAAGGAGGCAAAAATCATTTAGTCAGCACCAAAAAACAATGAGCTGAAAATGATCTCTTTGTGTAAAGAAATTGCACAATATTAAATATTTCTCTGGAATCCAAATTCTTTTACGCAACATATTTTAAAAGCTACTCTGGAGTGTTTTTATGATCAACTTAAGGGACAGAGAACTTCTAGCTCTTTTAATTTAAACACAAAATTAAAATAGGTGCACTGCAGACAGCCTAGAAAATAGCATACCCACAGCATAACATAGCAAACAGTCTTGGTATGTAGCCACAGAAGATCCATTTAAAACAGGAGGCATAAGGCAATTGAAGAATACATACACACACACACACACACACACATATATATATATACACACACACACACACACACATATATTTAATATTTTGTTGCTTAAGTTACTATTTTTAAAGATTTTCCACTACATTTTACCATAAAACTCAACCAGACAAACATGGCTCTGCTTTAACTTCTAAAGTAATCAAACAACTTTTGATTATCTAGAGCATAGTAGGCAATGGCAATTCAACTTTTTTGGCTGGTATATATATATACCATATATATATATATATATATATATACATATATATATATATATGATATATATATATACTTACCGCACATAGGAGAGGTTTAAAAAATAAGTGTCTTTCAGATAAAGGCATGGTAAATATGTTACAGGAAAAATTCTCACCAGTGGGTTCATTAAGCTACATGACAGCAACAATAGCAGGCGTTGGAATCTTTGTTCCTTTTCACCTCAAAGATTTCCTCACAGAGTGGTTATAAGGATATGGTGGAATAAGGCATGTCAACATCGCCTTGTGACCTAGAAGTGTCTTTCCTTGTATCACAAAGGATTAACTTGGGCCCTGAGATGTGAGGAGAGAACACGCCACGCATTGTTTTCCAGAAAGGAGTGACTTGGGGTCATTTCAACAGTTTGACCTCAGTGTATCTGAACCCATCTGACTGCATCATGCATCTCAGTACCCTGGCTCTGGAGAAGGACGAGGGAAGTTGTGCAACATGTGTGGGTGAAGAAGTAGCAGCAGAGCAGAGTGGAAAAGAGGAAGGAGAACCAAGATTTTATTTTTAAAGGGTGGCTTATATTTATCGCCTGACCCACTTAGCAGTGGGATGTTCCAGAGGTTGTGCAGTATTTTGTCCATTCCTCTTCTCAAGTGTGTGTAATATCCTTTTTTAAAAAAAGATTTTATTTTTAAGTAATCTCTCCATCTAGCATGGAGCTCAAATTCACAACCCTGAGATCAAAAGTCAGCTACTCTACCGAAGGAGCCAGCCAGGCGCCCCAAGGGCATGTACTAACCTGATGGCGATTTCTCCCAACAGAGCTGAGCAGCTTGAGGGCTGAATAAATTTTCGTCACATGAATAAAAAAGCTGTTTCAAAATTCAGTAGTTTCCAAACTAACCAGCTTTGATGCCCACAGCCAAAATGAGTAGCACTTAGTAATTTCACCAACCCTTGATGACACATTTTGTTTTCTTTTAAAAAGTCACTGTGCTAGATACAGGCAAAAACATGATTTACTTGTACAGTCCTTGGCCTTGAGCAACTACAAATGTACTAAAGGAATTAGAGTTATAATTACAAATTATCCCAAAGTAGGAAATCATGGAACACTTAAAATTGGGGTATCATGTGAGTCTGAGTCTTAAAGAGTAGTAGTATTTTACTAGGCTGAAGTTTGGAGAAAAAGGCATTTCAGATAACATAGAGGACCTGCAAAGATATGGAAGGATCTAGTAGTATAGTTCATGCAGAGAATTGGAAATGAAGCTCTACAGCTGAAGTGGGGAGAATTACAAGACACTTCGATGCCTACTGAGCTGCCTGCATTTCTCTGTTTTTCTTGATTGCAGTTGTTGAGGATTTTAGAGGGTGGTAGATTGAATCACTGACCCTATTCTTTATTTCTCCCTGTACTCACCCCTTTGCTATTTGCTTTTAAAAAGTTACTCAAAACCAATACCTTTCTCAGCTCCTTTACTTTGTCCAACGTGGTAAGAGTAGATCTAAACCAGGCAGGAACTTAAAATGCACTTAAGAAGGAGGGTTTGTCTTTTTGAATTTTTGCTCTTCTACTCTTACTATAGTGAGAGCTCCCTGTGGGTAGCTGGTGCTTCTTTTGCCTGGATTTCAAAATGAACACACAGCAGAGCCACACCGTCTGACCAATGGGTCCAGAAGTGCAATCAGTATCCATTGCTGTATGCCACTGAGAATTTGTGGTTCTTTTTATGCAGTTTGTTGCAGTAGTCAGCTGACTCAGAGCATATAATACCTCTGTTTGCAGCCTAATTTCAGAATCAATTGAGAGAAGAAGGGCAGGAGAGAGAGTGGGTGAGAGACAGGGAGTGAGAGGGAGGGGTGTAGGGAAAGAGCGAAGGAGCAGGTAGAGAGCAAATATCTCCTTCATTATGAAAAGCCTACCTTGAAGGATGAGGCTTAGGGGTATCTGACCACTGACTTCATGATACAGACCCTAGAATCACACAGTTCTCCTGCTCCAGCTATGGCACATTTTGCACACAGAGGCTGAGCTTTTTCCTTAAAACTCTGCCAGGCCAAGAAAAGCAGAATGGCTGTATTTGGCAGTCCGATTCCAAAGGCAGAAGGATGGGAAGGGCGAAATACCCATATCTAGAGCCCACTCTCAGATTTACCCACAAGATAATTTCTGTCTATAAAAGTGTCTGATTAATGCCACTTCTCAGGGTTCTATGAGAGTTAAATTAAAAAAATAATAATAAAGCACCAATAAAGTGCCTGATTTAGACTCCTTAACAAACTTACTTGCCCACGTTCTTTCCCTACCCTCTCTTTCCTACCTATTTTTTTCCTCTTCCTTTTTTCCCTCTTCCTTTTGATTTTCTTCCTGTCTCTCCATCTTTCCAATTCAGCCCTACATTAATGTTAATGTATACTGTGTTGTATTTTACCAACTACATGCTCCTTAATTTACAAACTTAATGTATGAAGCTTTTATTTCCTTCTATAAACATAGATCAAACTAAATTAAATTCCTTTCAAAAATTGATTTGAGTATTCAATTGATCTTCATTATGGAGTCATTTGATCTTAACTATAAAAACTTCCATCCCCTCAGTACTTTACTGTCAAATTTCCTACAGGTTTTCTATTTTTCACTTGTCGTTAGGTTTTATAAAGAACACACTTATCCTAATTTAATATGTCCCTGGGAAGGGAGGGGAGAGAAGGGAAGAGGGAAGTAAGGAAGAAGAAAAAAAGGAATACATTGCCAGGGTAATGTACACATGAAAGAAGTGGATAAAGACTGTTATGAGAAAACAAAGAAGCACCAGTCCCACTTGCCTCAGAATCATGAGAAAGAAACAGGAGCCCAGGTAAGGATGGCCTGCAGTGTGGTGGGGGCGGGGGTATGAAAATGTTTGGGTCCACCAACTAGACAGTCTATGTGTGAAGATGACAAATATAAAACTTCTGAATCCATCTACACGTGTCATTTCCATCTTATTTATGGCTTTTGGACACGAAAGAATGACATGAGGAAAAACATAAATAAGTAACTTAAAAACTTTACATACCAAAATGGTTTAGGAAGACAAAAGACAGTGTTGAACAGTATGAAGATTTCAGTGTACCGTCAACACAGATTTTGAAAGCTCTTTATTAGGGCCAATATTTCCTAAGATTTGGGGAAAGTATATTTTTGTTTTACAGATTAGTTTTTTTTTTGAACATTCAAGAGACTTAGCTTTTTTTTTTCCTTTTGCACACATTCCCCTGTAGAAGGCCTACAGCACCCTAAGCATTAGAAAAAGGAAAAGCAGAGCTGTTCCTCCCTCAAAAGCAGTAACACTTGCTTCTTTTAAGGACCTGCTTCTCTGATCTTCCCATATTTAGTAAAGTGAGGACTAACAGAGGAAGATACATTAATAACACTGGCAGGTTTATGTAGCAATGCCTAAAGGTGAAAAAGAAAGAAATTTGGATATACTGTGTATTTTGGACGAAACGTACCAGATGTTTTTTCTGGACTATTTAGGTTTGTTTTTTTTTTAAATGTACTCCTGGCAGTAGTGAATACTAATTTGCATGGTATGGGACTTGTGACTTGATCTGTCTCTGATCTGTGTGGCAGGCTGATTTACTCTGCTATCCTCAAATGACTTTAGATCGTGGGGTAGACATTTTTCCTGCCTCTCTCTTGAGCACAGTGGATGGAGGGAAGGAGGTGTGCACTGCTTTATTTCAATGAAGTACATGCTTTACATTTCCTCTTGTTTGAGTAGAGAGACTTGGAAACATCATGCAAGAGTATCCAGGTGGGATTTAGAAGGGAACTCAGAGGAGTTCACCTCCTAGCCCAGCGCCAAATAACTCAGCAGTATCTTTGTAGTGCATATCTGATGTACTTTGGAATTTTAATCAGCTTTTCTAGCTGTTCTTGGATAAGAGGACTAGTCTAGGGGTGCCTCGGTGGCTCAGTGGGTTAAGCCTCTGCCTTCAGCTCAGGTCATGATCTCAGGGTCCTGGGATCAAGCCCCACATCAGGCTCTCGGCTCAGCAGAGACCTGCTTCCCCCTCTTTCTCTGCCTGCCTCTCTGCCTACTTGTGATCTCTCTCCCTGTGTCAAATAAATAAATAAAATCTTAAAAAAAAAAAAAAGAGGGCTAGTCTATAATAAAATACTTTGCCAATCGCAGAAATGGGAATACTATATAGATATTAATAAACATGGACAAAAAATAACTTTTTATTTTGAAGAGTCTTTCAACAGGAATAGATATTGAATTTATTGAATTTTGTTTTGGTATCTAGTGAGAATTATATATTTTTGGCTTTGACTAATTGATTAATTACATGAATATATATTCTAATATTAAACTATTCTAGTATTTCTTAATTAGAGCCACTTAAGTGTATCACTTTTGGCTTATGACTGAATTAATTTTGCTTAATTTTTATTTAGGGATTTAAGAATGTATGTTTATAATGAATCACTGCTTTAATTTTTAAGTGCAAGTTTGATTTCTTCTCAGATGAAAATGTGATGAAATCCCCCTGAGTTTTAAATTTTTAAGTGATTGGGTGCCTGGGTGGCTCAGTTGGTTGAGCTGCCTTTGGCTCGGGTCATGGTCCCGGAGTCCTGGAATCAAGTCCCACTTAGGGCTCCCAGATCCATGGGGAGTATGCTTCTCCCTCTGACCTTCTCCTCTCTCATGTTCTCTCTCAGTCTCTCTCTCTTAAATAAATAAATAAAATCTTTAAAAAAATTTTAAGTGATTTTTTTGCTCATACTTTTATTATTACATTGGTTATATTGCATTGTATTCAGAGAATATGCCTATGCCATTTATGTTTTTTGTAATTTGAAACTTCCTTTATGACCCAATGATCAATTTTTGTAAATTTTCCATTATTATTAAGAAGTAAGTTGTATTGTTTATAGGGCACATATTTGGGGAAATTAATACATTTTATTAATTATATCATCAGATTATCTAGAGTTATAATTTCTGCCTACTTTATCTATCAAGGATTGAGGAGTATGTTTGTATTTTCTATTAAAATAGTGTTTTGGGTGGTTTTCCTTTCAGTTAGAATAGTTTTGAGGTTTTGTTGTTTGTTTGTTTTGGGGGGGGTGCCTGGGTAGCTCAGTTGGTTAAGCGTTTGCCTGCGGCTAAGGTCATGATCTTAGGGTCCTGGAATTGAGCCCTGTGTCAGGCTCCGTGCTCAGCAAAGAGTGTTTCTCCCTCTCCCTCTGCTGCTCCCCCTGCTTGTGCTCCCTCTCTTCCTGTCAAATAAATAAATAAAATCTTTCACAGACCTGTACCCCTGAAACAATGAATACATTATATATTAATAAAAAACAAATAAATAGGGGCACCTGGGCGGCTCAGTGGGTTAAAGCCTCTGCCTTTGGCTCAGGTCATGATTTCAGGGTCCTGGGATGGAGCCCTGCATCGGGCTCCCTGCTCGGCGGGGAGCCTGCTTCCTCCTCTCTCTCTGCCTGCCTCTCTGCCTACTTGTGATGTCTCTCTCTCTGTCAAGTAAATAAATAAAATCTTTAAAAAATAAATAAATAAATATATTTTTTAAGTTTTGATATCAGATATTTCAATGCAATATTTTTTAATACATACAGACTACTCCTTAACTGATAAACACACATGCTGTTCCTTATGAATTTTATCAATAAAAAAATGATTGGGGCGCCTGGGTGGCTCAGTGGGTTAAAGCCACTGCCTTCGGCTCAGGTCATGATCCCAGGGTCCTGGGATCGAGGCCCGCATCGGGCTCTCTGCTCGGCAGGGAGCCTGCTTCCTCCTCTCTCTCTGTCTGCCTCTCTGCCTACTTGTAATCTCTCTCTCTGTGACAAATGAATAAATAAAATCTTTTAAAAAATAAAAAAAAATAAAAAATAAAAAAAAATGATTGCCTTCATCCTATTAAATGCAATTTCCTTGAATTCTCCCCTCCTTGCTAATTATATCATCAATTCTCTTTTTAAAATTATATCCATCTAGTATATTGTTTATGAAAAACCCTGTTTGAGGAGTTCATAAAAAAAGTTGGAAAAAACTCTGACATAGATTCTTTGTAGCTCAAATTTCTCTATTCAGTAGGAATTAAAATATTTTTTATTAGACTTATAATGCTCATTCCTACACTTGGAAAACTGGAACACCAAAAGTTAGGTGATGTATTGATGAACAAATTTAAAATCTGTATCTAAGAAGCCTGTCTTTATGATGAATTAAGTAAACTAATGGTGACTCTAAACATGTAGACGATTACAGGATGATCTTTATTAAAAGATAAAGAGTTCTGAGCAATAATTTTAGGTTACTTTAAAATTACAATAAAATATAAAAAACCTCTGATTACCTCTACTTGGATTTAAACCAAATTAAGCACAGGAACATTAATTGGGTTTTCTGGCAAATTAAATTGATGATCACAGTGCCTTAAGTGGAAGAGAAAAAAGAAAATAAAACTTAAACAAACAAGGATTGGTAAGATTTTCTGGTAGTGGGACACCTGGGAGGCTCAGTGGGTTGGGTGTCTGCCTCAGGCTCGGGTCATGACTCTGGAGTCCTGGGATTGAATCCCACATCAGGCTCCTTGTTCAACAGGGAGCCTACTTCTCCCTCTGCCTGTCGCTCCACTGTTTGTGCTCTCTTTCTCTCTCTGACAAATGGATAAATAAAATCTTAAAAAAAAAAAAAAAGATTTCCTCGCAGCACAAGCCTAGTATTTATCACGTTTTCTTTTGATTAATCATAAATGACTCCTCCAAAATGCAACGTATTGGGGAGTACACTATTTACAAGATTCATGATGTTCATTGATGGATATGTTGTACCTTGTACCAGTTAGGATTCTTGTTCTCTGAAGTCATAGTACGAATTTGCACTTCTACCACCAGCATATTGGGGTTCCTATTTATTCATATCCATGCCAACACTTTATATTATCAACTTCTAACTTTTGTGTGTCTCATAGGTGTGAAAAGTTTAAGCATCTTTGATGTGTTTATGGCCCCTTCATCTCCTTTCTGTGAACTCTCTGTATTCTTTCCCTGTTTCCTAAATTTTTTCTTTTGTTGATTTGTAGGAAAATATTTTATGTTCTGGATATTAACCATTTATCAATTAGGAATTGTCAGGAGCTCAATGGAGCTGGGAGAGGGAGCTGAGCTACCGTGTATCAGAGAAGCCAATTAAAACAAGAACCCCAAAACAAGAGAGATGGGCATTTAATGACTTACTGCCATGGGATGAGCAGGAGGCTACAACTGGAGAAAGCACTGACTCATCACCTCCCTTCTATTTCTCCCTGTGGAAAGGTGCTTCAGTTAAGGGTCAGGTAGATCAGCCTAGACATGGGAGTTGTCTTCCTGTGGAGGGAGAACCAAACAGAATGCTCCATCAATTTTATGAACCGTGGATGGGCAGAGGCTTAGGCGGAAGGGCTAGGAGTAGGAAAGTACAAGGCAGATGGAGACAAGTGTCTTCTGTTTCCCCTCCTCTCCCTGACAAGGTGGTCTCAGCAGAGGTACCTGAAGAAGACCTCTACCCAAGACCTCAGATACAGAGACCTAGGAATGAAGGCAAATACTCAAAGAGCACCACCCAGCAGGGCCTGAGTGCTTGACTACAGCTCCCTATTGAGGCCAGGGAGGACACAACATGCTGGCAGCACACATCTGGTATGGGGAAGGCAGTTTTCTCCATGAGGTCTATCGGGCAAAGCCTTTGTAATCCCCTGTGGTCAGACCTGAAAAATCACACATAGGGTTTTAGTAGGGAACTGGACTCCTATTCTGCTACAGATGTCTTGTCCCTGTATGTGGTTTATTTTTTAACTCCTTGGATAAGTCAAACTTCTTTATTCTTTTTTTGTCCTGAAGTCATAATTCTTACACATCAGGCAAAGTCTTCCATCCTATTCTTTTTCGAATTTGTGATGGCTGTTCTTGGCCATTAACTGTTCTATATACATTTTCAAGCCATTTTGTCAAGTTGCATAACAAACTCAGGTATGATTTCGAAAGGAATTCACATTAAATGTATAGGTTAAGATTTTTTTTCAAGATTTTATTTATGTATTTGACAGATAGAGATCACAAATAGGCAGAGAGGCAGGCAGAGAAAGAGGAGGAAGCAGTTCCCCGCCGAGTCCCCCCCGACCCGGAGATCATGACCTGAGCAGAAGGCAGAGGCTTTAACCTACTGAACCACCCAGGCACCCTAGGTTAAGATATTATAATAAATATCTTTACTGGAATGCCTGGCCAGCTCAGTTGGTAGAGCATGCGACTCTTGATCTCAAGGTCATGAGTACAAGTCCCATGTTGGGGGTAGAGTTTACTTAAAAATAAAATAAACATTTTTACTATATCAGAGTCTCTTTTGCATGTACTTGATTTATATCTTTAATATCTTCCAATAACGTGTTCTTACTTTCTCCACTAAGGTTATACGTTCATTTTAATAGTTTTTTTCTAAATTCATTTTATTATTTTTATTTCTCTTCGGTATTTTTATTTGTTCAGTCAATGTTATGAATGCTACCCTTAAAATTATCATTTGCAATTTTCTTTTAAATGGATATATATTATATATATAATATATATATATAATTTCATCTCCAATTACTGTGCTTTAATCTGATTAAATCAGATACTTTTCTAGGGGTTCTTTTCTTTATACATTGTTTTCAGATATGATGATTTGGTTAATTTTGTCTCTATTTCTTTCATTTGTCTAACTGATTCCTATGGTTTTCTTTATTTTATTCAATATGTTGACGATAGTGAGCATTGTTAATTTATTTGACAGAGAGAGAGCGTGAGAGAGGGAACACAAGCAGGGGAAGCAGGAGAGGGAGAAGTAGGCTTCCCGCTGAGCAGGGAGCCTGATGTAGGGCGGATCCCAGGATCATGACCTGAGCCGCAGGCAGACTCCCAACGACTGAGCCACCCAGGCACCCCTCAATCCTGATCTTAATGTGAATTAACCAGACATTTCGCTAGCGTGTGTGGTAAATTTCCATAAGTTATGGTAGATTCCTTTTATGAATAAAGAACTTTCCTCCTATTCCTAAATTGCTGTGAATTGTAATAGTAAATGCTGAATTTCATTAATGCTTTCTTCTCCATTTAATGAGATCATCAGATAACTTTTCTCCTTCAATATATTAACATGCTGAACCCATGACAAACTTTCAACGCTGGTGTTCTTGCATTCCTGCTTGGGATTAATCCAATTTATCATGATGTATAATTTTCTTTAATCTTTTTTTTTAAGATTTTATTTATTTGAGAGAGAGAAAGAGAGAGAGAGCACAAGCAGGGGGAGCAGCAGGCAGAGGGAGTAGCAAACTCCCCACTGAGCAGACAGCCAGAGAAGGGGCTGGATCCCAGAACCTTGGGATCATGACTCAAGCTAAAGGCAGCCAGTTAACCGATTGAGCCACCCAGGTGCCCCAGTTTCCTGCTATTTCTACAATGATTTTTGCATCTATGACTCATGAAAGGCCAGAAGATTTCCTTGCTTGTTCTGTCCTTCACTAGTTTTCATATTAAGTTTTTCCTGTTTTCTGCTTTCTGTATATCTTGATTTTTATGTTTCTCTTTTTTCACCATTCTGAATTTCTTTCAGATTACTGTAGTTTTTAAAAAAACTATTGCTCCCCCCTCCCACTGATATGGAGATTATAAATTCTATTTCTCTTAGTTTTTCCTTTGAAAATTATAATAAATTATAATATAAAATATATTATATTTATATATTAAAATATATTATAATAAATCATATAATATATAAAATATATTATAATAAATTATAATATAAATATATTATAATTATAAATTATAATAAATTATAATATAAAAATTATAATAAATATTACATATAGTTCTGGTTAACTCCATCTTACTATGTAATTGTCCACTATTTTTGTTAGATCTTCTTTTCTTGCTCCTTGAGTTAGAAATTAATATTATTGTTTTACACAAATTTTTAAGAAAAATGTATCTTTTTCTTTATTTTTACCAATTTCTTCATCATTGTTCCTTCTCTTTTTTCTGGGACTGTTTTCTCTTTTTTGAAATATACTTTCCTTTATTTGATGGTTTGTTGGAGAAGAATGAATCTATATTTGGTTGTTGTTCTAATATGTTTTTATTTTGTTCACATCCCTGAATAATGATTTATCTGTGTATATAATGATAGGTTGAATTAATCTGTATCAGCACTTTGAAATGTTCTGGTTTCCATTGTTGAGATTGAGAAGTCTGTAGTAAATCTAATTATTTCTTTGTAGGTAATCTTGTCCTTCTGACTGCTTTTAATATCATCTCTTTGTCTTTGATTTTCTTTATTTTTAGTATGATATGTTGTGGAAGAATTTTCCTTTATTCTGATTATGAGGATTTGTTCTTTATTAATTATTAACATTTATTAATTATTATCTCTTGAAATATTGCCTCTCCCTTTTTCTATTTGCTTCTTCTGGAACACCATATAAATACATATATACATATACATATACATATGTGTGTATATGTATGTGTACATATATAATGTACATATACACACATGTGTATGTGTATATGCATACATACATTTTTTATCATTTTATCCTTCATGTGTCTTAATCTCTCTCATATTTGTTTTTTATTTTTGTGTGCAATTTTTTAGAAAATTAATTTGGAACTGTCTTCCAGTTCCCCAATTTTTCTTATAAGCTACATTCAGTCTGTTATTTAAAGCACACGAATGTATAAATTCAATGAATACATTTTTTCCTACAACTTCTACTTGTTTACTTTTCAAATCTACCAATATTTGGGAGCTAAACATCAGGTTAATCGCTTTGTTTTTATTTCTTTCTACTTCTTCAAGCATTTAAACATTTTAATTTTGTGACTTTCATCATTCTGAGATGCGAAGTTGTGTTTGGCCTGACTTTATCTGCTTGATTTTTAGATTTCTGAGAGTTTAGATTAAATATAAGCCCTTTAATGAGAATGTTCTGCTAGGTACCCTGAACTCTGCCAGTGAGGACAACCACAAATTTATTTCTCAGTTTGGCACTTCCCATGCCATACAAGTTGTTTAAATTAGATCCCTAAAGCTGCCCAAATCATGCCCGTGTTTACAATCCTCAAGGGAGAATTTTTCCTTATTCACCGCACATATTAAGACAGATATAGTTTCTGACTGTACAGATTTTCCTTATTTATCATTTTACAGAAGGTATAGGCCTCCAAAAACCACAGCTTTGTGTGGGAGTGGGAGGGCAGGGCTCAATTTTAACTATATTTGGAATGGTCCCAGGCCTTACTTGTTTTTTCTGTCCTGTCCTTAAAACCTGAACCTCTAGATAACACAAATCAGTAAATACCCTGAGGGCTATTTCAGCTCACCATTGTGAAGCACAAAGAACAGTAATCTGCAGATTTAGAGAGCATTATGTATAAATACACGTTAAATAAATAAAAGGAAATGTCACATAGGAAATCATTGATGTAACACTTGGGTGGCTTGCTTGGTTAAACATCTGTCTTTGGATGAGGTCATGATCCTAGGTTCCTGGAATTGACCCGAAATTGGGCTCTCTGCTCAGCAGGGAGCCTGTTTCTCCCTCCCCCAACGCCACCCCCTGCCCCCCACTTGTGCTCTCTCTTTCTGTCAAATAAATAAATCAATAAATCTTATAAAAGGAAGGAAGGAAAGGAAAGAAAGAAGGAAAGAAAGAAAGAAAGAAAGAAAGAAAGAAAGAAAGAAAGAAAGAAAGAAAGAAAGAAAGAAAGAAAAGAGAGAGAAAAAGAAAGAAAAGAGTGAGAGAAAGAAAGAAAAGAAAGAGTGAAAGAAAAAGAAAGAGTGAGAGAAAGAAAGAAAGAAAGAAAGAGAGAGAGAGAAAGATGATAGAAAGAGAAAGGAAGGAAGAAAGAAATGGTTGATGGGATCATTGTTTAACTTGGACAAGTTGTGACATTTTGTTAGGGTTGAGGATGAGTAGACAGATCATTTGGTAGCTCTCGCTACTCGTTTCAAATATTCAAATGGTAGAGAAGTAGAAATAGATTTACTCTGTATGATCTAAAAGAACAGAATATATTAGGATTGATCCATCAATAAATATAGCAACCATTGTCGTCTGGCACTGGAAACTAGAAAGAATTGAAATATCATCATTCGATTTGTTTTCCTAGTCATTTTTCAAAAATTTAACATTAAATCATAAAACTTTAAAAATAACAAAGTTTTCAAGACATGATTATTCGCTCCACAATATCTCGTAATGTGGAAATGGCACGATTTATGTGATCATTATCTTGTAGAGTTAACTTTTGCTTTCAAGAATACTGTAAAAAAAAACAACCAACAAAAAACCCATACCATCTTTTTAAAAGATCTCTGATAAATTCTTTAGATAGATTGCTGAAAGTGTCCAAAGGTCATGAATAAGTTTTAAAGGCATTTGATATTTGTTTTCCAAATTGTTCTCTGGAAAGGTTAGACCAATTTATACTCCACCAGCAGTACATGAGGGTGTCTGTCTCATTTCCGTAATTTCTTTTCTGGGTGTATTTACTACAATTTTAAAACCAGGATCTCATGTTTGCAACCTATAATACTTACACTACAAGTCCTGCTCATAAATTATACACCAGATCTCTAATGATAAACGGGTGTCAAATTGATGGCTACTCAGGTATTATGGTTATAATAACTTATAATCCTCCTTCTGCTGCATCTGTTGAAAAGTCCCCTTGTTTCTTTTGCCCAGAGGAGTCTACTGATAGTTTCATATGGGATATGTTTGACACCCTATGGTTTTAGATGCCAACTCTAACTACCATTAATTGCTTGTTTATTAAGTGCTTTATTAAGTTTCATAATATCTAATATAAATCTGGATATAAGAAGCCCTTTGTTTTAGATGCCAACTGTTTTTACCTTTTGCGGCAATAGATATAGAATCTAAAAGTAAATCCATTTTAGATTCTTTCTCATATGACATTTTCTCTTCCTACAATAGCATGAAGTCCTTGATAGCAAAGAAATGATGCTTATTAAAGGTCAGAGACTGGGGCGCCTGGGTGGCTCAGTGGGTTAAAGCCTCTGCTTTCGGCTCAGGTCATGATCTCAGCGTCCTGGGATGGAGGCCCGCATCGGGCTCTCTGCTCAGCAGGGAGCCTGCTTCCTCCTCTCCTTGTCTCTCTGCCTGCCTCTCTGCCTACTTGTGATCTCTCTCTCTCTGTGTCAAATAAATAAATAAAAATCTTTAAAAAAAAAATAAAAAAATAAAAAAATAAAGGTCAGAGACTATCATCTTTAGAATTTAAATGCTTTTATTTTTTAAACTTTGAAGGTATTGAGGTTGCAATGTAAATTTCACTCAATACAAAATTATATTGTTATGGATGGTGGGAAAACTGAAGCTACATTTGCTAATGTATTTCAGTAAGTTATTTAAATAAGTAAATCAGTGATCCAGAATATTTATTGTTATTCCACTCTGAGATATACTATACAAACTTTCCCTGGGCAAAGAGAGTTGGGATTATGTGATAAAATTATCACATTAGATCAAAAGTGAGTATTCTACTGGCATGACTGAATCACCCTCATTCATTTAAACCTTGAAATAAACTTAAACCAACTCCTTATGTTCACAAAACATCTTCATTTAGATTCCCCTCCCCCCCCCTTTTTTTAGAGTGAAAGTCTTCTTACCTTGTAAATGTGTCAGGAGTCAGTCTATCTATAAGAAAGTTGATTTGGGTGGCAGGCAGCCTTCCTGTTCTCCCTGAAGAAACATTGTGTAAGCAGCCACTGACTCCTTAGACAGATACCTCAAGGCTTCTTGATCTTGGGGCTATATGATATTTGGACACAAAAGCCATATGCATCTGGAACTCATTTCCTTTATAGTAGAGCTCAGAAATCAATATGACGAAACATGATGCCTTTTTTTCTCTCTCTCTACTGCAGCCATCATTTATATTTTAGAATTGCTTCCTGTGAAATCTTTAAAAATTGAATTTCAGGGCGCCTGGGTGCCTCAGTGGGTTAAAGCCTCTGCCTTCAGCTCAGTTCATGATCTCAGAGTCCTGGGATCAAGGCCTGCATCGGGCTCTCTGCTCAGCAGGGAGCCTGCTTCCTCCTCTCTCTCTGCCTGCCTCTCTGCCTACTTGTGATCTCTCTCTCTCTGTGTCAAATAAATAAAATCTTTAAAAAAAAAATTAAAAAAATAAAAATAAAAATAAAAATTGAATTTCAGGAAAGAAAATATCACAATTGGAAGAAAAAAGCCATACTTGTAGGGAAAATATGTCTGTGCCACCTGCCTTTAAATTAATCACTAACTGGGCGCCTGGGTGGCTCAGTGGGTTAAGCCTCTGCCTTCGGCTCAGGTCATGATCTCAGGGTCCTGAGATCCAGCCCCGTATCGGGCTCTCTGCTCAGCAGGGAGCCTGTTTTCTCCTCTCTCTCTGCCTGCCTCTCTGCCTACTTGTGGTCTGATCTCTCTCTCTCTGTGTCAAATAAATAAATAAAATCTTTAAAAAAATTAAAAAAATAAATTATTCACCAACTGTTTTTATCTAGGTGAATGTAGCAACTTATATTTTAAAAGACAGCAAGACACAAACAGAAAATATAATTGAAAATTAATTAAGTGAAATATTATCCTTTATGATCTTTCAGAAGCCTGAAGTTTATGTTCTGTCCTTCATCAGCGTCCAAGATTTAACTCAAGTTACACTGTTGCAGAACTAGGGGTGTTCACCGCTGTCATTCCACTGCCTACTCTCCCTCCCTGTTGCCTGGTTTATAATGGCTTCTGATTCCTTGTTCTGTGATATATTTCTCAGGGAGACCACTCTCTTTCTTTACTCTCCCCTGTACAATCTCTGTTCATCCTGTTCTCCTACACAGAGAAGTCTCCCATCTTTTCACTGTCAGTTGAAATGCTACACTGTCTGACTAATGGCAAGTTGCACATTGAACTTTTACCTAATATGTATACAGAAACTTATCACTCTATCTTGCACATATAACGTAACTTTACCTTTAGAATTATATTGAGGCTGTTAGTTTTGTTTACTTTCTGTCTTCATTGTTTTGAACTCATTTATTAATTGCTTTATTAAATTTCATTATACCTAATGTATTATGGACATAATAGGCCCTTAATAAATACTTGTTGCCTAGGGACGCCTGGGTGGCTCAGTTGGCTAATCAAGTGCCTTTGGCTCAGGTCATGGTCCCAGGGTCCTGGGGTTGAGTCCGGCATCAGGCTCCTTGCTCAGCAGGGAGCCTGCTTCTCTCTCTACCTCTGCCTGCCACTCTGCTTGCTCGTGTTCTCTCTCTCTCTGACAAATAAATAAATAAAATATTAAAAAAAAATACTGTGCACCTGGGTGGCTCAGTGGGTTAAAGCCTCTGCCTTTGGCTCAGGTCATGATCTCAGGGTCCTGGGATCGAGGCCCGCATCGGGCTCTCTGCTCAGCAGGGAGCCTGCTTCCTCCTCTCTCTCTCTGCCTACTTGTGATCTCTCTCTCTGTGTCAAATAAATAAAGTCTTAAAATTTTTTTTTGTTGCCTAGAAATAAATCATTGTAGTTCATTCTAAAATATGTACATTTTTCGATGATGAAAGAGTTGAACCTTGTCAAGATAAAAATTTACGGGGCATCTGGATGGCTCAATTGTTAGGCATGTGCCTTCAGTTCAGGTCATGATCCCAGGGTCCTGGGATCAAGCCCAGCATTGGGCTCCCTGTTCAGCGGGGATCCTGCTTCTCCCTCTCCCACTCCCTCTGTTTATATTCCATCTCTCGCTGTCTCTCTCTCTCTCTCTGTAAAATAAATAAAATCTTTATTTAAAAAAAGATAAAAACTTATAAATGGGATAATAGTGACAACAAAAACATAATTTTCTCTCTTGGCTATTGGTAGCCTTTTATTATTTTTTACAACAAAGACTAAATTAAAGACAGTAATGTACACTCTTTGGGTTTAATTTTCCCAAGGATGGATAAGTGTAGAAATACAAGTGGGAATAGTAGGTGGTGAAAGGAAAGCCCCTTGCTACCTATAGCGTTTAATGCATATGTGTAAGAAAAATACAACACAGCACACCTCCCCTGGGAAGCAAGTTGACCATGTAGGTATCTGCAAAGTCCTCAGACAGCCTCTGTCACAGTCAGCTTTGTATCCCCAGGGCTGAAGATGGCTTCTGAACAACAAAATGTCTAATTTTGATTGAACTAACCTGATCTTGCCCTTAGTGTTGGAGCAACAACTCATTAATTTGAGTTTTTTAAAAGTCTTTATTTAAATTCCAGTTAGTTAACATATAGTGTAATATTAGTTTCAAGTGTACAATATAGTGATTCAGCCCTTTGATACATCACCCAATGCTCATCACCAAAAATGCATTCCTTAATCCCCATCAGCTGTTTAACCCACTCCCTCCATTTCCCCTCTGGTAACCATCAGTTTGTTCTCTATAGTTAAGAGTCTGTTTCTTGGTTTGCCTGTCTCTCTTTTTTATTCCCCTCAGCTCATTTGTTTTGTTTCTTAAAAGCTCCTAAATGTCAGGCCTAAGTGCACGGGATTCATTAGTGTGCAAATCAGTAGTGTTCCATTTCTTCATAAAGCTTACAATCTAGTGGGGGATCTGAGAGTGCAACAATTAAAATATTGTGTGTGGTTAGGTGCTCTGATGGATAGTACACAATGACTGGTTCAAGCTTTCATGGAGAAACAGAGAATGTTAATTCTACCATGCAACCTCCAAGGAACGTTCTTTTCTTTCACTTCAAGTTATCTCAATTGTAACATCATTCATAGAATTCTTTTGGTTGGGAGCAGTAAGAACCAATTGTGACTAGCATAAGCAAACCAGGGAATCTATTGGAAGACAATGAACATATCTCAGAAAATCAAGAGTAAAAATCAGAATACAAGAAAGGAGGGAAGGGGGCAGATCCAGGGATCCAGTAGTAGGAAACCATTAATATTTTTGTCCAGATGTTCCCTGCCATTTAAAGCATTCAACACAAACTAACTTCCAGGATCCTCTCCCCTCTCCTGATTGACCAATTGTCCAGTACCAGTCTATCAATAACCAATGCGTGGCTGGACCAGCCCTGTGATTCCTACTACCATTGCAAGATGCCCTTCAACAATAACCATCAGGAAATGTCAGAAGAACAAAAACACAAATTTATTACTCATAAATCCTGGAAAACACATGGCATACCTGAGCCACACAGTGTGATTTTCAGGAGAGAGGGAGAATGCATAGGCTGGGTGAATGCACTGGCTTATCATCAAGGATGGAAGACTAGGGTTTCACTGGCTCACTCTTCATTGGTGAAAATAAAAGTGAAGACTGGAGAATTTAAAACATGAGAAGAGAAAAAAAACAAGTGGCCTGGATGGATAGTTATTGAAATCAGCCGAGATCTGTAAAACAAAGGAGCTTCATGTTGTGGCTGGGGGGGGGGGGGANCGGTCTCTAGTTGAGTAGTGGAAGATTGGTGTATTTGGAATAGCCATCTTTGAAATGGATCCCTCTTTGAAGTGGATGCTTCAGTAATCAAAGGTTAAATCAGGCACTTGCATTACAAAAGAGAAAAAACCCCCACAACTGTCACGGTTTAGACTACAAGTCCACCCTGTGCTGCCACAGCATCAGAGTTTAGGGTGAGGACACTAACTGCCTGAGTAGCTGATATACTAAGTGTCAGGGGTAAGGCTCTGTTGTAACCCGGACTTTGCACATCCAAACAGGATCAGAGTAGCAAATCCTATAATAATTCTATAGGCAATATCCTGAAATCCAGTCCATAGTCACTGTCCAAATTTAAAGGTCCAGACATAAGAAGGGGACAGTGATCTCAGAGGCCTTGGGAATCTGTTCAAAGATTTATGTAATATTGTGAAATATTTTAGCATCTTGGGCCAAAGGTGTAAATAGTAAGAAGTAAGTTTGAACATGCCCTGAGTTGGTAGATTACTTATCTATGGAGCAACTAAGGGAAACAACCTCTTAGTCCCTGAGAATAGGTCAGTTCAGTTAAAGGGCTTTGTCTCATTTTAGGAGGTGACAGTGCAGGTGACTTTCTCAAATTAGGCCTATATGATGCAAGGATTTGCATCAGACATTTAATAAGAGGCACCAGGTATTTAATAAGAGTTTCTATGGAAACAAACAAACAAACAAACAAAAAACAGAGGTTAGCGATTGGAGCACATTATAATTCTAGTTTTTTACTTAGTGAAGGTGGCCTGTTGATAAGATTTCTAGACGTTTGTTGGGTTCATAGCACCTTCAGATGGGGTGAGGGTAGACAGTGGCAATCTGACAGACTTCCTTGGCTTGCAGTTTGAAGGTCTCTGGTGATCTTTCTGAGTGGCCAACATAGCAACAGGCATGAAGACCGTCCATATATGAGCTGTTTTGGTGATCTCTCTGAGGTTTATACCTCAGAGAGAGTTGTCTTACTCTTACATGGCTTCAGGAAAAGGGAACTTCTAGTTCTCAATGATTCCAAGTCAGAAGGTGAAGAAAAGAATGGAAATGTTAGTTTGGAGAGTTATGGCCAGATATTGGAGGAAATGAGAAGAATTCAACATTCAGTTTAGTTTACAAGTAAAAAATAAAACCTCAAAGACAATTAAGAGGATTAGACTCTTATATCCTCAGGGTGTACTATAGTTTCCATTGAAACATAGTTTTTTTTCTCTCTGTAGTCATCCCTACTTCTTTTTTTTTTTTTAAGATTTTATTTATTTATCTATCTATTTATTTATTTATTTTGACAGAGAGAGAGATAGTAGGCAGACAGGCAGGCAGAGAGAGGAGGAAGCAGGATCCCTGCTGAGCAGAGAGCCCGATGTGGGCCTCGATCCCAGGACCTTGGGATCATGACCTGAGCTGAAAGCAGAGGCTTTAACCCACTGAGCCACCCAGGCGCCCAGTCATCCCTACTTCTATCTATCAAAGAAGGCACACCAAGGACTGGCCATCAGACTTTACCTACAATCCCTAAAGATTTAGGTAAAGTCCTCTCTTTCTGAGATCTTCAAAATATCCTGAGTTCCCTGGGCCTACAAGGAAATGACCTTCTTTACTCATCTGGTAAGGCTGCCAGGAACTCTGTAAGTAAGGTGCCAGGCTGATTTTTCCAAGGAGCTTTACTGGCTCCATGAAGTCAACCTTAGATCCTTAAAGTTGTCTGGTCATATCTGAGTGATATGCACACATTTCTCAAATATGACATTACATGCAAAGCCCCATGAATTTAACCAGTGCTTCCAACTGTGTCCTGTTATAAGGAGAACAGACCGTTATTGAACTTATGCAAATAACTATATTGTCACTAAAATAAGAATTACTTGTTGAGAGTTTTTGAATTCTGGAGGGATCAGGTAAAAAGAAAAAGTAATGGTTTCCTCTTTATTCACAAAGATATACTTCACCAAATTGCTGTAAATTACAGACTTAAGAGAAATCTGTAAAAAACAAAACATGACAGAATCAACAATGTCTCAAACAAAAAGTCATAAAAATTATAATCACCCTCATCAGTTCATTCACTCTCATGTAATTAACTGGTGTTGATCTTGATCTTTTGTCAGTAGTTTTATGAAGTCATCAATTTCTCCATTTGTGTCCTATAAATTCATACCCAGTTTGGTGGTATGATCTGAAAATTATAAGAAACCTGTACTCATTAGAGTTCTTTCCCTGAATCTCCTTGAAGACAAGCACTTTTGCCAAAGCATCAGAGTAAGACAATAACTGTGAATGGCAGATGTCTTAAAAATGTCTATGGTTAAAGATCTTGTGAGATTCATTATAATGCAGTTGACAAGGAAATAGAGCTATTTCATTGATCCACACATTTTAAGATAATAAAGGAATTATGAGTGATAACATTATATATCAGATTTTTAGAAATTTCATATAATTTCCAGAAGACTTGGGGCGCCTGGGTGGCTCAGTGGGTTAAAGCCTCTGCCTTCAGCTCAGGTCATGATCTCAGGGTCCTGGGATCGAGGCCCACATCGGGCTCTGTGCTCAGCGGGGAGCCTGCTTCCTCCTCTCTCTCTGCCTGCCTTTCTGCCTACTTGTGATCTCTCTCTGTGTGTCAAATAAATAAATCTTAAAAAAAATAATTTCCAGAAGACTTTTATTAATAACATTAATAAAATTAATAACTTTTATTAATTTTAGTTAACATCCATACAAGGATATCCATAAAGAAGGTTATCCATTATTTTTTATTTTTATTTTTTTTAATTTTAATTTTTTAAAAAATATTTTATTTATTTATTTGACAGAGAGAGATTACAAGTAGGCAGAGAGAGAGAGGAGGAAGCAGGCTCCCTGCTGAGCAGAGAGCCCGATGCAGGCCTTGATCCCAGGACCCTGAGGCTTTAACCCACTGAGCCACCCAGGCACCCTCCATTATTTTTTGATAGATTTTATTTATTTATTTTAGAGAGAAAAAGGGAGCATGAGCAGGGGTGAGGGGCAAAAGGAGCAGGAGAAGCAAACTCCCCGCTGAGCAGGGAGCCTACATGGGGCTCCATCCCAGGACCGTGAGATCATGACCTGAGCATAAGGTAGACACTTAATTGACTGAGCCACCCAGGTGTCCCTTTGTCAAGTTTTCCATTATTTTTTATGTAACAATGTTTCCCATGTAATTTAAGATATTAAAGAAGCCTCATTGGTTTAATGTCTCTCTTTTTATAAGGAGAGAGAACAAACCTTTTGAGATGTTTTAGGAACTCTGCAAATTCCCAAAGGTAGTTTCAGTTAGGGTAGTTCAATTGATTTTATTTAGAATTTGAACTATTGAGAAGTTTGTAAAAAAAAAAAAAAATCAAAAGGTTTTAAAACACTTGATTAAAAAGAATCACAGGTCACTGGAAAACAATACTTAGTAATCTGTTCAATCAAAGTGGTAATTTGAGATTTTGCAGGCAAACACAGAAAGTTACATAGTTGTAAAAAAAACAAAAAAAACCTTTAGCTATTAATAGGGAAGACTCAGTTTTCCTAAGTAAACCTGATAAAGACAGTGATGCATAACAAATTATTTTGATAAAACAGAACCTGTGTTTGTGAGACAGATTACTTTAAAGATAAATAAAAACCTTTTACATTTTGTTAGTATCAGAAGCACAGAGGCCCAATAATGAATTGGACCCAATAATGAAATTGGACCAAAGCAGGCAGTTTTATACATTTCAGACAAAGAGACAATAGATTTGTGAGGAATTTATAGAATAAGAAAAATAGGTGTTCAGGAGCTTTAATTAGTAAGAAATTTTAAGTGGAATTTGGGCTGATGTATTAGATTAATAAATATGTAACGAGGTTTGTTTTTAAAGCTTTCTCAACTTTAAAGTCTCTCACTCTGGTGATAAGGATGTCTTTTTACTTAGTATAGAGGATACCTTTTACATGGGAGATATATTTCCTGCATTCAGGGGGACAAAGGAAGGTCTCAGTGGTCTTCTTGCATTGGTTGTCTCTTAAGTAAATTTTATTTAAAATAACTATGGAGGAGGAAGAATTTCCTCTTCCCTTCAAAGTCCTTCTAGCTGGACTAAGATTCAAATCCACATGAGACAGATTAACAGGAGAAAATCCGATGTCATAGTGTGCATGTGGGGAACCCACAGACATGGAAATTCCAAGGACCGTGAAGCTACATGATGTTTATATAAGATAAGGTTAGGGTAGTGGTCTAACGATACAAACGGGAGGGTGCCTGGGTGGCTCACTGGGTTAAGCCTCTGCCTTTGGCTCAGGTCATGATCCCAGGGTCCTGGGATCGAGCCCCTCATTGGGCTCTCTGCTCAGCGGAGAGCCTGCTTCTCCCTCTCTCTCTGCCTCCCTCTCTGCCTACTTGTGATCTCTCTCTCCGTAAATAAATAAATAAAATCTTTAAAAAAAAATAAAGATACAAATGGGAGCAAAACCATTAGTAAGAAGGTGAAAGATGCTTGGAAAGCAAAGGTTAATCTATTATGTACATAAGCTTCTTAGGTAAAAGGGAGTCTCTTTTTAATTTAATTTAATTTTTTCAGTGATCCAAGATTCATTGTTTATGCACCACACCCAGTGCTGTATGCAATACATGCCCTCCTTAATACCCACCACCAGGCTCACCTATCCCCCCTCTCCCCTCCCCTCCATAACCCTCAGTTTGTTTCTCAGCGTCCACAGTATCTCATGGTTCATCTCCTCTTCCGATTTACCCCAATTCACTTTTCCTTCCCTTCCCCTAGAGTCCTCCATTTTATTCCTTATGTTCCACAAGTAAATGAAACCATATGATAATTGACTTTCTCTGCTTGACTTATTTCACTCACCATAATCTCCTCCAGACCCATCCATGTTGATACAAAAGTTGGGTATTCATCCTTNGAGAGAGATCACAAGTAGGCAGAGAGGCAGGCAGAGAGTGGGGGAGAAGCAGGCCCCCTGCTGAGCAGAGAGCCAGATGTGGGACTCAATCCCAGGACCCTGAGATCATGACCTGAGGTGAAGGCAGAGGCTTAACCCAGTGAGCCACCCAGATGCCCGAATCCTTTCTGATGGCTGAGTAATATTCCACTGTAGATATGGACCACATCTTCTTTAGCCATTCTTCTGTTGAAGGGNGGACTTCTTGGCTCTTTCCACAGTTTGGAGATTGTGGACATTGCTGCTATGAACATTGGGGTACATATGGCCCTTCTTTTCACTACATTTGTATCTTTGGGGTAAATACCCACTAGTGCAATTGCAGGGTCATAGGGTAGCTCTGTTTTTAATTTTTTGAGGAATCTCCACACTGTTTTCCAAAGTGACTTCACCAACTTGCATTCCCACCAACAGTGAAAGAGCGTTCCCCCTTTCCCCACATTTTCTCCAACACTTGTTGTTTCCTGTCTTATTGATTTTGGCCATTCTAACCGGTGTAAGATGGTATCTCAAGGTGGTTTTGATTTGAGTTTCCCTGATGGCTAGTGATGATGAACATTTTTTCATGTGTCTGTTGGCCATTTGCATGCCTTCTTTGGAAAAGTGTCTATTCATGTCTTTTGCCCATTTTTCGACATGATTATGTGTTGGGTTTTTTTTGTTTTTTTGNTGTGTCTGTTGGCCATTTGCATGCCTTCTTTGGAAAAGTGTCTATTCATGTCTTTTGCCCATATTTCGACATGATTATGTGTTGGGTTTTTTTTGTTTTTTTGGGGGGGGCATTGAACTTGAGAAGTTCTTTATAGATCTTGGATATCAGCCCTTTGTCTGTAGTGTCATTTGTGAAAATCTCCCATTCCATGGGTTGCCTCTTTGGTTTGTTCCTTTGCTGTGCAGAAGCTTTTTATCTTGATGAAGTCCCAAAAGTTAATTTTTGCTTTTGTTTCCTTTGCCTTTGGAGATATGTCTTGAAAGAAGTTGCTGTGGCGGATGTCAAAGAGGTTACTGCCTATGTTCTCCTCTAGGATTTTGACAGATTCCTGCCTCACGTTGAGGTCTTTCATCCATTTCGAGTTTATCTTTGTGTATGGTGTGAGAGAATGGTCAAGTTTCATTCTTCTATACATAGCAGTCCAATTTTCCCAGCACCATTTATTTATTTTTTTTTAATTTTTAGAAGATTTTATTTATTTATTTGACACACA
>LNAC01000231.1:2620451-2633806 GCA_002007465.1 Ailurus styani | reverse complement strand
GGAGGGGGGAGGAAGCAGGTTAGGTTGTCGGCTGGGAGTAGGGGGGCTTTCTGTATGGGGCCGTAGCTTCTAGGTCCTGCGGTATTAGGTAATGGGCAGTTAGCGGGGACAGGGATACTGATGAAGCCTGAATTGGCTAAGGGGAGACAGACCCAGCATGTGGCACTAGTAGGGGATCGGTTGAGGCACAAGCGGAAGGAGGTGTTTAAGAGTTGATGAGTATAATTAGTCCTAGGGATTTTAGTTGGCTCTGGAGGTGTGTATCCCCTAGGACACTGAGATTGCCCAGGTTGGGGATTCACAGGGGGTGGTCTGCCATACAGAGGGGATGGAGAAGTGCTACGGGGAGTAAATCTGTGCACCCCAGGGAGGGCTCAGTATGTAACTTGGATAGGGTTTCCTTGAGGGTACAGTTCAGGTGCTCCACTTTCCCTGAACTCTGAGGTCAGTAGACTGTGTGGAGTTTCCAAGAGATGTTGAGAGCTGAAGTCAGTCCTTGTAGGACCTCTGAGATGAAAGTTGGACCATTGTCGCTGTGAATGGTGAGTGGGAACCCATATCCAATTCCCGGAGTAGTATTTTGGTGACCTCTTTGGCCTTTTCAGTTCATGTAGGAAATGTTTCAACCCACCGAGAAGGTGCAGACTAGGACCAAGAGATATTTGATATCTCGGTGAGGGGTCATCTCAGTGAAATCTACTTCTAAATCTTCAAAGGGTGTTGCTCCCATGTGCTGTCCCCAGGGGGGTGTAGGTTGCCAGCTTCTGCTTTGTTCTTAGCTAGGCTTCTGTTCCCTCATCATTTCCCCCTGAACAATTTTGACCCTTAAATCTTTAAGGCTATTGAAGGTGGAAGGTCTCATCTTCCGTAACTTCTTCCTGCTGAATAGGGGTGTAGAGCTGTCCCTACCTATGGGTCATTACTGGTTAGTTGTGGAATATATAGGGAGTTACAAGATGGGGGCAGCTGAATCCAATGCTGACAGTAAAGAAGTATCTCTGTGAGTGGTAAGGATCATCTGTCGATGTGAAGTAAACCAATCACTGAGAGAGAGGAGGACTTCATAGAGCCCCAATTTGGGCACTCATATCTTGTATTAGTCCTGTGTCATTTTTATGATAACCTGGGATGTACACGCAACAGTCTTTGAGGATTGCACCTGTGTCACCCTGTGCGGCTGTTAGGACATCTAAGGCCATTCTGTTTTGTAGGACAGCTTTGCACATCTGTGTGACTTTGACATTAAGTAGATTTATTAAGGGCTTCTACATGCCAAATGACATCCTATAGCCTTACAGATGGAGCAAAAATGGTGTTAAGAGATCATACTATTTTGGGTTCCACTTAGAGCCAGCCATCTGATGCCAGGTCACCTTACCCAATAACCTCTGAACAGTTATGCTCTATAGAGAAGTTCAGTGGTCAGGTCCAGGCATAAGGGTAACTAGGTTTAAAGTTTGACAGGTTAAGTATTACTTCGGGCGTGTCTGTAAGTGTGGTATTTAGTAAGTCGTCCTCCATCATCCATTGGTGGCCTTTGGTTTCGAAGACACTCTGGACCTGATGTGAAGTCATTACAGTTAGGGACTGTCCCATAGTGAGCTTAGGGGCTTCTTTTATGAGGAGGACTGTTCTATGCTTAGTTAAGGCCTTTGTTTGCGATTGTACCTCAATAGGACATCTAAGGCCATTCTGTTTTGTAGGACAGCTCAATAGAGGTGGCTTCTAGGATAAACATGACTAAGAGATGAAACCATTAAGAAGCCCTTTTTGAGGCCCACCCTTAACAATATCCTAATTACAAAGAATCAATGTCAAGCAGGAGAAAACCTGTCAAGAGATAAGGGGAGTCCCAGGTCATCCATTATCTCCACAAGGTCATAGTTAATCTTATGGAGTGGGGTATGCTTCTGGCTTTGGGGGAATTTAATTATCCCAGCCACATAGAATTTGGTCAAGGTGAGAGTTAAGTTACACAATTGTTGGAGAATTAATCCCCCTTTCTAGCTGTTTAAATAATTATGTGCCCATGGGGTTCTGTTATTATCATCATCACAGAATAATAAGCAAGAAGATTGTCTATTTGAGTTACTGTGGTAATTTCTCTGAAGTTGACCTCAGGTTGTCTAGCTTAGGTAAACAAACAATGACAATCAGATCTAGAGTTTAACATCCATGAAGGTGTGTTATTGAAACATAATTTTTCTCTCTAAAATAACCCTCATTTCCAGAGATAGCCAAATCAGGACTAATTTATTTGAAAAACAAGTCCAATTTTAACAAACTTGGCTTAATTATTTACATAAGCTCAGCAAGAACAGTGCGTGGTCGTATAGATCTTTTTAGAATCTGCTTCAGTGGAACTTCTTGTAAGGAATCTCTAGGGTGAACTTTTAGTAGCCTCTCTAGGCTAGAAACCAAGCCAAGGACTTGCCGTCCGACATGCCTGCAGTACCTGCAGATTTGGGTGAATTCCTCTTCCTGAGGTCCCCAAAGTATCCTGATGTTCTTTCACCTGCCAGGGAGCGACATTCTTTATTTACCTGGTGAGGCTGCTGGGAACTCTGTAAGCAAAGTGTCAGGCCAACAGTTCCAAAGGGCTTGATGGCTGCAGGTTTCGTTAAGTCAAACCTTACTTCCTCAAAGCTGTTTGGTCATATCTGAGTTTATGCATGTCTTTCTCAAATATGACATTCCAGTCAAAGCCTTGGTAAAATAACCAATGTTTTCCAATGGTGTCCTGTTACAAGGAGAACAGATTCTTATTGGACTTATGCAAATGACTAGGATTGCCATGGAAGAAGGAATACTTACTGAGACCTTTTGAGTTTCAGAGGGTTCAGATAGAGAGAAAAGCTGAATGGTTTGATTTGTTTACAAAACATTTTTTACATTTCTATAAGTCACAGATATCTTAAGAAAAAGTTTCTTTGGTCTGGAAGAACAAACATTAGAGAACCAGCAGTGTTTCAAACAAGAGTCACAACACTATAATCTTTTAGTTCATTTAGTCCTGTGTTACTGATTCTAGTTTAGGTTGAATGCAGCTTTAGTTAGTTCCAGAAATTCTTACCCATTTCAGTTTTAGGATTTTTAATATACAGAATACCTGTATTTGCCCTAAAAGTCCTTTATATGAATCTACTTGAAGATGACACTCATTTTATAAGAGAATTAGAACAATTATAAATGACAAAAGCTCAGAATGGACATGGTTCAAGAGCTGATGAAAGTTTACAATATAGCTGGCCAGGAAATCATGTTATTTCTGTAACACATACATTTCAATAATTAAAATATCAAGTGATGACCTTATCAAAACATTAAAACTTTAGGAATTGCTTAGAACCTTTAGAATAGTTACAACATTTACCCAAGTGTAATCTAAGGTTTTTCGTTTGTTTAGCAGTATTTCCCGAGTAACTTAGCATACCAAGGGAAAGGCCTAATGAGTTAAAGAGACCTCATTTACAATTTAAATCTTGTGAAAACTGGTCAAAACCTTAGAAAGTTTTAAAGCACACGCCTAAATAGGATCAGGGATGTTAAAGATCTGATAAAACCAAACATAGAAACTGGTTTTCTGGGCTGGCAAAGAGAAAACAACTATTTATATTTTCTTAATCAAGATCAGACCAACAATTGGAGAAAAATTTGTCCTTTTGAACAGAGAGAAGGAAGATTTTCACTCTTACATCAGTGTCTTTAAAATTCATTAATTTCAGTCTTAGTCCATCCTGACCACACCTGAAATTCTTTCCGAAGATTTCCCTTCACAAACCTTCTACAACTTCCCTTTGCATTCTGATTTTGTCCCAAGCCTTTTTTTTCCCCCAAACAACCAGTCTCATTTAGGGTAAAATTACCTTCTTCTACCTTTAACAAAAATGCATTCCCATTCCATATATCTTTCTTACGTATCTCCTTTTCCACATACAGAGTTTTTTCCTTATTTCCATCAGTCTTAGTTACAGTTAGCAGAATTTTGCACTCTTAGAAACCTTAGTCTCCAGTGAAGACTAAGGAGTAACCAACTGCTGTTACACCAGAATTTTTAGATGGCAACTTTGTGAACCAGTTAAGCACGGAACATGTTTACATATCAACAGATTTACATACCTTTAGTTTCTTTGTGTAAGAAGTCAAAACAAACCTATGTCCAGGTCCAGTACTCAATGCTTTAGCATTTTATCCTACTTGGAAAATACCTAGATGTCCAGTGAATTTAATTTAATTTATCATCCAAGCAAAACTTTAAAGTTTCAGGTTACCAAAGATTTTGAAAGCTATCTTAACAATTACCCATGAAAACTTTGAAGACAGACAATTAACTATCAAGTTAATTATCTTTTTGTTACCAAATTGCAACATAGATAATATGTGTTTATTTGACCTTCAGCAAACCTCCATAGGTAAGTTTTATATTTAGTGCTGATAACTTTAAAGACACATCTATCTTCATTAAACCAACAAACCTAACTTAGTTCAAATACTGAATTATTTTCCACCTGGGCCCACTGCACTTTCTTTCTTTTTAATATATATATTTTAATTTTATTTATTTGACAGAGAGAGAGAGAGAGAGATCACAAGTAGGCAGAGAGGCAGGCAGAGAGAGAGAGAGGAAGAAGCAGGCTCCCCACTGAGCAGGGAGCCCGATGTGGGCCTCGATCCCAGGATCCTGAGATCATGACCTGAGCCAAAGGCAGAGGCTTTGACCCACTGAGCCACCCAGGCGCCTCCCACCGCACTTTCAATTTTTACCTGAGATACTGGTGGAGGAATCTGGAGTGGGAGTTGTTAGGTCCAGGGGGTGCTTTTCTTGCTCCTTGACAGTGAAGACAGGGAGGAGTCATGGTGCAGGAGGCACCAAGGATGGTCTAGAGGCCAATTATGCAGGCTGCACCCAAGTTGGTGCAGAAACAAGAGAAGGGGAAGACAGGAGAGACAAAGCGCTACCAGAAGGCAGAGAAAGGGTTCCTAGTGTTACAGGAGCTCAGTCCTTTCCTAAGTTTTTAAGCGTACAATCTAAGACCGTGGGTTTACTGGGTTTCCCACCCATCATGAATGGTGTCGCAGACAGAGGGTGGGGTTCTTTCAGATGCTGTCCTGCTCACGTCCCTCTAGGGAACTTAGGAGAGTCTTAGCTAAGGTCTATCTGTATAAACCCGGGACCAGGTTACTCCATGGAGTAAGATGACTGTTATGCCGTATGACACTCCGCACAAGACTCAGGGTGCAGCCCACTCAGACTCTATAGCCGAAGCTGTGGAGTCATACAGACACACTCATACACTCACACACTCTTCAGATTCATGCAGGTTGGACACGCCCCTCTGGGTATCCCTGGCTAATGGGAGGTGATCAGGCTCCCCTTCTGTTGCTATGGACAGGTCTGACTCAGACGGTAGCCCTGGGACTTACCTGGTCTGATGGGTGGATCCGGCCAGTGGTCCCCGATCTCCTATCGGGGGTCCAGCAGGGCCGAGGTGAGTCGTGGCTGTCCAGGAGAACCCAGCCCCAGGTCTGTCAAAATCAGCAGGGTGCACCTAAACCCAGGTTAGGAACTCTGTTGCCCTCTGCTGCCGGTCTCAGGTCCCACACTGGTGGCACAATGGGCCATTGTGGTTGGGTTTCCTGGTCAGGGAACCAAATCTTGTGGAAGTTCTGAGGCAACTGAGAAACTCAAGCAGCATGTGGAGAGCTGGGAGAACACAGCTTTTTTTTTTTTCTTTAAAGATTTTATTTATTTATTTGTCAGAGAGAGAGAGAGAGCACAAGCAGGCAGAGTGGCAGAGGGAGAAGTAGGCTCCCTGGTGAGCAAGGAGCCTGATGTGGGACTCAATCCCAGGACTCTGGGATCACGACCCGAGTTGAAGGCAGTTGCTTAACCAGCTGAGCCACCCAGGTGTCCCAAGAACACAGCTTTATTAATGGTGGTGAGCCCAGCGGGATCCTTTCCCAAAGGCTGAGCACCTGGCTATGGTTGGGGAGGGTATTTATAGGCAAACTAGGGATTTTTCATGGGGTCTTACCACTGATTGGCTTGGGGCCACTCTGCAGTTCCTAAGGCTATATGGAAGTGACTTGGTAGAGAAGTGCTAAGTCATCCCCGGGGGGTCCCCATCTCAGAGAGGTGGCCATTTTGGGCTTTTCTGCCTCATAATGAGTGAGCCACCCAGGCACCCCATGTCCATTAAGTTTTTCTTAGCAACACTGTGCCAGAGATTAGACCCACAATTTTCCATTGGATCAGGGGAGAAAGAGTGACAGTGCTGAGTGAAGTGGTGACACAGAGACCATAAACCTGTTTTATTTTTCCTCTGATGGTGCCAGTGGTTTCTAGTTGCAAGATTATTTTCACTCTTCTGGGTCAAGACACATAGTCTCAGTCCAACCCCCTGACTCTGTAGTCAAAGGTAAAGGTCTCCCATCCTCCTTAAAGGGAATCCTTTACTTGTGCCTTTAGCCCAGAGCCTTTCCAAAGGCGGTGATAATAGACTAGCAATCCAGCCTACCCTCCTTAGCTGACTTTGGCCTTGAGGCTTGGAAGACTCTCATGCACATTAATCGTCAATTTAAGGTTTTATAATTAGTGGTCTACACTCTCATGAGACCATGAGGCCTTGATCATGCCACTCTGGGGAAAATTGTTGGATTATTATGGGCATCAACCCTTCGGGCAGACGATACACAACAGAGGCAATGAGCCAAACTACACAGCAGCATGACAGGCTCCCAGCAAGAGGTGGTCCTTTCCCAGATGGTGATACCCACTTGAGTTAGGTGGCTAGTAAGCAAACTGCAGGTAAAGGACATTCCCCTCTGTTAATTACAAGGGCATATGTTTCATATTCTATCTATCCAGGTCAAGGGTAAATTGAGGGGAAATTTGTACAAAGAACATATTGTATGGAAGGCTGAATGAATAGCTTTTGAAACACATTCTCACTTAATAAGTTAACTAAGCATTAAGAAATTGGTTTTACCGAGCTCTTGGCCAGAAACCAGAACAGCAACTTTGCAGGGAAAGCCTCTGGTAATTTTCCCAGTTAGAGGGATTCTCTAACCGTCTCTCATTCTCCTTATTGTGCAGCTACTCATCAGGACTGTGCAAGTATGAGAAGCTCTAGGTTCAGTACCATTTATGAACTGGTACAGAGGCAGTTCTCAACAGAATGGTGACCCAATAGTCCCTAAGTCAACTTCTTGGCACCCTGCTCCAAATCAGTTTCTTTTGTGAAATACTTTGGAATTCAGTGAAATAATGGATAAAGCCTAACAACAGTTTTATTCTACTGGATGTAGAAATTAAAAGGGATAGAGAGATTTCTTTTAACAAAATATAAGGGTATAAGAAGAAGAAAGGAGGGGTAGGTGGGGAACTAATAATTACTGTTGCTTAGTCTGTGGCTCACTGTGCTAGGAGTTTGACAATTTATTACATTACATCTTCAAAAAGATATTACCCATAAAAATTAGTTCCATATTTCAGGCACCTGGGTGGCTCAGTGGGTTAAAGCTGCTGCCTTCGGCTCAGGTCATGATCTCAGGGTCCTGGGATGGGGGCCCGCATCGGGCTCCCTGCTCAGCAGAGAGCCTCCTTCCTCCTCTCTCTCTGCCTGCCTCTCTGCCTACTTGGAATCTCTCTCTCTCTCTGTGTCAAATAAATAAATAAAATCTTTAAAAAAATTTATTTCCATATTTCATTTTTTTTAAAGAAAGTNGAGCCTCCTTCCTCCTCTCTCTCTGCCTGCCTCTCTGCCTACTTGGAATCTCTCTCTCTCTGTGTGTCAAATAAATAAATAAAATCTTTAAAAAAATTTATTTCCATATTTCATTTTTTTAAAAGAAAGTGTTTTCTTTTTTTTTTTAAAAGATNTTTTTTTAAAGATTTTATTTATTTATTTGACACACAGAGAGAGATCAGATCACAAGTAAGCAGAGAGGCAGGCAGAGAGGGAGGAGGAAGCAGGCTCCCCGCTGAGCAGGGAGCCCAATGCGGGCCCCCATCCCAGGACCCTGAGATCATGACCTGAGCCGAAGGCAGAGGCTTTAACCCACTGAGCCACCCAGGTGCCCTATTTCCATATTTCAAAGAGGATGAAACAGAGTTTCCTAGAAGGAAATAATGAAATAATCCCTCCCATTCCTAGTAAGGAGCAAACTTAGAATTCAAAGACAGAGATACCTGATTTTAAAAATCATGCTGTTTTTACCGTGTGCCTTTCTTCAGTTTGGGTTGTAGGTTTTAATTTAATTTAATTTAATTTAATTTAATTTAATTTAATTATTATTTTTAAGTAAGCTCTACACCCAATGTGGGGCTTGAGCTCATTACCCCCAAGATCAAGAGTCACATGCTCTACTGACTGAGCCATCCAGAAGCCCTGTTTTTGTTTGGATTCTTTTAAAAACTTAAAAGTTCACTTAAAGTTAATTCTCAGGGTTTGTAAATTACCAGCTAACTAGGAATTTCCCATATGAAGTAAGGAAAATGAGTAAAGCAATATTTCTAAGAGCTGCATTCTAATGTCATCAGTGGCATTCATTATTGAAAATGGAGAGGAGGGTTACCTGGGTGGCCCAGTCAGTTAAGCATCTGCCTTTGGCTCAGTTCATGATCCCAGGGTCCTGGGATCAAGTTCTGCATTGGGCTGCCTGCTCAGCAGGAAGCTTGCTTCTCCCTCTTCCACTCCCCCTGCTTGTGTTCCCTCTCTCACTCTCTCTCTCTCTCTCTCTCTGTCAAATAAATAAATAAAATCTTTTTTTAAAAAGTGAAAATGGAGAAGAAACTTGAACTTATCAATTTTTTTAAGATGTTGGAGAAAGACATATATAGCAGAAAACATACTCCTAATTTATTTAATATTTCCATTATATACAAATGTCCTAGCAACACCTCTCTTAGAATTTAATTCAACACATCAGACAGATTTTGATATTCTCTTCTCCAGTAGAACTAAAAAGATAAATTGTTTGAAATACCTTTCATGAAAAGAGGACAGAGACAAGTCAGAAATTGTCTTTGAATGAAAACACACACTTCATAGGGCCACGAAATCTCTGGACACTTTAATGTGACTGAATAAGGAATAGAAGGCACTAACTATAGTGTGATGTGGAGCATATCGCACATTTTTACAATTCTATAGCTATTACCATGACCAAGAATGTGATGTCTCAGAGCCATGGCACAGCCAGAAACCCCTCATTCATAGAATAATTGGCAGGATACGTGTGTATTGCATCACAGTGATTACATGCTAACAAGTTTTAGGTGGAAACTTCCTAGCAGGAGGGGAAGGACAGCGTAAGCCCTCTCACAGACAACCAATTCACCATCCTGTCTCCCAAAGCTCATCATTACCTATGAAGGGTTTGTCTCTGATGAAGTCTGAGATGTGTGTAATGTCAATAATGTTCCCTGTCGATGTGCAACGTTCTGTCAAAGAGATGGCTCTTTTGCCTGTGTAACATCGAGTTGATAGACATTCATTCATTTTCCCATTCATTCATCATATAAATTTTCTTTTCTCATTTGGATGCTTGATATCCTTTAAGTATGATCCAGAACTTGGTCAGAAATGAAAAATGCTCCTTTCTTATACAGCTCAAATTACCAACATGATTTCACCACCACCTGGCTCTACATAATGAGACTATCAATTATCCTGCAGCTTCCCTCACACAAGGCAGATGACAAACTCCTACCCCCTTTCTCCGGAAGAAGATCTAGTCCACAGTGTTCTTCTATTTTTACATCTACAAAAACTGAGTCTAGTTCTGTTGGCCACGTTGACTTGAGGACATCTAAGAGGCCTAACCTCTAACACTCAAGCTGGGCTCATGGCTTGTTTCTGACACAGCTGTCTACTTAAGCCAGGTGGCTCACTATGAGCGTGACTTCTCTCAGCTCAACCACCGTAAAAGCCATCTTGAGTCATTATGTAACTATTAATCTCAGAGGCCTTTACCCATGGTGCAGACTAGTAATTTTTAGCCGGCAACTCACCAGCTAACATGTGCTATCGGCATAACATGATATTACCATTACTAATATTAGAATCACAGACTTTTATAGCTAGAAAGAAACTTCTGGATCATTGATGTTCCTCTTCCTTATTTAGATAGGAGGAGAAAGACACCCGGTTAGGTTATGGTGGAGATAAAAGACTCTCCCATGAACTAAGGTGAAGTTGTAGGATTTCATACAGAATAAAGCCATGAAATTCTTCAGTACATGACTCAGAGTGGTAGGCAAGGAATAATAAAAGACAGAGACAGGTTGCCTGCACCATAAAAATGTATGAAAACTAAGAATTGTCATTGGCCAAAAGGCAGCTTACAGTGAGTTGCTGAGCAAGAGTTGCGGCATCTTTGTGAAGAACGCCTTTTCTGCCAGGACCTGGCCGGCTGGCTTTGCATGGTATACCAAGACTCTCAGGCCTTCTTTCTGCCATTGATTTGAGTCATTCCTAAGTTTGATCTAAGAACTTTTCTTCTGGACCCCAGGGAACTTCTATTCAAAAACAAGAACAATGGATGGATGGATAGATAGATAGATAGATAGATAGATAGATAGATAGAATTCTGTAAATTTGAAATGGGCAAAGATTCCTAGCTCTTATTTCCTAAAATTCTTACCTTCTCTCCTATCCTCCCCCCCATAGTGGTTAGCTTTTAAATTTCAAACTACTGTTATTCATTCATTCGTTTGTTTGTGTGTCTTCTTACATGCATTCATTCCACATTTTAAAAAGATTATTTATTTACTTATTTGACACAGAGATAGAGATCACAAGTAGGCAGAGAGGCAGGCAGAGAGAGGAGGAAGAAGGCTTCCCCCTGAACAGGAAGCCGGATGTGGGGCTCAATCCCAGGACCCTGGGACCATGACCTGAGCCGAAGGCAGAGGCTTTAACCCACTGAGCCACCCAGGTGCCCTCATTCCACATTTATTAACGTGCATTAAATGGTGCACATTCCACATTCTGGATGAGATATAAAGATGTTTAACTTAGGTTTCCTGTTCTGAAGGATTTCACAGGCATGTAAAAAGATAAATGATGAAACCAGAATACCACAACAATGACAGAATTGCTGTGAGAACATAGAGTACAGTGTTACCTACTATTCATGGGAACATCTGAGACAGAAATTGAAAGGAGAGAGAAGTTGTCATTGATCAGATGGAAAGAAGGAAGATCCTTGCAAGTAATAGCATGTACAAAAGCACAAAGTTATGCAAGCAATCTTTGATGTTCGGTAATTGGTGAGCAGTTTCATGGGGGCAGAATAAGGAGTGGATGTGATGTAATATTACCAGAAGTTGTTTGACTGGATAGATGTTGGAAAAAAGAAGCACCAAGGTTTCTAGCTTAGGAAACAGAATAGATAGTGCATATAGTAGAACATCTTTGCCAAGTCCAAGAATATGGCACACATTTCAGTTTGGGACACTTGAGAATGTGTAAAGCCAGGTCATTTGTAAAATGATTATTATTCTGCCTGTTCAGTAGTTTTAAAAAACTAGTTTTCACCAATATAGATGGTCTTCTTTTGTTCTCAGTAATCAGGAGATAAAATAATAGGTAAATATAGTGGTGAATACTAACTTAAAAAGAAAAGACTTTATTTCCTGCTATTGATAATAATCCTGAAAAACTGGACCACATTTCTACTGCACTTAATTTGTTAACACTAGAAATTTAGTTAGAAGTGTGGTCTACCTTTCTAGTATTGTCCATTTTTAATTAATTGAAATAGTTACACACATAACTTGCAATACTAGTTTTTAAAATAATTGAAATAAGAATGGAAGCAGATGTATAAGACCTGAAGAAATTAGGAAAACATATATCACAATAAATTAGATCATGATGGAGGAAATAAAGCCAATACATTTTTTAAAAGGTAACTGATTTACATCAGTAAGTGATTTGGTCTTTTCCCCTTCTTCTTCTTCTTCTTCTTCTTCTTCTTCTTCTTCAAAGTAAGTGATTTGATTTTCTGCTAATTTGGTTCAAATGTCTATTGTTCTATGAATATATCTATAGATTACATAATCTACAAAAAGGGCTGTGAATTATTGGAATAGAATAATGTAGTATATTTTATATATGTTCTTTTCTCTTTTTAAAAAATTTTATTTATTTATTTGACACAGAGAGAGATTACAAGTAGGGCAGAGAGGCAGGCAGAGAGAGAGGAAGAAGCAGGCTCCCCGCTGAGCAGGGAGCCCTAGGCGGGCCTTGATCCCAGGACCCTGAGATCATGACCTGAGCTGAAGGCAGAGGCTTTAACCTACTGAGCCACCCAGGCACCCTGTTCTTTTCTTTTTTAAACTTTTTATTTTAAAATATTTTCAAATTTAGGATGCCTGGGTGGCTCAGTTGGTTGGACATATGACTCTTGATTTTAGCCTGGGTTGTGATCTCAGTGGTGGGATCGAGCCCTGCATCAGCCTCCATACTCAGTGAAGAGTCTGCTTCTCTCTTTTGCCTTCTCCATTTGTCCCACAATGCTCTCTCTCTTTCTAAAATAAATGGATGGATCTTTAAAAAATAATAAAGCAAAATAAAATTTTTTTCAAATTTATACAAAAGTTATAAGAAAAATTTAAGTAACATACATTAACACAGTCTAGTTAACAAATTCAGTAAATTTAGCTTTGATACAATAGTTTTATCAAATCCACAATCTGTATTACAATTTTGATAATTTTCTCATAAAATTCAGAGTATTTTTCCCCCTTTCATACAAGACCAGTCTAGGATCACACATTGTAGGAAGTTGTCATGTCTCTGGAAGAGTTCTCCAGTCAATGACATTGATATTTTGAAGACTACAGGCAAGTTATTTCACAGAAAATTCCTGAATTTTTAGTTGCCTGATATTTCCTCATAGTCAGATGTAGGTAATGCCTTCATGTCCAGAATGCTACAGAAGTGATGCACTTTTTTTTTTTCACCAGGGTGTTGTATCTGGAGACACACAATACCTACTTACCACTCCTTGCTGATGTTTTTTGATCACTGGTCAGTGGGTTGTCTGGTTTCTCTGCTATATAGTTACTAATTTCCCCCTTGAAACTAATAAACAATATGTGGAGAGACACTGTGAAACCATGCAAACACTGATGTTCTTTATCAAATCATCCCCTACCCCCTGCCTTCATATCTATCCATTGATTATTTTTGCCCAAACCAGTGTATACTACAATAGAGGTAAAATGATGATTTTACAACTCCAATATTCTTTTCAGTGTTACTAGTTCTTGTTTGACTCTAAGGAAGAGTCTTTTACTCTCTTCTATCTATCTCCATGTGGACTTATTGATTCCTATTTTATTT